>JAODGC010000012.1:2269529-2287412 GCA_027574925.1 Ecitoglossa quadriceps | reverse complement strand
TCACATCAATTTATTATAATTAATTGATAAAAATTTTATTTTTAGATCATCGCAACATTGAAATAAATATAAGATTGATATTATTTATTGATAGATAAAGTATGCCGACCTAAATTAAATTTGTTGCCAGTAAAATCCATTTGAAGTGTGGCTAATGGCAACTAACCCAATATTACCAAATTATTGCGACATCATAAATCAGAAAGGTTGAATAAATGTATTATCGTACTGAGTACAAAGCATGAAATAAAGCGTACGTATTATCTACATAGCGAATCACTCCACAAACGTATGTAAGCAGTCCCAGCAGTCACGTGCTTCGTTTGTTTCGGATTGGATCGCGGGTATGAGTTGCAATTTTTTAATATATTAATCATCCGATGGTCGACCACGCGGTGACATCGTGGCAACAACTAAGTCTGAACAAGAGCGAACGGATTGATGTGCTCATTATCTGTAGTTGATGGTGCTTGACAGAGATATGTATTGCAAGCGTAAATTGGGGTATTGTATGGTATGATGATTGAAATTATACAATTTCGATAGCAAACGATTGTACTGTATCTGAATCATTGCATTCAGATAAACATAGCTAATCGAAATTGACCTGTTTTATCAAATACAAATTCATTTCACCAGTCTAAACAAACACACCTCAAGTATTATTGTATCGAGCATAGCAACATGTCAATAGTTCTAATCAGAATCTAATCAATACATCCAGCTGGAAAGTCGTCAACAGGAATACAATCTCATCCGTTGTTGAGAGTTGTTTTTAGACTTGGTGTGGATTGTTAAACTTGCAGTAACAGAATGATTCATTGTTTAAGCAGAAAATTAAGCATTGTTCCAATGTTCTGAAGTGAATCAAGTTTTTTAATGCCAATGCATACTTCTTATCACACGTACAAGTAATAAAATCTGATTCACAAAGCTATAATTAGTGCCACCAAATAATACCTTGACATATGCTGTTATCTTTCTAGGCAACTTCAGAATTGGCACCAACTGATCAGAACCAAACCGGTTGAAAAGGTTGCCGTTTGTCCTTGAGAAATAATCTACCTGTTTTACAGGAGTATGGCACATTCTTCAATGGATTTTGTGAATGTTAGTAAAATTTGAGTCCGGTTTGAGACAAGATTCCTGTCATGTCTTGATGTTATTGATAGATTGATAATTGACCTGTCTGACTTGTATACCTTCTGCACAGGTGGAAGACCGCACCACGTGAATGGTTATCGATTGCGAGGGTCCGGTTTTTGTGTAATTCCATAACCTTGCTTCTATTTGTCCAAGCTTAGAACAGCATAGAACTGAACAGAATCTAATAGCTCAAAAGTGTCTGACATACAGTACGAATAAGTTACCTTAGCATTTTTGTGGAACAGAGCTAACATATTTGCGTAGAATTTCACTCTAACCTTCTGGCACACTGGCGGGAATGTGATCCGACGTTATCATCACTTTGTGGGAAACGCGAGAATTTTTAATGGATGCGAAAAACGTTGCTCGTCATGTGCTTCTCGTTTCACAACTGCTGACAAGTGTAATTTGTTATAAAATTGATCTTCCGTCTATCATAATTAAGGAATTTGTAAAACTGTAGTGAATTCGTGATAATAAAATATCCAATGCTTAGATATGGATGAGCCAATGCAGCAAATTTTGAGGAGGTCTTCTTGGAAGTTTTTGAATAAGCAGACATTTGAAATTGGTAAGGTAATACCTATGTTACGACAGCGGTTTCTCAAGTGAGGAATAACGACGGTACAGGGAGACACATCTGAAATTTTATGCTATCGTTCAACTGTGTTTTGCGATAATCATAGATGGTTTATTCAGTTCACTCATATTTACTCATAACATGATGAAGTAACGACACAGTTTGGTTTAATTTTCTTGCGTGTTTATCATCACGGCATAAATCAGATTACTATTAGTTTTGTTCCCAACACTTCCATTTCCACACCACCAACAGGTCCCACTTGTATATTTCGTCCCTCGATACGTAGTATTAAAAAAATGCTCTGACTCGAGAGCAGTAGTTTATCTCTTCATCATATACAAAATTGTCATATTAAACGTGTGTTTTGGTCAGTTATTCATCCAATCAAATATAATCAGTGTCGGTAAAGGTCGCAAGACAATAATATTAAATATAAATTATGAAAAATAATATATAAGAGGCTTTGATTGTATTGAGGGGGTTGCTTTGATGAGGCATAGTCATTCATAATACATTACAGTAAAAAGCCAAACTACAATTGTTGAATTTTGAAAAATAACAATTTGGTCAACGTTCGTCTGATTCTAAGACGCCATCTTTGATAAGCAGTGGAAAATCACAAGTCAATTAATTGCATATATTCGACTATTTAATGCTAATGCTGATTAACGCATAGAATTGCATAAATGCATAAAATAATTGTACTTTGTATTGAAATCATTGGAATATTAATAAGCGGAGGATTCTGATGCGCCATAAATTGATAGCGGTTTTATGCGTGGAAAGTTTAGGAAGTTATTCCATTTGGAATACTTTGCTGGCCTTTGATCAGGCAAATCCAATTCGTCAGTGTACATGAAGTTATCCTCGACCTTTGAAATTGCATTTTTTGCTCAATACGACGATGAGTAATTATTATTTATTAAGTGCTTAGAAACGACGTGTTTCATTTTAATATGTGAATTGTACACGGGTCTTATTTATGTTTTCATTATTCTAAAACGTAAATGGAGGAAGAAGGGTCAAAATACAAATAATTAAAATAAATTTACGTACGTTTGGCAATGGATTTCACAGAAAATTTAAAATACAGTTAAATGATCAACTGAAATTTGTTAGAGTCTTTCGTAAAAGGCATAGTTATGAACTATTCAATTGTTTCTGTTCATTCATCTACTTCTGTAAAATTTCACCCTTTTTCCAACATTTAATTGATCCGTATAGAGAACCGATTTTAGCAATCGTATGACGATTGTGTTATGTATTCAAGACGACTAAAATCAAATACGCAATTTAGATATTAACAACCTTCAACTATCTGTTTATCAAACTATAATATACAATCTATACAGTGCTCAGTCTCTAGGCATGCATGTTAAGTATGGACAATTCATGGACAAACTGATAATAATAATAATAGCTCGCCTTCCTACTGCTTGATAATAATTTGGGCATGAGCATCATATGATATATGAGCATTGTCAATTGGAAATTCATTTAGTTTACTTGCTGCTCCTTTGCCCTGCGGAGCGAACGCTTGCGAATTGTGATAAGTAGCGTGTGCGCAAATCGTGACGGTTCGTAAGCTCTGCGACTCGCAGGCTACGCCATTCAAGCATTCCAATCCGACTTGTGGAGACAAACAACTGCTAATTATATCAGAGCACAACATATTTGCACGGTGATAATCCAAGTGCGCTTATTGCTTACTCCGTTGTTCTTCGTCCGATGCGATAGATAGCATTGTCTAGTTTTCCAAATGACGAGTAAAAACGGTACCAAGTATATATCGGAGCATCATTACTATCAAGATAACGAAGATACGTTCCTAGAAGAGTTGCTTCAGAAACGACGAGCTACATTCCAACGTGCCACGTCCATACGGATAGGTTGTGGTTTATTATTTTTATTGGGTGTACATTGCCCAGGCGTTATCCACTTCTAATGGCCTCCCAGCAAATTCTCATTGAATGTGCCAATTTATTGGTTTTTTTTTTCAGGCGAACGAGCTAATTATGTCAACAGTCCGCATGTTATCGCCATGGTTGGTTTGCCAGCCCGCGGAAAGACATATATTTCGAAGAAACTCTCAAGATACTTAAATTGGATTGGGATTAATACCAGAGGTACACAGTGCTGAATCCAATTGATTCCTTCTTTCATCTTCTATTTCATATTATCATATCAAAATTTATTATAGTTTTTAACTTGGGGGAATACAGAAGACATGCTACGTCTGCTTACAAAAGCCATGAATTCTTCAGGCAGGATAACACCGAGGCTATGGCAATCCGTGCGCAATGTGCAGTTGAGGCACTGCAAGATGTCTGCCAATGGTTGGAAAATGGTGGAGAAGTTGCTGTGTTCGATGCTACCAACTCAACGATGGATCGGCGCAAAGTGATTCATGATATCGTGGTGGAAAAAATGGGCTTTAAGCTCTTTTTTGTTGAAAGTGTCTGTGATGATCCTAGTATCATTGAGCAGAATATTATGGAGGTAAAGGTCAGCAGTCCCGATTACACTAATATGAATAATGATGCTGCCTTGGCCGACTTTGTCAAGCGCATAGAGCATTATCAAGAGCGTTATCAACCACTAGATGAAGTTCAAGAAAAGAAGGTCTCGTTCATGAAGATTTACAACACTGGGCAGAAATGCGTCGTACATAAACACGAGGGGCATGTGCAAGCAAGAATTGTCTATTATTTGATGAATATTCACATTACTCCAAGGACTATATATTTAACCAGAGTAATATTTGATATTTCACTTAATATGCAATGGTCTAATTCGTTTTGCTTATTTTTAGCATGGAGAGTCTGAACAGAATCTCCTAGGCCGAATTGGTGGTGATTCGAATCTAAGCGATAGAGGTTTCCAATACGCCAATGCACTGTCAAAATACATCAAGGAGCAGAATATTGAAGGATTACGAGTGTGGACATCTTGGTTAAAACGCACCATTCAGACCGTTCAAGGAGTTACTGCACCGCAGGAACGGTGGAAGGCTTTGAATGAAATTGATGCTGTAATTAATCCATCAAGCATACACCTAGCATCATTTGTACGATTTATACGTTATAGGGCATCTGTGAGGAAATGACATATGAAGAAATTAGTGAGAAATATCCTGAAGACTTCAAAGCGCGTGATCAAAATAAGTTTGCGTATCGCTATCCGCGTGGTGAGAGCTATGAAGATTTGGTAGCACGTCTTGAACCGGTCATCATGGAATTGGAGAGACAAGGGAATGTGCTAGTTGTATCTCATCAGGCTGTTATTCGCTGTTTATTGGCCTACTTCCTGGATAAATCTGCTGGTGAGTGGAAAAGTATCGGATGTTTGTTCTACGAATTGAGTTTCATTTTGTTTATAGATGAATTGCCTTATTTGCGTGTGCCTTTACATACGATTATTAAACTAACGCCAGTCGCCTACGGTTGTCGTGTAGAACATATAAAACTTCCAATTGAGGCTGTCGACACTCACAGAGCGAAACCAAAAGTAAGTTGAAGTTGAGAAGATTTTGAAGTGCCTAGCACAATATATGAAGTTGCATGCGTGGTTATTGATTCAGTTGTAATGATAATAATCCTTACAATTGCCCGGCTCCGTAGCTCAGTTGGGGTAATGCGTCTGATTGTAGCATGTATTCGGGGCACTCGGATTCGAATCCTGCTGGGAGTGGATCCAATAATATATATATAGTCTGAACCCAATACCAATAACTGTACTAGAGCATGGGTAACAGTATGCTTCCTTACAGGGGAAGTTTGATCACATTAATAATAATTTGCTGGACGTTTAATTTGATTATCTGCGACCATCCAGTTGTTTTATCGAATATGGAAAAAAAAACGTTTTTGCTTTAGCCAAGGTGTTAGTTTCACAACTTTAATAGACTGAAATTCTATCCGATTTAAAGTATTCTGATGAATGTGTCTTCAAAATTGTTTCAGGAACCCGGACATATAGCCGAAGCTGACCAAGTTTGAGAGAAAAAATTAAATGAATATATTATAATAATAACTAATGATTCTTAAATTGACATGTTACGTATTTGCCACGTATTACGATGCGTCTAGATTTAAGTCCAATCTAATCAATAGATTATTATTATTGCATTTTGCTCTTGTTTCATGTATCTAACGCTTTTATGGGATAAACTTAACATTCCGATTACATTTACTTATAAAATTGTTTGTTTTTAAGGTACCTGGTGAATTGGAGGATAAATTCCTATCAGCAAATCAAAAAGAGTATCAAAACGGAACTATCTAACTAGTTCAATGGATATCTATTGTATGCACCCTTATATTATTTCAATTTTACTACTAGTGATCAAACACGTGACTGAAGATAAAACGGGATTCGAAATACAAATGGCCAATGATATTTCGATGCTGTATATTAGTATTTTTGAATGGATGTAATATTAAACTGACAAGAAATATATTTTCATGAAAAATGCTTTAAGAGTAAAAAATTTCAACGGAATGTTCCATAAATGGGTTCTAATTTTTCCATCTAGATACACCTGCCAGCCTGCGTTTATTTTGATGAATGCATGGTAATCGATTCATGTTGTGTGCCGTAATGCACCAGGAGGAACGGGACAAATTGAGTCGCAGGACAGCAACACGTAGCAACGCCGCGAGCAGAATAGCATGCTTGCAAGCGACCGGGATGGATGAATGTTTTGCTCAGCCGCTTGTACGAATCCATAACCGAGCGTGGCAGTCCGTAGGCTTCGCAGCCAGCTCGCATTTTGACGAGTGGACAGCAGGCAAACGAATCCATAATACGACATGCTCCCGCCGTTTCAGCCCATATTGATTAAAAAATGAGGCTTTTGATAGTGCGTACTTACGCAAATATATCGTATGTTAGATTTTAGACTGGTGATATGTTCCTTCTGCCATCAAATTTAATATAAATATTAACAATCATATATCGATTTTAGTAAACTTGATAATTGCAATTTTTGAGTGCAAATATATAAGATTAAGAACAAACTAATTTATGTGCAAAAGAGTGAGAATAGAAAAGCAAGGAAATAAGCAAAACATAAATAATTTCAAAATAATTTCGTACTAATTCTTCAGTGGGGTGGCGCTGCGGTCAATCGAAATGCAAGCCAGGGGACACCGTTGCGCACACTCGGTGATACACTGCGTGCCGATTGGTTGTTGGCGTATCAAGCGCAGCGGATAAGCAACCGTTTTGAAACAAGTGATTAATAATTGCAGTGAGTATTTGCGAATGTTATTAAATAAACTGTTTGGTATGAGATATGGCTTGCTAATGGCTGTCCTAGTTGTACAACTAGCAACGCTGAACTGTGCAGCGGTTGCCATGAACATGCTGGGCGTGTGAGCAGCGCATAAGCAGAGAGACGCGTTCGTTGGATCCGCAAATCGAGCAAGGCGCACGGTCATAACACCGCACGGCGGGAGAGAGTGAGTATACACGGTACTCACAAAGGCAACTATTTGGTCTGCAATGGCCATTTGAGAAAGGCGATTGTTACTGCAACAAGAGCGTGCTTCAATGCGTCGGCCCAAAGAGCGCCATCGCCACTAAGTCCAGTGCTTCTATCTACCGTGGCGGCCATCACATCATCATCAAATGCAGTTCCTGCAATTGGCAGAGGCACGCGCGGCTTGATAACAACACCGTGTGGACCACCAGTGTTCCTTATATGCGTGAAAAAAGTCGAGTCGCTTGGACGCAGACAGTGCTTGGGAGTCGGTAATATTAACGTGTCAGGTTTTCTAGGCGTCGCGCTCGCATGCCAGTGTCTCGTTTTGTGTATACGGTCTGTACCGAAACCCGTCCGGATTATGCCCGGGTGTTGAGACCGTTCACCAACTCGTCGGCCACGGAGTTGAGTTATGCTATCGAGTTCTACCACACAGCACCGAAACAAGAATAAAGATGCTGGAGCAGATGCCACTTGCCGCTTGAGAACAAGTAACTATTTCTTATGACTACATGCAACACAGTCGAATTAGCTACCTCACTAATCACATCCGCGATGTTTGTTTGCGAACACATGAGTGGCTGTGTTGCTGTGAATTTCCATTCAACTTCGATTGGCGAGCAATAGTAAGGCATATAGTAAGCAATTCTGTATTTATTTATAGGCGCCGTTTCCCTTGTGCCTGGCCCTAAACCCCTTACAAAACACAGATTCTATTTGGACGTGAAAAATCATATTACCTCTGGCAAATTAGAGACGAAAATCAAGAGCTTGGGAGGGGTGAGTGTGTTGTGATAATATTTGAATCAATTGTTTTTGTTTAAAACCGACTGAGGCCGAGTAACTAACCTCAACGAGTCAACACGATGACAAAAGTTTGTTGGGCTTGCTTACACGCGCAGAATGTAGATAAGACTGTCATGCTTTTCCGTGAATACGCCGGCGCGATTTGAAGGTGCAGACACAGCAGCACGCAACTAAACAAACGTTGTTTATGTTGCCTTAACCACACTGAATGCTTCACACAAAAGCAAAGCAGCTTACATAATCGCAATTGCATTTTGTCGTTTAGTACCAGCTGGTTGTTCGCGTTGCAGGCCATTATTGACCCAATTAGCAACTTTCTACGTAGTTCCCGAGAACGTAACTAGCCGCACCGGCTGATTGCAATATCAGCGAACTTACACCGTTGCGCTTATGTTTCATGGGGCAACGATAGCGATAAAGCGTCGATGTAGCACCGCGCTTTGACGTCGTCGGGTTCTCGCAAATTCAAACTTATTTCGATCGCCCTCCCGTATATGTGATGTCGTGCCACACGCCTGCCAGTGTGAGACCATGGAGACGTTTCGGAACGTGTCCGTTTTTTCGATGCATGGAGAGAACGTGCCGTTCGTCTTCGTCGAACGCGAGTTCAGCTGGTTTCTCTGTTGCTTGTTAGTTAAATCTGTCCTGCAAGTTGCTGTTGCGCACCGCCGAAGTTGGGATACGGAGAATTGTCGACAGGACAGGGACTATATGCTTGGCGTGCTTTGTAAACGGCGCGAACACCAGCTGCCATAGTTGTGCGTCTCTGTTGTGGGCGCGCTTTGGGCATTTCGGGCAAACGGCGCGTTGCTTTGCTCGCCGCCTGTAACGTGCGCGTGTTTGTAAGTGCTCGACCCGTGCGAACAGGCGGACTAGCGTGCAGCATGGTTGTACTCGGCGAGAACAGCATGCTGTTGAGAGCAACCGTGTTATACTTGTGCTGCACGGTACGACTCCCCCTCAGAACGGTATCGCCGCGTTCATATACAGAATGTTTGAAATGCGCTTGGAAACCGAGTCCAATTGTTGTGTCTCCCTGCACCAATAACTATACTTACTCGATGTGTCATGACCATAACAATTCCTTGGAACAGTGTACGAAGATTTTTGGTGCATGCTTTGAGGAAAACGGCAGGTTTGACTAAATATCCTACTTTCATAGTTACATAGTCTATTGGGTTTCATTGCTAGTGTGTTTTAGGTCTTGTTGAGCAATAGTTGAATGAAAAGTTTGCCGCTCGAAAATATTGTATTCTCGTACTGTTCATCAACCTACTGTCAGCTCTCGTGCTATCATCGCGGTTCTCTGTGGTTGCTATAGCAACCAACACATTGCTACCGTTGATGCATGAACATTGCAGTTGAAATTGTTAGTTCACACAGCAATTTCATTTTCCCCAGTTCAATTTTAAATGCGATTCAACTAAGTCGTGTAAAATTTCTTCGAAAAATGCCATGCGGAAAATACAAATATGCATTGTTAACTGCCCCTACGCGTTCCCCATTTGCACCAATCAATAAAAATGTGGCTCGCTGCAGCCCAAACACGCATATGCCTATGAATATTTCTCGCATTGCAATATTAATGGTAACTATGATTTTTCCCTTTTAGACTTTAGAATTATTCCTCATAAAAGAAGTCACACACGTGGTTACAGACAAGGAGGAATGGTCAAGCGGCGCTAGGGGGGTTGGGTCGCTCCCAAAGACCCCCCAGACTCTTCAGCAGACGCAGGATGCATCATTGGGTGATAGTTTCAATCAACCTGGTATCGGCAACAGCACTACTCCGGCGCGAGGGCGCCCTAAAACTCGCGCCGATGCAATGCTTGAGCGTGCTCGCAGTAATACGCCTACGCAACCAAACACAGCTCAACTCAGGGACACGTTTAAACAGGCAAAAGCCTGGGGTATTCCCGTTTGGTCAACCGATCGCGTAAGTGCAAATTGCTAAACTGTAATTTGTTATATTGATTGATTGTTGTTACAGGCTTTAGTTTGGCTGAATAAAATATCAAGTGGCATTGATACAGGGAAGACTCGTCGTAAGTGCAAACTAGTGGAGTTAAAAGCACCCTACGTTAAATTTGAGGCGTTTGATCGTCGTCATCGGCCTGTCTTCAGGGAAATCCGCAACTGGCCTAGCTTTAATCTCGCGGGATCAGCCGGCAGCTCCGCGGTGTTGCACAAGCCGAGCAGTGGACTGCGGATAATGACAAAATCGCGCGCTCCCCCACAACGCAACAAAGTCAGGAGTGCACCCATTCAATCCGGATATTGCGAGCTTTGTCGCGAGGAGTATCAAAATCTCAGCGAACATCTAGAATCCAAGAAACATTTAACTTTTATTAGGAACAACGACAATTTTCTAGAGCTTGACACACTCATTGAGAATGGCACAGATCTGAATTCATTCCTCAAACTAGCAAGTATGGTATTTTTGGCGATTTTATATAATAGTGCAAAATAGTAATTTCGTTTTATTTGTTAGGCGATAAGTGCAATGGAGTCGTAGAGAGTCCGAATAGTTGCACAACTGTATCGCACAAGATGCCAAGGACAAGGCCGTCCTCAATTAATGATTGTAACTTAAGCAAAGTGAAACACGCACCTGTATCACCCACAGGTAGTGAGTCTGGCCATAGACTGCGAACACGCAAATCGACCATGACGTATATTGGACTTACTGCCCAAGAACAAGAAGAGCAAATCAAACCGGAAGGGGCTAAAGTAGTTCGCGAAACTCGTGAATTAAGATCTGCAACTAGAATTCCGGTAAATGATATTCGTATGATTTTAAAATATTGTCTAATTTCTTTCCTTTTCAAACTAAAGAAGGAATCCGATACGTGGAAGTCAGGACGGCCTAAGCGTCTCTGCTTGAGACAGAAACGCAATTCTTTTCTTGAGGAGACTGGACTACACGCGGAGACCCGCGGTTATTACAAAGTCGACATGACACCTAAATTGCGCAGCAGCGCAATCACTACACAGTTCAAGGAATACAAAGAAGTGGATCTGAAAAAATCTCCGATTGCCGAGGAGATTGAGGCGGATCAGTACATTGATGATAAGTCATTGCTAGTGAAATTTCGTAGAATGCGAACATCGGAGTTGCAACTACTTAATAACGAGGCTGAGAATTTCCTATTTCCCAAGAAGGACGATACGAGCAGCGAGGAGGACATTGACGGCGATTGTAGAGATACGACTGTCAGTACTCACCCTGGCGATAGTATTGTGATTTCCAGTGAAACCGATATAAATGAAAGCATAGTGAAAAGTGAACCTCAAGATGAACTTTGTTGCGGCAAGACGGAAATTACCGAGTGCAAGAAGAAAAGAAGGTCCCAAGCTGAGACGTTTATTGAGGACAACAAGAAGTATTACAAATTTGAGACCCCCGGCAGTAGGTTACGCTATCACGGTTCCGCTTTGACGAGTGGCGCTGCAACGACCCCTAAAAAGGGACGTGTGAACGGTGACGTTTCCAGAGATGAGATTGAGTTAGCCGCAGTAAATGTAGACCAAAGCGATTGTGATATTGGAGAGGTCAAAAAGGATGAACTTAAATTTACTTTGGATGAACTTCAATTTTCTTTTGAGACAGTACCGAAGAGTGAGCCTTGGTTCGAAACGTTTACGCGACAAGACCAAGGAGCGGAGTTTTATACGTGTTTCAGTGACTCCGGTTACTGGAAGCCTTTTCTTCTTCCATATGAGATGGATCGCATTCAACCTCTTGATCCGAAAGTATGCATCCAAACTTATACTCAAATCAAGAAAATATTAGCTGCAGATGGTTCATCTGGATCTAATTCCACGCCTTCATGCACCACACCGGATTGTTCTGCGCAAGGGTCTCCGGCACCCGAGACAGACGAGAATTCGAAAGCTACCGAAGATTCTGCCCTAAGCCAAACGATCGATCAACCTAATCCTTTACAAAATCGACGAAGACGGAAGAAGGGTATTTTAATACCATCAAAGAATCCTCGTAAATCACCTCGCCAGCATGCATCTACACTTGCAATACTAAGTAGTTTGATACAACATCGGAAAAAGCGGAAAAGCAATAATAGTCCTAACAATACACTCGACTCCATTCCCGAAGGATCCGAGTCGCAGGATGATGAAACGACGGTAGAGGAGAAAAAGGAGGATGTCAATAACGTGGTAGAATCTATTGATGAAATGTTAACGAATGCGTTTAGTGATATGGAGCCGGTGGAAGTTTCAATGAATGAGGATATTGAGGGATTGGATTTCAGTTGCAGATCCGACGCGATAGAAATATTAGAAGATTACGATAATTTCAGGAGTGCTGATGGCAAGGCAGGTCTTGAGCGAGTGCGGCGGACGTACTCGCCCGGTAAGAAACCGGGTCGGAAAAAGAAGAAGAATCGAACTGGTTGGCCTAAAAATATTCGTAAAACAAACTTAAATGTAGTTATAAATAAAACTTTAGACGACGAGGGTGTTTGTACGGATACAACGGGTACGGGGGATGTGTCCGAACAATGTCTAAATAGTGACCAGACTGTTAGTGTGAATGTAAATAGTAATCCAATTAGTGATGATTTAAATGACAGGGTTAATCAGGTTCATATGGAAACTAGTGTGAGCAGCGGCGAGATTGATAAATGGGAGAATGCTGACAAAGTATTGTCTACGAAAATTACCAACGATGCTAATAAGGAGTCACCAGTCGATGATGCATATCTTTCGAAAGAGGATAGTGCGAACGATAAGCACGGTAAGCGGCGGCTGCGAAGTAGTTCGTCTCCGCCGCGTACTCCAGGGAAGGGTGTAAAGCGAACTCGTCGAATGCCCGCTTCACCCAAGTCGCCGCGTGTGCTTCGCAAACCAAGGGGGAGATGGTATCGGGAAAGATGAGAGCAGGTGGCTCTGACTAGTATTTAGCAAGAGTAATATATATAAATAGTTTCCGAATTGGAAATTAATATTAACACTAAGAGAACAACTGTACATTGATATATTTTGTCTTATTCATTTGTTTTAAGCATAACTAACGCGCACATGTGTGTCCCAATTCGAAATTCGAGTACAAACGCACTGCGTTGATAGAAACAATTGAGCAATTTGGTACATTTCACCCCGTTTCATAAATATTTATTACATTTATTATAAATCGTTCAGCTAGATAGTTGAATTTTGCCAAAAAGTATAAGATGGAAATCCCTATTCAAAGAGTACAATTTCAACACAGTTTGTGCATTGGATCAAAACATTTGTCTCCTTTGACTGCTATTTGTATATTATAATGCACAAACATGTGTAAAATAATCCTAGGGATTCTCCCACTTTGACTGATTTTTTAAATATTGTACGAATAGGTAGCAGGAAAAAGAAATTGTGTTTTGTTTCACAGCCCTTCTCACATCTACAAATACAGATTTATTTTCTCTTTGTACTTTGTAACTCCTATGTTTGGAAAAACGGCAAATGTGAAGTACTTTCATTGTAAATGTTTTATTGTTCTTTGTTTTTCTTTTGATATTACATTTTACATAATGAACTAGAATGGAGTTATCTTGGCCATCGTGTGGCATATAAATCGGCGGAAAATGCTATTCATCGCCTTAGACAAAATGAATCTAAATTTGCGGAAATTAATCAACACGAGTATTAATGTATTAATAGATTATTCTACAATGCATACAAGAGACGTCAATTGTTGGGCAGGCTCATTACATTCTTTTCAGTTTTCTTGTTCGTCTTAGGAATAATACATAATAAGAATGCATCCATAATTTTCTATATTATTCAAAGAGCATTGTTTATTTAAATAAATTAAAATGTTTTATATTACATACCGCTTTGGCGATTGCCTGATTGCAGATGTTTGATCAACTTTTGAAAAGTTTGCAGGAGATAGATATGCGAGCTACGCATCAGTTATTCAGTATATTAATCGGTAATTGTTCTTGTTTCATTTAAATTACTTATAAGGCTAGGCAGAGGCCATATAAGCTGTATCGGATTCTATTAAAGTTTAACTTTTGCATTCAGCCGATAACGTTTAGCATCGTTTCCGCCCCGATGCCAAACTACCAGTGGAGTTTCAAATGCGCGCCATTGCGCTAAATTTAAATATGAATTTAATAGGAAACTTTATCAAGGAGAATATAATATCTGTAGTGCCGCATATGTGCAAATATCTTAACTATATCCACGCAAAAGTGTTTTTATAGTGAAAAATAGATAAACTTTGTTGGAATTTGCAACAATATTTTGCCGATGCGCATGCTTGTACAACGATACGAAGGTATTAGCGGCGGAATGGCAACAATGCGGCGTTGGAAAAATGGCGGTCGCTTGGTGGAGCCAACGATTTACAGTTGTCGGTGTGACACGAAACAGAGCAATCGTCCGCTGATTTTTACCAATTTTGTGTGGTTTCTACTGGGTATGTGATCCATAAAAGGCATCAAGTAGTAGCTGCAGAAACGCAAAATATTGAATTGGTAAGCAAGTTATGCTTTATGCTTTAAATTCGTTACAGTTTTGTGATAAAGTTGAGGCAAACGAAGACATTAATTTCGGGCTTGCTTGCGTTTTGCACATGCGCGCAACACGCATGCGTTACCTATCGTCGTAACCAATCCCATTTGTCGAACAATAGACTTTTAATTACACATTTATTTTGAAATTATTTGTGGGTGGTAGTTCTTTCCCGGCAAATTGCTAACAAGCTTGTTTAGAGGTACATCGATTGCGAGGTTTAAAACTTCTTATCAACAACAACTGCACGTCAATGAATTGTTTGCACTATTTCACTTGTCTCATATTTACAGTAAATAAACAATCTTTTTAGAGTTCGAAATTTATAACAAATGCACGATGTCAACGCTTACCGAATCAATAAAAGCTCATAAATCGCAGAAACGAGGTGCGAATTTTATTCCAAATGGACCGAAAAAGTTTGTTAAAAGTCGTAAGAGATCGAAAAGCTTTTCCGGGGGCGGCTTGGGTAAAATTAAATCATTTAAGTCTGTACTTCCGACCAAATTTCTTTTGGGAGGAAATATAAACGACCCGCTCAATTTGAATAGTCTTCAAGATGAAGAAATAAATCGCGCGATGAATGCTGTTACGCCAAAGTCATCACCAATCCCTACACCGCCTCGACGAAAAGGTCAAGTCGAAGTGATAATACCACCCAATATTAATGATCCATTGAATTTGATTGATTGCGCTGATGATGCTGAGTATGAACAGCAATTATGCTCGCCTGTGAAGAAAGGGCGGAAGAAAAAAGCGCGCAAGCGGAGAACAACCTCGGGAACGCTCTATTCCGATAGTGATATCAATGTGGCAGAGGCTCAAACTCCTGAAACGAGCAAGGATTCTGCAAAAGTTCCGGAGGGTTCTGGTACCGTAACGGTTGCTAAGGAATCAACATGTACGAGCAAGGAAGGAAAGGATTTGCTATTGGATTTTACCATATCTCCAAAGAAAGATAAAACCAAACGGAAAAGTGAAGATCATAAAGACAATATAAAGAAACTCAAATATTCGATGGATAAAATTGTCAGTCCTGTGGTTCCTCAGCCTGGTGCATGGCAAAAGAGAAACAATAACAGAAATCAGTGGCAGCATAAACAACGCAATCAAAATAAGAATGCGGTTCTAGTCATGCCTAAATTTAAGGAAAAGGATAAGCGATATCAATTTGGCAATTATAATAGGTAAACACAAATTATAATACTCTAATAATATTTTAATGTTGGTTTCCGTTTCTTTCAGATATTATGGTTATAGAAATGCACATCATGATGTGGACGCGCGCCTTAAGTGTTTTGTATCGAATCGTGATCTCTTTGAACGTAAAGATATTTTGGATATTGGCTGCAATATCGGGCACATTACTTTAACGGTAGCACGAGATTTTGGTGCTCAGAGTGTGGTAGGGATTGACATTGATAAAAATTTAATTGGAATCGCACGAAAAAACGTCAAACACTACGTGAGTAGCGCGAGTGTCGGCGGGGATGCTACCTCACCGCTTTACGCTGATTACGGTCACACTGATGTTGCCGATATACAGGGTGCGACATCGGCTGATTCTAACAAGCCGAAAGTGGGGTCCTCGTGCAATGCGGGTGTGGTTGGCGAGGTGAAGCAGAAAAGTAGTGAGTTTTTCCCAATATCTATGCCTATACTATATGGGCCTATTGATATTCCAGGCTTTAGTGACAAAAGGAAGGGTAAAGGGTTTCCACATAATGTGACTTTTGTTCAGGTGAGGAAACTTATCTTGTTGGGTTGAAATTATACATATTTGTTGTTTTCTGTTGTAGGGTAATTATGTTTTGGAAGACGATTCTTTAATTAGCACAGAACAGCCTCAGTTTGACGTAATATTGTGCCTAAGTATTACGAAATGGATACATTTGAATTGGGGTGATAATGGCATTAAGCAAGCATTTCGCCGAATGTATGCACAACTGAGGCCTGGCGGGAAGTTAATTTTGGAACCACAAAATTGGACAAGTTATAAAACAAAAAAGAAATTGACTGTGAGTTATGTCCTATGATAGTTTCATGGTTTATCGCTTTTGTTTTATTATATTTTAGGAGACTATTTTTAAGCACTATAATACTATTCAGTTTTTCCCGGAAAATTTTACGCAATATTTATTATCTCCTGAGGTGGGTTTTGCCAAAAGTGAAATTTTGGGCTTTCCTCAACATCACTCGAAAGGCTTTCAAAGACCGATACAAGTATATACGAAAAGCACTATGTTTCCAAGCGAGCGTGTTGAATGTACACCAAGTACACGAGATGATGTACGTCCGGATATCAGCACCCGGCGGGTTTATGCACCTTTACGGACACCCGATGGAAATGATTCAGAAGATACCTGCAATAATCAATCGCAATCACCTTTGCGGAACCAACCCGAAAGCGGTAGGTTCAGTGCTAACGGAGAACCAGAACAGGCTATCAGTGTTCCGGAATCAGAAATTTTGTCATTTGATGGAAGTGTGGATGATACACGGACGCCCACTTCTTCGAGCACTACTCAAGGCACAACAGATGAGGAGAGCAGGTACGATGTATGCTTAGCACCAATTTGAGTTCGGATGAGACTTGTATTGGTACCTACACAGTATATTTGTTATGCATTGTTCTGATCACATTGTTGTATATTTAAGTATTTGTACTGATTTTTTTTTTTGCTTTTTGATAAACTTTTTTCTATTTAATTTTTGATTTATTTTTGATTGTAAATACTATTTTGGTATACATTTCGTTCAACCAATGTGACATTCTCTTTGTAAATAATAAATTGACCCGAAAAGATTGAAAATTAAAAAATGTATTTTTCAATTATTTTACAAAGCTTACCTTTGATTGCCTCAGATAAAAACAAAGTTTATGCCATAGGGAAGGGTTGGAAGGAGGGAATAAATAATAAATCAAGTAACATTAAAAATCCATCATTCACTGAAATTTGTGTTTCCTCCAAGTATTGAAATATGCCTACATGCGCTCCGAATATCTCAGTAAGTAGTTCATGGCTTTAAACGCAAAGAATTCACCTATTTATTAATATTTGGCATTCATGCCTCTTGCCTGAATAAAAAGGGCTTCAAAATTAAATGGGGGCTGCCTATTTTCTGCTTGAAATTTTTCAACTAATGTAAATTTTATATGTGTATTTGGCACAACTTCTAAAATAGGTGAGAACAGTAATCAAATCCCAGTTTAATTAAAAACGATAGACCTGTTATTTAGGTGATAACATAAAAATTGTAATCTCTTAATTTTAGCGCTAATAATTGAGTCTTATCTAAACTACTTGCATCCTAATTTCGTCCCCATACAAGTAAA
>JAODGC010000012.1:2242211-2261293 GCA_027574925.1 Ecitoglossa quadriceps | reverse complement strand
TCAATGCAAGATAGCTTCAATGGTGGTCAATTGACCTTAATCTGAGTCATCACGAGACTGATTGCAAATTCGATACAACTCAGAAAAAAGTCGATTTTCCGCAACGTTATGATTAGAGTGATGAGATTTCATATAATACGAGACCAAAACATACGCAAGCAACTACAACTCGTGTTATAATCTAATCAAATCATACAACATATTAACATGATTTCATTGGTTATTATTTCTGAAATTATCCAATGCATTAATTATCGTAACAAATTATTTCATAAAGTTACATACGCCAATTTTCTATGTACTGATATACTTGAAAATATTACACCAACGATAAACATCTTCTTGGGAACTACACCACTGAAGGTCCTTATGTGATGTGAACGAACGAATAATGTTGCCATATAAGCAACCCTTCATTTATAAATATATTTAAACATATTATTTTGGAGGTCATCATGACGATTTACTAATTTTTGCGTTAGCATTAACGACTCTCGACTTGGTATTCAGCACATTCAGCTGCATGTTCGGACATTTGATTCTGGCGTTGTATGCATAAAACGTCTATTAAACCCTGCTGTTGTTTTATTTCTATGCTTGTCGTGCTGGCAAAACGCGTGCGTGCCAACTGCGAACAATAGAAGCAATTGGCAAATCAAACCCTCGCGAGATGGCCTCGACGCATAGCAATAGAGGAATAAGTTTGCACACTACAGTCTGACGACGAACATGGGGTGGAGAATGTATACATACGTTAAATGTTAAAGTGGTAACCTTGGGCATACAAACTGAATACTTGAATTCTTTCTCTGTTTGTCACTTATTGTTGGATTTAGCTCGTAAAATAATTGAAATATGTTTTTCAATTCAATGTGGCAAAAACAACTGCACCTCTCGGTTCAAAGATTGATGTGAAATAGTAATTTTGATGAGAAATCGCATGTTAACACTTCATAAAATATCGAATTCACTACCACCCCTTTTAACCTGACGTAAAAGTAATGACGGGGTTCGTTTACATTCACAAGCGTATTTTGATATAAAACTTACATTTTATGTACTTTTAGTTTAAACAACTCAAAAAGTATGTTTGAAAATTTCTGAGATTGTCTGCCAATATTGAAAACATGAGAAGAAATGCAAAAACATGTAATGTTTTATTGCTTTTTTAAATTAAAGTATTGTATTTAAAGAGGTAATTTTTGGAATATAATTTTAATTGCTGGGCTGGGAGTTTGGGGGCAGCGGGTAGGTTAGAGATGTTCATTGCTGTTTAAATAAACAAAAATTTATAGAAAATTGCTATACATTTGGGATCAAAACTATTAATGGCTTTTCCCAAATTTTTTTAGTTTATTTTGGCCAATTGCTAGTTGTTAATTGGATCGCTAATTGCTACTATAATTTTAATAACTTCTTCTTTCTGAGTAAACACACATTTTTTCATTTCTATTTATCTGTAAATATATCTGTGTCTATATTCAAATCAATACACCAATATAATGAATTAATTGCAGTGAGCTGAAAATCCTTGCTTTAACAGTTGTTTACTTAATAAGCATGTCATTTCATCGTTGAATTAGAATGATAAATCTCATGAATTATAAGCAATACTATATATTAATGCATCTGGCCCATTGAAAGTTTTCAAGTCATTGCACGGTTTAATGATTGTGCATGCAAAGCTGCATGAATATGTATGCAATTGAAAATGACCTCAACTCCTTTATGACCACCTTGAGGTACCTGCACTCCAAACTTGAAGAATGCGGGTGACGACGTACAAGTGAAAGCATGGAGAACATTCTGACATTTTCAGCTTTGAATGAAAGTAAAATGAGCTGAAATTGTCTGAGAAAGTATTGTGCTTTTTAAAAACTACAAATTATAACAAACTGCAAGATATTTTCTTTTTTTAATTAAAATAAATTAGGAGATAGCAAGCTATGCATTTAAATGCATAAAAGTATTGCTTATATTTTAAGGCCAATGTTTACTTTCTAAGTTTTTGATTTATTTTCAACATTTTGAATAACTAATTTTCAATGAGCACATAAAAATAACTAGGTGCCGCAACAATTAAAGCATATTATTCATAATATTCCTTCAATATATTTAAGTTGATAAGAATAAGAATTAACATACACATTCAAATATTCAGTTTAATCTCATAATACTTTCTCGGTGCTGCAGTAACTGTCAACCAAAGTTAAATTTTTACATGATTGGCGGCAATCTCAACAATGTGTACCTTTTTCATACTAACTGTTTAGGTTAGGTTGACATAAAGTTGAGGAGGAAATATTTTGTGGGGAGAGGATCCAGTGATGGTGCAGGGAGGAAGCAACATAAACTTATAGGAAATAATTTAAATTTGACATAAAAACTACCAGTGATTTGTTCTAAACTTTTAAAATTTATTCTAGTCAATTGCTAGTCATTAGAAATGTATATTTTAAAGCATTAATCATGGGATTAAAAGGTTTTGTGAGATAAAAAGATGAGTTATAAGTAGGTGCTATGCTTGACTACTAATTGGATGCTTAAGAACCCAATGCTCCTTTTTCTCTTATCCACTCCATAACAACCAGACTTTACTATAGATTTATTGAATTCCACTATTTTCTCAACCTTCATACGAACAGCACAGAGCTATAAAATAATTGGTTGTCATTGTCCATGGAAAGATATTAAGATTGTTTAGACGGGAATACGAATGTGCAAAATTGTTGAAACAATGACCTTCGCCTAGACTTTGGTGTCCTTGAAGAGCAAACAATGAATTGCGAATGTTAGCTTTCATGTGAATAATTCATAAGTACATAAATATTCAACATGTTCTTTGGAATGTTTTCGGGACAAGTAAATAAATTAGTTTCATTAATAAAAAACAATAACAAAACGTCAATTAACATATACATCTGTATTTAAATAAATGACAAGTGTTTTGTTGAGCTTGGTTACGAAATGTTTGATATTTGTTGTGTTGAGATGAATTTACTTTAACACATACTGAACATTTGATATAATAATAGTTTTAACACATTGCTTTCTTCAGTTCTAGAGTTATTAGTATTTAAAATGGACAGTGTTGACGCGTGAGGGAGTCGGCTGATATGGAAGGAGTAGTGAGTAGAAGTGAGACATAGACTGACACAGCGACGCAGCATGCTTTTGTTGAACATCAACAAGTTCCTAAGCTATACATCCAAACTGAACCGGTTGGAGTAATATTTTTTCCAACATTTGCTAAACATTTAATTATATAAAAATGTTTTTGGCATTTTGGTGTCTTTAGACAAAAAAATAGCCCACATATCATTACCACTGAAAACCATTTGTAAAAATTAATGAACAATTAATAAAAATTGTAAAAGGTAACATGCCAATAATTTTCATATAATATCAAATATTTAGTGTCACAGTAAAATCATCTTAATGCAATGATAAGATACTCTTAATAATTACTATATATAGTGGTACTAATACTAGTTTAATTCGGGTGTATAGCTTAAGACTTTTTGAAGTTCAACAAAAGTAGACTGTGCTGATTCACATCAATCTTTCTCTCACTTCCATTCCATACTCATACCATATCTCTCGACTCTCTCACACGTAATAAATTCAGAATTGACGAAGGCAACATGCCGAAAATATTATTATAACATCAAATATTCAGTACATATCAAAATAATTACATAATTGTTAATAATCGCAATGAATATTATCCAAACGGGTTC
This sequence comes from Ecitoglossa quadriceps, assembly GCA_027574925.1. NCBI lineage: Eukaryota > Metazoa > Arthropoda > Insecta > Coleoptera > Staphylinidae > Ecitoglossa > Ecitoglossa quadriceps. The sequence goes on along the minus strand of JAODGC010000012.1, from coordinate 2,257,553 downwards.
AATTTGGGTGTATAGGTGAGACTTATTGATGTTCAACGAAAGCATACCGCGTCAATCTCCATCTTACTTCTACTCCCTAGTCACTCCATATTAGCCGATTCTCTCAAGCGTCAACACTATCTATTTTAAAGACTAATAACTCCAGAACTGGAGAAAGCAATATACCGAATACGTTCTTATAACACCAAATACTTAGTAAACTCATCTCAATAGTTTCTTTTATAGATACACATTTTATAATCCGCAATAAGTTATTGACCGCTTGATATATTGAGCATTGAGTAAACTTATCAATTGGATTAAACTTCAAGGCCATTCAAATTATTGCACATTAGTTCGTAATGCACTTGTTATTAATTTCAATTATAATTACTTTACTATAATAAACTTAGATGGCCATTTAACTAATGGAAACCAACGAAATTGAGGTGTGGTAAATACCATTTGCATTGATCAATGCTTCAATAACATCAATTAGATTATTAGCCTGTATTTGAATTTGCAAAATATTGCATTTGCAGCCTATCAAATCACGCGATATTTTCACAGTAACTTCAGTTGCAGAAGAAAATTGTTTTAATGCTTTTAATCAAATTAAATTCTTCTTCTCAAACACGGAATGGCTTTCCATCTAATACGTATATTTCAACCACTCAGAACGCATTCATCATTTGAGTCAATATACGATGTGTTCCAGATTTTCTGTGCATACAATAAATTAGTCATCGTTTTGAAATGTCTAAGTGGAACAACATCAGGTTTGAGAAATTTGCATGCCAGATTTAATATTAAGTTACCATGCGAGTAATAGGAAAATATTTTATAAACATGTAAGTGAAATTGTGTTACATCTTGACATTATCGTATTTGCAAGTCAAAAATATGTAAGTAGTTTGGGTGGAGGCAAATATTTTGCATCCATTTTCTTAAATAATAGAAAATATACGTTGCATAATGAAACATGGAAAGTGTTAAATCTGTCTCGTGTGTATGTGAAAACTGACGTTTAAACAAAAATTTAACATGATTGTGGAACGTAGTAGAGTGTAATTAACATATGTGGGGTATAACAATGCTGCTACATGGTACAATTTACGTACATGAATGGTGTTTTAATTTTCTCCCCATTCAGAATTAATTACCTTGTTTCGTAAATATTAGAACAAATTACTAAGGCGTTTTTATCATTTATCCAAGAAGTATTACAAATTGTGTGTTATGTTAGCGTATTTGAATTGCAGGGTTTTTATAGGTAATTTTAGTTTATAGCTCTGATAACATCGAAAGAAAAATGATGGGCGTGTAGAATGAGGGGTGGATTATTTACATTTTTAACTGCTACCTTTAAATTGAGGACATGTGTCATAAATAGTAGTTATAAATTATAAACTAAGATATGTGTAAATTGTAAAATAGCTGTGTCATTAGAATATTAGAAATTTTCAGTAGGAAGGTCCTGCTTAAAATTGAAGGTATCTTATTTTTTTGTCCCTTGCAGTTTTGTTTTTGACATAAATCATAATATCTACGATATATTAATGTTCTAGAAGTGATACTTGCAAAAAATATGCAATCTGTATCTTTCCATTTTTGAGCAAAAAAAATAGTAAATTTATGGTAAGATTTAGGGCATTGAAAGAAACTATTTGCCATTAAATTTAAGAAGATTTAGTATCCAAATTATGTAATATGTATATATAAATTGTTACCTAATTGAATCTTATTTGTTTAATGAATATAATACTCGTGAATTGCTATAAAAAATGTCGAAACAAACAGATAAAATATTCATTGCATTATAATAATTTTACATTTACGTTTACTATATCTTAATGTTCAAAAACCTTTTTGACGGATTACCTTCTTCAGTATGTAAATATCAGAAACTAAATGAAATTGGTTTTATAAATTTGAAATTTAACACATCCTGAAAAAAGGCAAAACGCCAAAATCTGTTTTTACCATTAACGGAGAAAAATATTTGTATCTAAGGTAAATATGCTGATAAACTAAATTGAAAACCAGATTCATCTCTGTGTTGACCAACGCGAAGGTCCTACAAAAATAAAACTCTAGCCGCAATAAAAGTAGCGCGATTCTTAAATATACACCGCAAACAGCGGTAGAGTGCGTGCTGTAAGCCTTCTTATCTCGTATCAAAAAGTTAAATGGAGGTCACGTGGTCTGTGGCCGGCGACAACTCCACCACCATACCACCCTCATGAAACCCTACTGGCGATGGAGCGTGTGTACAAAGTACAAATCACATTTGACAATCGCGCCACCGCAAATATTCAGAAAATCGGTGTAGGTTAGTTTCTCACCATGCTTTTCTTTGAAAGGAAAACCAGTAGTACAAATAAACCATTGCGTAGCTTGGAGGAGGTAAGAAACAAGCGTGAATTACGGCGACAACGACCATCCTAGCGAAAAACACGAAGCTAAGTTTGGACTACTTTTGCTTTAATTGTTGGTATCGCATTATTGTAGTAGGTAGAAATGTTGGGAAAAATGTTAGAAAATACAACCTACCTTAAATGTTTTGTAACTTGACACAACGTATGAAGCACCATCTTCCAATTCATCTAATCGAAACTTGCGATCCCCATCCATAGAAAATATATACCTTGCTCCTCGAGGAAGATCCATTCGCAGTGAAAGTTTGTCCATGAGAGTCTCCAACGTGCCAATATCTCTTCCCGGTTTGAATCGGAACTCAATACCTGGGAAGAATGGGTCACCATTCTTGTAGAAAATAAATCGTCGTGCACGCCAATAGCTCAAGTTGCTATATCTGGACGTCGCCAGATCCACGCGACTCTTGGAGCGCGGAGGCGGCGCCGATGGCAGCGTGGAAGACGCCTCGCTGGCGTTGTCTGCCATGGTTACGGCGCCGGGCGATGACGGCCGACTGGCGACGCCGTGCCGCCAGTAGCCGCCGTTTGCTGATGCGGCCACGCCGTGCCGTCCGCCTGCCGCTGCCGGCTGTTGCGGTGGCAGCGGCGGTCCCGACGCCAAATCGTAGTCGTCCTCGTCCGTCTCCGTGCTCTTCTCGTGGTTGTTGTTGTTGTGACGGCGACGCGAGTGGCGGTTCATTGAAGGGCCGTCACGTGGCGCCACTGCCTCAACGTCGTCGTCTTCCTCTTCTTCCTCCTCGTCGTCCTCGTCTTCGTCCGCGCCGTTGGCGTGGACGGCAACGCTGCCGTTCGTGGTGGGATTCAGCGCTTCCTCGCTGGGCTGACCGTTACGTGATGTGGGACCACCACCTCCAGCTGATGCTGCCAACGCTGCTTGTTGCGACTCGTCGTCGCCGCCTGCTTCGTCATACTGCTGCAAGCGACTGCCGGTACGTGAAGGGGCGCGCGAAGCCTGCCGGCAAAACATGCATAGTCACAAATCACAGCCACTACCCATTTGTTTCAAGCGAAGCAAGCGAATTATGCATAAACGTGAAATGAGTTTTTCAATTGCAGGAAACACTTTATTATAGAATGTGTCATCCCAATCATGCAAGGATTTTATTCAAGGTACCACATAAGCAGCAAATTACTGTGATTCATTCCTGAATTAAACTACTTAGGTATGTTTTCTAAAAAAAAATAGAAGTTACTAATGAAACTAAATTCTGTGTTCCGCCATAACCAAGAAAATATACTACCCAAATAATTCACAACCGCCTGATTAGATGGCGGCACTATATACTTTGTACTAGTTGATATTATAAGAATATCACAATAACGTCTTATGGTGGCGATATGTGCTATGTAATATGTTAAAAATCTAGGTTACTCGTGCTAATAGCATGCCGTGTTGCAAACGGTCACGAACGGTAAGAACGCATGAATCCGAATTATTTTAGCAAAGAAACTTCAAGTATCACAAAGCGGCACAAAAATGTCCTTTATTATTATCATATTATCCAGAATACGCCAACTTGTCTGGGTTTAAAAATACAAATGGAAGCATTATATATGCAATATGAGTTAATTGCGCCATTCTCCATTCTATTTCGAATATTTTCTGATTGTGCAATCGGGAAATAAGAAATTTTGTGTCATTCTTTATGAAATGCATCATTATATGTTAAAACTTTATCAACTATAACTTGAAACCAGCAAATTGAAGCCACATTGAAAATAATATTCAAAAGTTAATTACGTTGTTACATTTGCATAATCTAGATATAAAGTAATCATCATAATTTCCTTTAAAAATTGCTGGTATTTTTTATTTTGACGCAGTATATTTCAGTTTGCTGTTGATGGTCGGATACAAGTATATGTTGCGTGCAATCAATTTTAAGTTTAGCATTCTAGCCCGGCGCCTTCACTATATGATATACACTTGAAGAAGAAAAAACAAATTGAAAATAATTGTCTGATGGTATTCATATCAACAATGGCATTTGATTTATTTTAGATATAAACTAAATATTAATTATTTATGGATAAGTTTATCTGATAGAATTGATTTTGCTAATACAATTTTATCAATTTTCTTACATTAAGATTGTATATACTTTGTTATTTACATCACAAAGTGTATGGATTTTCTAAAGAAGCATGAAGTTAAGAATCTAAATACGATGCAAATGTGCTAAACTCATGGAGCATGAATTATGCCAAAATATTGATACGAGCTTTGTAAAATCAATATTTGTGTTCTAAATTTACTAATAAATTTATGATGACTTACCATGACACTACCAAGGTTGTAAGGTGGTCTTCAATCTGCCACAAAATATCACTCTATATAAACAATTTCAAAAAACCAAATATTTTGGGTTGTAAAATGTAAATCTTTTATTTGTTCAACTTTACACTTTATTAACAACGCTTAGGCCATTTATAAGGTCATACCGTCCGGTGTAATAACCTCGTGTTTAAAATGCAAGTAGCTGCAGAGCTTTAAAATCCATTGTTTACATTTAAAAGCGTTTTGCAGGCAGCAACACTTGTAATATAATACAATTATCACTTATTATATTACACCAAGTAATTGTTTGCAGGCTTAAGGTGTGCGCTTTGAGAAAGCGTCTCTTTGGAAATACGTGTGTATCGCGTTTCCAGCCAAGCTGAAATGTGTCTATGTCGAGCTGGACAGACCCCCACGAGCGGCGAGGTGTATAACGGCGAACGAAAAAGTGTGTTAAGCCTGTGGCGACTCAGGGCGGCGGCGTCAGTCCGTTACCCCTTGCAGATGGAAAGCTTGGACAAACTTGTTGCGTTTGAAAGTATAAGAGCAAGCAGGCTTGCTAACAGTAAAGACCCGCAAGTCAGAGAAGGAGTATTGACTTTGTTTCTCCCTGACTTTCGTTAAGAAAGAGCCCTCGGACTTGCATGTTACAACGGTCAACTACCTACGTGGTCTTGCAAACATAAATATCCCATAATAAACTCTTGGAGAGCGATTTAATAAAGTTTTATAAATATTATTTAATTTATTTAGAAGTTTCAAACATTTGGTTAACAAACATGGATATTATATGAGAACAAAATTAAGATTTATTTTAATGACCAAAAAGACATTCCACTATATTGCATAAACAATTTGAAATACTTTTTTGTACGTTTATTGGACGCCAGCACCGCGACGCTAGTAAAATGAGCCAATCGGCAAACGACGCCCTCATTTCGCATGTCGTTGTCGACTTGTTCACAGTGGTTATGAAACGCGTACGCATAGCACCAATTTTCAAATTGTTGAGACACACAAAGAACACAAATGGCAACCTAAAGGAAAGGGTACAAGATCCATAAATCATCTGTCTGGACAATAAACTTAGCACTTTTACTCATTAATCCTGATTAGCAGAATTTTATGGAACAATAATTTATTCTGCAGATTATAAACAACAAGTCAAACAATAAATAAATTCCATACTATATTGCAAATCTAATTTCCAGCATTTTTTGATTGAATGCATAGTTCTAAAAAAATCTATAAGGTAGCACACTATAGGTGTATACATAGCAACCAGATCAACAAGGGGATGAAACTTCTGAGACCGTTCTAGGGGCGATCTATCCCTTTGCCCCCAGAACGGAAACGCGACCAATAGCGGGATCGTCAACTGCAATTGGACGTGTGGTGGCGGTTGTTTTATGACGTGCGCGATGTACACGTAAAACAACAGTGTCATCGTCGTTGCAGGACATCGACCAAACAATGTGGGAAGCATGCTAGTGACACACAGAGAGCCAATAGCGTTTTTCAATGCCAAACAAATGGTGTGGCTTGTTGGAGTAAAACAAATCCAGCTTATATTTTAGTGTTAATTAGGACTGTAAACAAATGTAGCCGGGAACAACTGGGACAATTAATGTATCAACTGTGTTAGTAGCGTAAAAAGTTGAAAATGAACAAAATATGCCTAAGAACGGAGTCAATTAGATTCAGCTCACGCATGTTTATGAATAAAATTGACCTTGATTACTTTATTTGCATACAGTCTTTGCAAAATATTTGATAATACTAAATTATTCTAGTGATTTTACGTAGTTAACAATATTTCTACATATAAAACAATCAGTTGGGTGAGGGACAAGCAATGCACAGTTCAAGCAGACCATGAAACCAACAGAGTTGAGATTTTTAAATTATGTCGTAGGCATACACTAAGAAAGCATTTTAAATCTATGGAAGTGAACTGTACAGTATCAGAAAGTTTTAAATCTATGATAATCATCTGGGTAACACTCTTGATAACGCACAAGTCGGCAGATCCGACTCCCTCACGCGTCAACAATGCCCATTTTAAACACAAATAACTCCAAAACTGAAGAAGACAACATGCCGAAAACATTATTATAAAATCAAATATTCCGTACATATCAAAGTAAATTCATCTCAATACAATGGTACATCATTGTTAATAATTGCAATGAATATTATCCAAACTGGTTCAAGTCGGGTGTATAGGTGAGACTTATTGCAGTTTAATGAAAGCATACTGCGTCAGTGAGTCCGTGTCCCTCTCACTTCTACTTCCCAGACACTTCATATCTCCTGACTCTCTCACGCGTCAACAATGCTTATTTTAAACACAAATAACTCCAAACCTGAAGAAGACAACACGCCGAAAACATTATTATAACATCAAATATTCCGTACATATAAAAACAAATTCATCTCAATACAATGGTACATCATTGTTAATAATCGCAATGAATATTATCCAAACTGGTTCAATTCGGGTGTATAGGTGAGACTGATTGAAGTTCAACGAAAGCATGCTGCGTCACTGTGTAAGTCTACGTCTCACTTCTACGCCCCAGTCACTTCATATCTCCTGACTCTCTCACGCGTCAACAATGCCTAATTTAAACACAAATAACTATAAAACTGAAGAAGGCAAGATGCTGAAAACATGATTATAATATCAAACCTTCAATAAATGTTAAAATAAACTCATTTAAATACAATAATTCATATAATAATTCATATTGCATAAATCATAGTGTCCTTTATAGAAGAACAGAAGCAATTCTATCTTTGGTCACTGCGATATAAAACTAATGGGCAAATTTATGAACAATTATCATAAATACAAGGTGGTGGTTGTAATCAGCAGTGCACAAACGCAAAACTATTCGTCATTATTTGAGGTCGTGCGCGCTAGCACAATCAAAACCTTGTAATACTGAATCTTTAGGCAAGTTAGCGTCAAGTAATGGTCAGCTTTGGTGGTTAGTCACTCTTTTTTGTGCCCTAGTTTTTCAAGAGTAATTGCATGCTTATTTTTTTGTTCTACATATATCCAACCCACACTCAACGACAACTGGTTTGATCCCCAACAATGATAAATAAATTATGCTAAAATAATTTTTGTTCGATTTTATTTCCGAATAATTTAGACCAATTTGGGTCACTTTTGTTAAAATTCTTACTTTTTAATAGTTTCAGGTTATTTTAAAATTTTACGAAATGTTGTTCTAGAAGATATATGAATGGCTAATGTATATTTAATATAAAAGTCCTACCTTTGGTTATTTTACTGTGACGTGTCCTCAATCGAGGACATGGTTTATGGGGCAAAATATTTTTGAAGAATGATTAACGGATACAATGAAGAATGACTGTCTAGAATCACAACCATGACTAATAAAACAAAGCATGTAATTTGCAATATTGAAGAATGCTAGAAGTAAAAAGACATAATTATGATAGTTATTAATCAGAATTTACTAGAAATATCTTTTTTTGATTTATTTAAGGAGAAAAATGTTTCATTTAATGGAACTTCAAAGAAGTATTGCAATACTATGCTAGTTTACATTATAAAAAATAAATCCAAACAAGTTTCAATAATTATCGCGTCATGTATTTTTATAATAATTTTTGAAAAAATTACTGGAGCAGGAGGTTACTGGATTGGTGTTGGTTTAAGTTGTAAGTTGGCACTTCTGACTTTAGTTGTCAAAGGAAGCCAAAGCGAATGTTGTGGCATATTGTCGTAAGAGCTCGGTTACAAAGTGTCTGATATTCATTGTATTGAGTTGAGTTTACTTTGACACTTATACGCTTATTATTCAAATTCTGTTGAACATAACATCCACCAGGAACAAATATTTGTGCTCCCATGAAATGTTCAATTATATGGATAAATTTGTATTATAGCAGGTGACTAACATCACAAACAAGGTCATATTGGGGCATCGAACAACGGCGGCAATACTACGTAGTGTTGCCACGCCACGTTGAATGCCCAGTTTCCAATCAAAACACTAAAGTTGAGCAACTTTGGGCGCGGGTTGTATTTGATGACCAGGGAACTCGGCATGCTTTTGTGTTGTCACCTGCGGCCACGCAGTGGGCACATTAACCGTCAATGACGCAAGATGGTCCAGATCCCGAATACGGAGGCACCCCGGTGGGAGCTTACTGGTTATTACCTTCCCGGCTGAGTCCCACACAGGCTCACATGCGCAAATCTGAAGATGTCGATATCGTGCGTAAATACAATGAAATGATTTGGAATAGTATTAAGGTCTTGGCCCAAGATAAAACCATGTTGTTTAGTGTTAGGGAATATAATAAGAAATATATGAACTCTACCACTAATACTAAGGCTTGATGTCTAGTGGCCTATGCATTTGTTCCAAACCCGTAGGTTTATGATTCTAGTCCCATGAGCGGAGACGAACTTTTCGAACAAAATTAAATTAATTCGAATTACCGTAAACTTATGGAATCCCTAAGACTAACAATGAAACTAGGAAATTCAAACAAACATAACACAAGTTGGGGTGCCTACAGTTAAAAAACACTTGGAAGAATTCTTTTGGCTTCTAAGTTCTAATTGTGTATAGTACACACGGTAATGTGTGTACAATATACGGAACTAAGAACAAAACTTCTAATTTAAATTTAAAACATTATTCCATAGTTTTTCAACCATCCGTAGTGGACATAATACTCTTCTTGGTTATGTTCTTTGAGAGTGTATAAGTCACAATCCTGGAGGATATGGGAGGGCCATTGCTACGCGGCATCGCCCAGCATGTTTGTCATCTATGCAGATCAACGTGAACATAAAACAGTTCTTTTCAGAACTACAGAAGTTTTTTGAATAAGAAATAACGTCGTTTATACTATATTCATGTTTATTTATTTTTGTACATAAATAAATTAGCACTTTATTTTTGGTTTAAGTTTAGTTTAATAACAATAAATACACTCGATGTTTATACAATCTTAACAAGTAGCATGGCTAGAGAGTGTCGTGCTGGGCCTCTTGATCCGGTAATCGTGGTCCAAGTCTTCGTTTCGGCACGCAATTTTTCTACAAAATTTGGTTAATTCCGAATTACATTGGGCTTATGGTGAGTTCCATTATATTAATTGATACTCGTTGATTAATACTACAGTTAAAAGGACTGTAAAGTCATCACTCCCAAGAGACACAGCATGGTACTAGTGGTCTGGAGCTAGGCGTGGCAACCCAAGGGTCGTGGGTTCGATTCTCAGCTCCGGTGAGGGCGTTTTACAGAAACTTCTAATAACAAAAGACATGGATGAAATCCAGTCACGATGGGGCTTCGCCGGCTAAGCCGGCGAAGCCCCATCATATAACGACTTCACCGGCTTCGCCGGTGAAGTCGTTAATAGAGATCGCGCTTCGCGCGATCTCTAAGACAGCTGTCTTACGAAAACCAAAACCCGGAGCCTCCCCAAGGAGAGGCTCCTCACTCTTATGCGCCTTTATGATATCTTCTAATTTATTCTTGTATGTTTTCGAATTTTTCTTAGTTCCATATGCTGTACACATAGTTGGAACTTAGAACCGAAGAGAATTTTTCTAAGTGTTTTTTGACTGTAGGCAACCCACTTATATCTTATTGGTTTTTGAATTTCGAACTTCCATTGTTGATCTTATGGATTCCATAAGCTCAATGTAATTCGAATTCATTTAATTTTGGTCGAAAAATTCCTTTCCGCACTTGGAATCGAACCATGGACCCTCGGGTTCGAACCGAGCGGGCAGACTAGATGAGCCACCAGACCCTCTTACCATAAGCTAAACAATTCATCTATTTAATATGACTATTTGTAACATTAGCTAACTATATACATTACATACATCCAAAGCACATGGCTAACAAGCGATTTATTTTATTTAACATCAACACCCAACAAAAAAGTACATAACACATATTTAATACAAACTTATTCTTTATTCGCACAGGTATTATAGTTCTGAAAAGAACTGTTTTATTCTGCTTGCCGAATGGTACATCCAAAGGACATCTGGAAGTGACAGGATAAAAATTTAAGGATCTCATAGTTACGATTACATAAACTAATTAATTGACAAGAAAAGACAAATTAGTCAGTTACTTGTTGTCGCTCAGCCGTTATTATCAATAAAATACTCCTACATCTTTCCTGCAAATTTGATCCAATTTATGTTTAGGCACATCTCTCATTACCCTTATTTTTTCTAGAATTTTTCCATAACACACAGTAAAATTTTTACAAGAGGTGTAAAGTATTTGTAGAATTTTCTTGTTGAATAAATATTTAAATAAAAATACACATTTTACTCATTTTAGTTTGTACAAAAATTCGATAAATAATTTTAGTATTTCCATATAAACTGTAATAGTATTTATTACCATATACATCTATGTGGTAATTACTAAAAATGTTATCTATAAAAACCAATATACTTTACTTGTAATGACCTTATGATATAAAAATAACTTCATTTTTGAATTAAATTGTGTTAATTAACATAGTTGTTTGCTGATCATAAACTAACTATTGTTGACATCAAGATCTAATAGTAATTTAGTGTAGTTTTTATTTTATTACAAGCAATTCAATTAATTTCATTAGCCACGTGGTTTCCATTACCAAATTAGATAATTCCGCTCTTCATCATTAGTAGTATAGCAGTCTCCATCAATTTGTAATTGTATGAGCAACACTGTCACAAACAATATGTTTAATAATGACAACCATATAAAATTCTTAAAAATATTTGCTCGGTTTACCTTATCATGGCCCGAAAACCAACCGTACAAATATATTTTATTCCCAAGTGTTTTCATATTATGGTGTTTAATGTACGTATTTTGGATTCTGAATTATTTCTTTATGTGGAATGGCAATATCATAAATCTAATATCACAATTAAACATTTTATCTGTGGTTTGTGTGGCGTTGGTTTTTTGGACAAACGGATTTATAAATAACAATACCTTGAATATACTGCTACAAAAATTAAAGAAAGTGGATCACAAATTGATGTTAATAAAAATCTTCTCCAATGAGAAGAATAGATTTGCATGGGTATCCTATATAATATGGTTTATTTTTATCATAATCTCCTTAATTGGAATAATATCAAGTGCGAGATCAAATAATCGTTTTGAATATGTTCACATTGTCTTTTATGCTGTTTACTACATATGCAATGGGATGATTTATTCATTTTTTGTTTATTATATCAATATTGTAAATATGATCCGACTGCGATTCAAATTAATACAATATCAAATTCCGCGCTTGAAAAATGAATGCAACTTAGTCCAACGAAAAGCAAAATTGTTATTAATGCAATCAGCTCATTTAAGTATCTGTAGGGTTATTGAATATGTTAATTCAAAAATAGGAGTAGCACTCATTGCATTAACAGCATCGATATTTTTGCAAACATTGACAGCTTTGTATATGATTGCATATTGCTTAAGATGTTTGGGTGTACAGATATTATTTAACAGTTACGACTTTGTATTGCAAGCATTTTTTCTAGTACCCAATGTGCTTATTCTTACACATATCACATATATTTGTGAGATAACAATTGAGACGGTAAGTGAGATAAATATTTGTCGGAATGTAGAAAGTGTATTAAACAAATTACAAATTTTATTTTAGGCTTTTAAATGCGGAAAATACATTCATGTCTTGTCACTTGAATTGAACGAAATGGAACAGGCATTCGAACTATTTTCTCTGCAAATATTAACTGGTGAAGCTAGGTTTACAGCAGCAGACTTTTTTGTTCTGGATAGAACTCTATTATTTGCAATTGGTGGTGGAACTTTTGCTTATTTAATTATATTTATACAGTTTACAAATGAAGGCTCGGTTTGCGATTTTATGAGATCTATATTGTAGTAAATTGTATTATCAGCATAATAGATTAGTTACTGATTAAAGATACTTAAAAAAACATTTTTAATTGGTTTGAAAATAACAAGTTTGTTTTTTTATTTTTGTAGAAGACTTCAAATTCAATGTTTATAAACCATACAACAAAACTGATCAAATGTTTTAAACAGGTTATGCCCAATTTCATACCCAATCAATTGTTGTCTCGCGATTAATTGGAAGAAATCGCGCATCAACTGTGACTTTAGCAGACGATTACCGGGGCTGATTATATTTGATTGGACGAATAACTAACTTGAATACACATTTGCTATGAATATTTTGTATGTTATAAAATCAAGCTCAATCAACCGTCAAGTATGGTAAGTCACTGATGCTGTTTCTCCTAATCTAGAGAATTCTTAATCCTAATGGAAGTATAAAGCGTGGTGGTTGGCAATTGGGGTCAAAATATAGAGGTGGGCAAGTGTGAGAAACAAAACTAATAATAATCTGGTTTATAATCTTGCTAAAAGTATACAAAACACATACATGCATACATTCAAGCTAAACTATAGTATTACTTCATCATCGATTTATGATTAATAAATCTTAAGTTAATAAACAATATATGATTAATGCAGAACACAGTTGAACAGTCAAGTTCTAAGCTCAAGCTAGATCTTCGATTAAAAAAAGACGTATCTTACTCTAAGTTACAATTTTAAATTTTCTTTAACGCTGAAAAAATTGGGAAACAATCAATTCTTATCTAATATAACTTATTTTAGTAAAATTTGCATTTTCACTTAAACTTGACTATGAAGTGAGGTATTTGTTCCATGTTATTATTTCATCACCCTAGAAATGAAAATTTCGTCTTAATTTATTTGCCAAAAAAACATATCCAGTTACATATATGACATTTCTAAGATATAATTAAATAAAATGCTAAAACACCAATTTTCAAGTGATTATAGCTCCCGATTCAGATGGTCGTCCAAAATGGAGTTCATGATCATCCATGCCATGTACGCAGTTTACCAAACCCACCACTATCAGAATTCCGGAATTGCTGTAGGCAATCGCCTCCAGTTTCTATCTGCATTTGCATGTGTCTTACTTGTAAGCCTACCTGTCCAATATATGCAACTCGTACTTGGTCAATATGTCCAATCAAGTTCAGGTAGCTTAAGACACATGTCCCCAATTGCTCATGGAATAGTCTACAGCTACGTGATGGTATCATTTCTACGTCTATGTCGAGAAGCTAGCCTTGCTGGTGATGCTATATTATTTGCACTGAATGCAATGCAAACAGAATTACCGTGGTTACATTGTGGTCCAAATACCCAGAATCATTGTTGGTTCGACAAATCTTGCAATGCACCTGGACCATGCCTAAATGAGAATATTTCACTAGCTTCATCAAAATACTGGAATGAAACGTTTATGAAGTTTCCTGCTAATGCGGAAGGTGCATCAAGCATGTTAGATTTAAGACGATTGGTAACAGTGGTATTGGTATGGATATTGGTATATTTAAACTTATTCACCCAGAAAGGTTGGATAAATAGGAGCATTCTTTATATATTTATAACATCCTTATTAATGAGACTTGTTATTCTTGTCACGTTGATTCTACAAAGTTATCATGGTCTAACTGGACTACTATATATCTTATCCTCGGCTTATGATAATTTGTTAGATGTTCATACTTGGTCAAGACAATTGGTAGCAATGATATGCTATTTTTCAATTGGACGTGGAGGGAATATATTATTAGGATCATTCTTTAATCCAGATCAAGCCACTGGAATCTTGGCGGTGTTGTCCACTGTTTTCATTTCGGGCATCTACTTTGTAATGCTGGAATCCTTCTATGTATCTGCAGAGACAATCGCACAGTATTCGAATCTTAAAATACCTTTGCTCATTATGATAGGCAGTATTCATGAAACTGTAGATTTCACTCTCATCCCAGCTGGCTTAGGCTATACCAAGCTATCCCATTTCTGGGTCATTGTTTATTTCATCTCAATCACAATACATTCTGTATGTCACCTCATACTTAACATAAGGATTCTAGAATTCACTTTGAATGATGCATGCACACATATCTTACAATACAGGATTTATTTACTTATATTCTCATGCTTTATCCACATCATATTGTCACTTGTGTTCGTGATTACGTCATTATTCTTATACACCTCAAGTATTTTAAATTACATATTAGATCTATTTGAAATTCTTATCACTTTTTTGTTTGTACTCTGTGTAGCTTGGGTATATGGAGTGCAAAAGATTTGTGATGATATTCACTTTATACTCGGCAGCCAACCCACTAAATTTTGGAAAGTAACGTGGTATTTAAGTCCCCTTATAATTTTCATAGGCTGCATACTTTACATTATAGACGCAGAAAACCTTAACTTTCTAGGTACCAACGAAAAGATATATATAATTATCTTAGAATTTATACTCATTAGTCCAGTACTAGGACTAGGCCTATATGAAATGATTATGTACATACGAAAGAGAGACTTTATTGGTCTTTTTCAAATGACCGAAATATGGGGCCCAGAAGATTCAAGGGAACGTCATCAGCGGAAAATATTTAATCCAAGAAAAGAGACAAAATCAAGAAGGAGAATTGAAACATGTCAGCATAATTGTTTGCTTAGGTCTAGAATTTTAAGCCATGTCTTAGCGGAAGAAGCAGCCTGGCGTAAAGACTTT
>JAODGC010000012.1:2187778-2242111 GCA_027574925.1 Ecitoglossa quadriceps | reverse complement strand
TAGAGTTAATCGCGCAGGAAACAAGTTTCAGGTTTTCCAGTTTTCAGTAAGGAGATTTTTTTAAATTAGATTTTCAAAATTGTTGTTCTTTGATAGACCTAATATTTTGCGTTGCAAAAATTTTTCAAAACAAGTTTATATTCAAAAATTAGTTTAATTTGACTTTAAGTTTAATTTCTATAAAGTGAATTATTTGGCATTCATCCAACGCAAATCGTTTTATCTACAGAATTCACTTTTCCTGGGGTGTTTTCTAAAATACGAATTACTGGTATACTGGCCAACTTCAAAATTGATTTTTACTGAGTCATTTTCGATTATCCCAAAAGTAATTAGTTAATATCAATGGATATAGTAATTCGTTGACCACAAGATAAAGACATCATTCATAATAATGACAGTTTCAATTACTCTAATAATTTGGCTTATTTAACAAAAATGTTAACATTTTTATCGCGAATTTTTTAAGTTTGATATTTCCGTGTTGATTCATTCATTCTCTTTCCTAATTTAATTGCAATATTAAATTTTCAATATTGTCATTCTGGGAAAAAAAGGCTTACCTTTTTCCACAGTGGCTACATCCATTATTGCAAAAGAATTATTAGCACATAAAGGAATTGAAAAATTTTTCAATGAAATCGAGCGTATCCTACATATTTTCAAGAAAATCGAGAATTTCAACTCGAAACATACTGAAAGCTTAAAAGGGGAAACCAATTTACAGCAAAAATGAAGGGAAAACACTCGATTACCATTGAATAAATTCCACCTGAACATATGTTATACAATAAAATAACATACACGCTTTCTTTGCATATAATTTAATATTCAATACGTAAATTATCTGTGTATTTTTAATATCTATGATAAGCATTGCCATACTCAAAAATTAAAAGAACTGATTCAAAAATATAATATTTACACATTTATCGTAATCAAAAATAAAAGTATTGTTTAAAATTATGCAAATGCAATGCATAGAACGGTGTAAAATCTAAATGCAACCCACTATTACAAGACTGCGTCAATAGCTCAATTCTTCAAACAATTATCACATAAGTCTGCGCAATATTACAATGTTTTGTAGATAAACCATACATCGAATCTTTTCCACTTGAATAATGTCTTCTACTTTTGGTTCATTCGCGTTTGTAGCTTTCGTCAGTTTGATATACTTATTCTTACATGGTAAAAAGGTACATAATACAACTATTATCAGTAGTCTTTACATATTCATGTTTGATTCAAATTTTGCGGTGCGCTGTCTAAAGTATCTCACTTTAAATCTGATGGTGTTCGTAACTTGGCTCGGGCCTGTAGAAAAACGTTATTTAAGCCTTTGTCATTTTCATTCTGTAATATTATAACAGATTAAAGTTAATTGCACATATATATATATATATAAATATATATATATAGCATTAGTGATATTTAATTAATCCATACTTGTGTCGGTGTTTGAATCTCTTCCATTCGCTTTGCTCGATCCTGAATGACTTTGACAAGTTCTGGTGTATTTGAAGCCAACTTATGCTCGTACTCCTTGCGCATAATATTATCTTTATGCTTTTCCATTGCTTTGGCAAGCTCAGATTTTTGATTTAAAACATTTTTCCCCCTACAATCAAAGAAGAGCATTTTTAAAATATCGTTCTCGCTTGGGGGGACAAAAAACATCACAGTAAGTCGGAAACACTTTTCAAATGATACAGCGAGGTGGTTACAATGAAAATACGTCTTATACCCTACACTCAAAAACCAGTACATCCAGCACATAAAAGCTTTAATAGTAAGGAAATATGATAGGGCGTAGGTTGAACGTGCCAAACAGCACGTACGTGGTGCATGCCCACAATTCACCCTACACGCAAGACTGTCATACTTACATCTTTTGATTGAAAAGCATCTCTCGGTGGAGGTTTTGTCGCTCGCCGTTATGCAGAACGGGGTTATGAAGTTTCCTGGGTATAATAAGCCCATCCTGGTTTAAAAGAGGTGGCGGTGGCGGATGTGGTACACCCCTTTGCGCTTCCGGTATCATTGCGTCGTCTTCCTGATTGTCTACCTCTACCTCTATGCCACTGTCAACTGAAAATAGCATTTGGATTTAGTACATGAATTTATTATAGTTCCAGGATTATAATAGTTGTTTTTAAATAGACAAAGATCCGGCCACCTGTAACAGCAAACTAATTCAGTCGATAGAATAGTTCAAGGTGGTTTTCTAAGCATATTGATAGCCTCTCTTCGTTGTAAAGGGAGTATGAGAAAGAGTGTGCACACGGATAAGCTGATTAACTAAATTGGAATGGTATGTAAAGTGTAAATCGATATTATGATCAGTTGAACAAAACGTATTTAATGTAATAAGTGCACAAGTACACAATATATTTACAAGAAAATGGATATTCAGGATTAAATAGGTAAAAGCAAGATAAACTCTACTGTTATTGCTTTTACAAAAAAATACAACAAAATGTAGAAATATTGAATTATGTGTACTGAGGTAACTTTCAATCAAAATGAAAAAATCAACAAATTAAACCACGCATTCTAACCAAATGTCCGAGTATTATTTTGTAAGCTCATTTAATTAAAACAAAAAACATACAGTAACTTACCTATGTTTCTGTTGTCTAACTTAGCTTTTAATTCCTGAATGGTATTGTCAATTGGATCTTTGCTCAGCTCCTAAAACAAATAGAATGCATTAAAATAAATATTATCCTGAAATCATCCATGGTCAAAGTCATAGAATAAAAATAGACACCATAAAATGAAACCAACGATGAAATTGACATTGACGAATATATAAAACTTATGCTTCATAATTATGATTAGCAATTTACTGAAGAAAGAACAAGTTATTTTTAGAAAATACAGTTATGATTACTCTTTTGCCCTTTTATAAAACGCACTTAAAGCATTCGAATTATCATTATGTCAATTAAAAATAGTCCCATGATATTAGAATAAGGAAGTGATGTTTCAATCAGTATATCAGCAAAACAGGACATGGCAATCCCACAGCATTTTATTGTATTCATGACATCACCGGTCAGCTCAGCACGTATTGTTACCCAACTATGAAGTCTTCGCCTTGACGTCACTGTAAACCTTTTGTTACGACTTTAGTTCTAATAATATCCGGTCGCCCTCTAATAAAGTGTATTACGTCGCTGAAAGTGAGAAAACTGGGTTCGACACAAGCCTGTTAAGGGCACACCTTAATTATCATCCCTGGTGGAAGTGAGTATTCTACAGTTGAATGCGTCATTAGTTGTATGTTCAGCGGCAATGAAAATTTCATATTTGGGTACCATGGTCGAAGTGTGTAGTGTCTACTATCAACATACTGGATAATAATAGACATGGTCCTTCAAGCGTCTGAATATTAGTTAAGCAAAAAACGTACGCCTACCTTTATTATCGGATTAATGTTTGGCCAGTGGGCGCAATCAATGGATTTAAATGATTAAATTATCACGCGTACAAAAGTACGGATGCCAAAAAATTAGAATCTGGCTCGTTGATCATGGCTAAAGCACCAAAAAACGCATTACAACATGAACATTTCAAAGCATTCGCGAAACAGCAAAAAATGTATTTATAATTTCACCAGCTAACTTTTTAAATTCTTAACTTAATCGTAGTATAAATATCGATTTCTAATAATTTCCAATTATCTTTAATTGAGTCCAATTACATTCACAATTTTCGATTTTGCCATATTTAAATGGCGATTATAATGTCTGTCGAATACTTGTCACTAATTTCTATTAAATTACCGTCATCAATGAAAATACATAATGAATATTGATAGGCTTTCACATGTCTACTATGTTTTTTCTTCGTCCCTTCTTGGTTATTCAGGTTTCATAAAGCGGCCAACATGTATTACTATCCGTGTTGCTGTTAATGTAGGTTACAAGTTCGCACAAAACGTGCAAGAACTGACAAAATAATAATAAATAACGGATTTGCCAATTGCTATATTATGAGGTACGCCAATGAACACTAAATAAGAAATTCCATTTCAAATTTCATTCATATTTACAATGTATGATATCAATTTATCTAAGTACATTCCGGCTTCCTCTGTTGTCAAATGTTCATGTAAACTATTTCCCAAAACCGATATTAACGCTTATCACTATAGGCACATGATGTGAAAACATTTATCGCCAAGGTTTTCCAACATAGAGATGTGGGCAAGTGTAGGCTACAGTCTGCATGGGACGAGGGTTCATTCAAAACAATTTACATTAATAATGCCCATTCGGTTAGTTTTATTAAACTCGACATATGCTTTTACTGATGTCCATTGTTCACTTAATTATTAATAATAAAAGGCAATTGCTAATGTAACTGGTTTTCGTGCTCATTAAGCAAACTGCACTAAAACAATTTATGTTTGTATCTTTTTAAATTGAGCCAGAGTGGTCGAACAATAAGAAGCTTATGAATTGTATTCAACTATATTTTCTGGTAGATTAAGAACATTCGTAGAAGGTGACTCAGTTGTTCAGCAATTGAATGAATTTTCCGATTATAAAATGATGTAAAAGGTGAGTCCCCTGATTGTACACAGTGCCTAAAAAGTCATTCCATTGCAGCTGAGTTGGATTGATTTCCGTGGAAGCAAATCGTATGTTGACAAGATCGTTTTACCCTAATCAACGAAATTTGCACGCTCTACCTTACCTTTTTTTATTACTATTTCGATTGTACCGAATTTTCACTTTGGCATATCAAGGAAGTGGTCTATTGTATTCACATAAATAGACGTTTGTTTAGAACACACATGTCGTAATATTAAATGTTACATACAATAATTAACCATTGAAGATCTAACTTTCTATTTTAAGTCTTATTTTCATATCGATTTTGATTCAACAGTAAATACATTTCCACCATTTATTTGTTGGTACAAAGTTGGTTGAAACTTAATGCATTGAAACAGTGAAGTAAAAACATTCTTTGGAGAAATCTGGTAGCTAGCAATAGGTAAATGAAAAACATAAATGTATTTATCAGTTTGCAGAATTACAATTCTTATATGTTGCACTAATAGTGAAAATGATTTAAATTCATATAATTCCTCAAGCCTACCTATTATTATGTGATTACATGAAAAATATCGTATTGTCACACATTGACAGACAAGCAATCAAATATAACACTATATGCCCAGTCCGCACTAGTCCCAACAAAAGCAAACAAATGGAAATGATTCCATCATGGTTCAGCAACATTTCCACTTGTTAGTGCATAACATACTTTTCTATACCTATTGCATTTGTACCAAATGCAGATATAAACGTACATGTCACCAAACTTGTATTTTGTGTTGTTTTATATAATTTGATTTCTTATATGTTGCAATAATAGTGAAAATGATTTAAATTCATAAAATTCCTCATACCTATCTATTATTGAATAATAATAATGCCATAGTGTGAAAGTTATCAATAATAATCCCCAAAATTACGATGTTATCGATGATTACTCAAGAATAAGACTTCAGTGTTCATGAGGTTATTTTGAATTGAAATTTAAAAAAAACTTTACTGACAAACTTACACAAAGTTAACATATTTTTAAATCAACAGTTCATGGCATTTGTGGTTGGCTTAGACCTCCTTTAAACCCAATTAAAACAGGAATAAATAATAATAAATAATTAATATAAGTACTAAGCAAGTAAGAAACAAAATCCAAGCATTGCAAAGTAAACAGTAAACCGGCTAATATAAGCATTTCGACAATATGGCTTCACTTGTTTTTTTTTTTCTCTAACTAAATCAAACAATTAAAAAGAGAATACATTAACATTCCTTATTTTAACTAAGGCGTATAATATAGTTAATTTCTTATCAGTGTTTGAACAACATTGGTTGATAACAAAGTTCTGTCAACGAAAAATGAGAATGAATAACAAACAAAGGAACAATATTTCCAATCTTTAAATCGATTGAACACTATCCAATTTTGCAAACAAGTACACTTTGTTACCCTTTGAGTTTTCCGCAGCCGTTTCGAAATTAATTTCCGCAATATCAGACGCACACAAATCAACACTGTTAATAAATCGCAAGAGATTGATTACTTCAATCAAGTTTATCGAGCCACAAATGAGTTATTACTCACCTATTTATCAACAATACTATTATTTAACGCTCTTTTCACGCTGCTGGTGATATATATTCTTATCAAGATGATTAACGGCGACGTTTGGCGGGACGCTTCTTATTCACAACTAACTAATTCCTTGCCTCTGATGCACACCATCATCCTGATACGAATGCAAACACGGTATGTTAATGTTTATAAAGGCAATAACCCGCTTGGCATAAACAACGCGCCTGCTTGCCTGCATGCGAGCGATTCACTGCAAGCCACCACGCTGCACCAACTCAAACTTGCAAACCAGCAGGGCAGCGCGCGAACGAAAATACGTCGACGATCAACGCAATTTGAGTACGCAAAGCATACATAAATTCGAGAACGACGGTTATGTTCGAATTATGATTAATACACAAATCGTCATGTGAGGCGTTTTAACACCATAGTGTGGATACCAAATGTGCTTATGTTGAATAGACAGGAAGGCGAAACATGTGTTATCCGAATTTCTTCCTGACATTAAGTATATGTAACTAGAATTTGCGCTTATGTTTTCTATTGCAGGAAAAAAAATTATTGAATCATATCTTGCATTTTTATAATGCAAAAAATACAATAGAATAACATTTTTTGCAAAAAAAAACATAACACTATAATCATTCTTTTTATAGACCTGCCCGAAAATAATTTTTGCAAGAAAATATTTCATACCAAAAAAAACATCACTAAAAATGTACTAATTCGAGATCCAGTTGGAATATTTTAGGTAATATCATATAAAATAAACATTCTTTAAATTTATTTGTTTGTTTTTCGCTGCACCATTATGAATGTTGAATATTTGCAACAACAACTATTCGTGCTGTAGTTGAAAAACTGGCCATTTTAAAGTTAGAAGCATTTTTACAACATAATAATTTAATTTGCATACATAATATGTATTGTTATTGTTAAGATATGAAACGAATTACTTTCGCATGGAAACTGACTGGATTTATTTTAATGCACTTAAGCAATAAGCAATGCTAGGAAACTTTTTACTTGATACCCCCGACTATAGATTTGCGAGAACGAAAACAGGAAGCATCGCCACACAGATTTTATGTGATTACATGAAAAGTATCGTATCGTCACACATTGACAAACAATCAAATAAAACACTATATGCGCCCAGTCCATACTAGTCCCAACGAAAGCAAACAAATGGAAATGATTCCATCATGGTTCAGCAACATTTCCACTTGTTAGTGCATAACATACTTTTCTATACCTATTGCATTTGTACCAAATGCGGATATGAACGTACATGTCACCAAACTTGTATTTTGTGTTGTTTTATATAATTTGATGGTTGGTTGACTCACGCACAGAGACAACAATAAAAAACATCTGCTGCATGTCTCCCGGAAGTATAATTTCGAGAAATATTATAACAAACATTGACAAGAAGAACATATTTCAAATTCTTGTTAAAAAATATGTTTTCTGCATATGGCGTAAATAAATGATGGCAAATTACAACATTACAATACAGAACAGGCATTTATACAATTCATAAATCTCCAAACAAAAGTGAATTACTAACTTGAGGATAATTCACACCAAACAATAAATAAACCTAGACTGAAAAGAGCTGGTAATGATACAATATGGTATACAACTGAGAAACTTTTACTGATTTGCTACATATCATTGGATTTTGTTGTTAGTTGGAAATCTGTGGTTTTGTTTTTAGAGTTAGACTTAAACTAGGCCAACACTCGACACAAACTCTCACTAGTTGTCGTTTTTTTTTTAAATTTATTTGTGAAACATAGCTACTGCATTTACCGATGTTAATGGACCTGAAGTAATGTAAGAGATGGCTGCATTGCCTGATAGTTTGTCCTAAAAGAAAAGGAAAATATAATTTACTATATTATAGGCAAGTAGAGAATGAGTGCTAGATACTAGTCTAGAATTCAGGAGATAGGTAGTTCATGGTTTTATTCAAAACCTAGGTAACATCGCATTAACCCATCTTGCATTCCTTGCAGGCCTTCAGCAGAGTGACCATATACTACCTAGGAAAACCAAGCTGAAAACTTATCATAACAATATAAATACTATATTGGATCAAGTATACATTGTTCTCACCTCTTATAACATTACTGTTTTATCGGCGCATTAGCATGCAAGTAGTCATGAGTAATTAATAACTGATTGATAATAAATAAATAAATGCGATACTACAATACTGTCATACTAATACAATATGAAATATATTCTCCTTTAAAAAGCAACTTGTCAATCTCTTCAGAATCATGAATAAAGCATTTTGCATTGTATGATAATGAAGAATCAAGTGCAACCCACATGAACCCATCATAGAGCAATGAGAATTTCTCGTACATTAATCATCGTTCATCTTATAGCGGCTGGTGTGTTGTCGCAAATGCATAGTGCGTAATTCGCAAGCACACGATTTAATTCAGCATATTGCTTTATTTGCTTAGCCAGCCTTGCTTGTACTATCTTACTTGAATCTCCAATTAGAATAATATGTAGCTTATTACACACTGGGAGTGGAAAAGTAAAGTAAGATGTCTATGAATTAGAAGCACACAATTATGGTACATGTGTTCGCATAATGCGTAGTTGGAGCTTAAGAGGCACAGTTTATTTAAGTATACCCATGACGAGTTGCGTAATTGATGTATTATGTTCGTGTGCGCACGCCAGGCGAAAATTACAATGATGAAATTTTACTAGAATTATGACACCTTTACATACTACCTATGAAGATAGATAATATTTCACATGCATTTTATGATTACGAATTAAATTGTGACAGCAATACTACGCTTGAATGTAAAACCATCGAAATTCAGCTGGAGGTTGAGCACAATCACTCAGGATAGAAAAGTAGAGTTTCTTATAAACAACCTGAAAGTGTTGTTGATCTTGGTTACGAAACGTCTGATATACAAACGCATTGAGACAGGTTTATTTGGATACTTACTAAAGATTTGATGTTTTACGAAACGGTTCCGACATATATCGTCTTCTTCAATTTAATTGTTTTGATTTCTTGTTCATTCATTTATGTAACTAGTAGTCCGTGGTGAAGAATATATGTTCGTCATCATCTTTATAATATCACTAGTTGAATGAATGAATCAACAAGAAATCAAAACGTTACTAAATTCTTCTCAATGCAACAAATTGAAAGTGTACATGAATAAAAATAACCATCAATTGATTTTCAAATTACTACTTATTAGTAAAGAATGAAAGTACTAAAATTGTAAAAAAAAAGTACATGTAGTATGTTTGGATTAAAAATGCACTTTGAAACTATATCAATAATACGATTTATTAGACGAGTGAAGACACATTTGTAGAGATATTGACTAAAAAGATCCTATTTCCAGGCATAAAGTAAATTTTAAATTTCTCTTCATCCGACGGTAATAACTTTCTTAAATATAAAATAAAATGTATAGATTGGAAATCAACTTAATGTCTGTAATCAAGACCATTGAATTTCATTATTTTAATGCAAATCTATGAAAGATAAAGATAATCAGGAGTGATAAAACCTGGCAAGTCGATTTTTCATCCAATGTGTAGTTGTAGTAATCTTGATATTAATCATCATAAGAATAATAATGAACTTTCCCAGAATCATAAGAAATTTATTCGAATATAATTATAAATAATATTCAAATGAATGACTTCTTCGTTGGCGATTTAATCGCGTTTGCATATTCCAGCAGCTGTTAGTTTGTTATAAAGTAGTATAGAATATAGAATGAAGCAAAAAATCTTTTCTTAATCGTGATTTTGATATATGTATACTACTGAATTACTATTTACATACTGGAAAGAAAATTTCTCCTCATCAAATAAATGTATTTTCAAAATATTTCTCAATGCCGCTTAAAGAAAGTTTTCTTTAACATTTGTAACACTAAAGATTTTAAAATACCTATTAGTAAAATACAAAAACTAATTAAGTACGCACAAACATGTTATACCATACCATACTAATTACTCTTGTAGGAAATCAATAAGTTTCACCTGTGCATAGTAAAATGAGAAGTCATTAAGTTAAGTTATTATGATTACAAAGCACGTACAACAATAAACGTTAATTGGTTAAATCTTTAGTTAATTCTTTAATTTTGAGAAGTTAAGCAGTACATGCAATATTTATGCAACTATTTGCAATCTGTCATGCTTCAGCGATTCTTATTTCGGTTCGAAACAAATTTACGCTACCGCTGAAGAGATGCGCAACGCTAAATTTCCATTTTATGCCTCGTTTAAGCTTGGAATTGAAATCCAACCACCTCGTAATTCCTATCCCAACACATTTATATCTCGTTGCAAACTGCAGGCAAATGAAGGCAACAGATATTTTGATAAATTAAGATAGATGCCGTAATAATATTATATGTAAGGATACAAGTGGGTGGAAGGTGAGGGATAAGTATAAGTGGTATCAAAAGTTATCCATTTATCTAAACAGAAAAAATGTTTCTTTCAAAGATATAATATGCCAGTGATTATTTCAAGTAAACACACCGAATAGCGGGACTTCTTCTACAATCGGCGGGTTTACAGTTGCCTTTTACGGACAAATGGACATCGGACCAGGAGACATAACTGAACAAGTGAGCAGCGATAAACTTCCTATTCGTCGAGGTGTCCTATTCTAGCAAGGTGTCGAGCGAAGAATGTTACACACCGCAAATGAAACGTCTTCAGCAATCATTAAGAGTACCACTCGAGCCAACTAATCTATTCCAAACCAAACTAGAACTTGCTAGGAGTCAATTAACCCGGTTGTATTTATACAGCTGGCAGTATTCATTATGATACCAACAAATAAAACCATAACATTATACTTACCTAGAAGTACAGTAAAAAATACTTGTAGGTGCTTTAGAAACTATAGGAAAAGTCAGGGACCTACCAAACACTCCTATCTCAATCAATCTACCTAGATTCAACTAATAGGGCACCTCTTTCTGCTTACTGCACACGCATTATATTTTGCTGCCCAATTTTTGATACCAGTCAGATGGGTCGAGCAGTCTAAAGCGCCACATTTAATAAGTTTTGGTTCTAGAGTGGAAGCGTTGGCTCAAACCCCACACTTTACAAATCTTTCTGGTGGAAGAATTGTATATAAAGTTACGAGAATAAAACGCCAATCCCACTAATAAAAAAGATTTCAATAATACCCAATTATAAGGTGACAATACTCGTCGTTGGTGAAACACCATTAATAATAATTATATGTTTGATACAAAAGGACGAGAAAGCCCTTAATCTCGTTGTCAAATAATTTCAATAGTTTAGCTGAAAATCAATCTAGAAGAACTTTTTTTATCCCAGTTTTCTTTGGTTTATTGATATTTCTGTAAAAATAGGTTTGGGGTTGGATTGACACATTTTGGGAGCATGCTAAATTGTTTGAAAGCATTTTTACCAAAATGTTAGATCCATGATATGTTTTCTTGGTCACTAGTTCATTTGTGCACATTTGTACCAAACTTAGAACAGGTGCGACCAGAATCAAAGAGGAGTGTATCTCTGCCCTAGTTTATTTTGAGATTGACCTCAACTATCTGAAATAAATTCGTAAAAATTAATGGAATTTTTGTTTAATTAAATATTCTTAGATTTATAATTGTATTATAATTATTTTGGAGCGTACTATTACCCATGTCGTTTCCTAATACCGAACTCATCCTCCAATGCAACTACCATGATTATTAGCAATTATTGGGACTGAGAATTCATACTCGAGTCCCTCCAAAATTTGCTTCTATATCGCTGCTGGGTGGGTTTAAAGTGACTTAAATTATTACTATTCAATTTTACAAATTGATTACAATCGTCTTCCTTTCATTGCTCTACATTGTAGGTGGCTTACTATTTTAGATCCCAATTCGAAAAAACAAAAATGGATCAATTTGAATTGCAGATGAGGAAATACCATCAAGTTCAAGACGATATTCAAATCAATAAGGGCTTCACTTCAGCAATGTTAAAAGATTGCTAACATAGAATAGCAATTGAAATTCGCAAACATCTTGATTTTCCGAATTGACTTAACCACATTGATTGTACTGGTGGTCGCATTATCGTCCATTACTCCTAGTACTTCCATAATGGACTGCTGACCCATAAACTCTGTGCAGTACACTTATACATGTACTTTTAAAGAAATACAAACTAGATTTTCCTGATGAGAACAAATTAGAACGCGATAGATATCAGTCATGTCAACATTCCATGTTCATTTTCTTGAATTGATTTATAACTGTACAACAATCGTATTTTAATTAAAACGAAAAACATTTGTAAGCGGAGGTTAAGCTTTGAGCATTATTATTGCTGATGGAAAAAATGCTTCATAGCAGGTACACGTCTCGCTCCAAATGCGTAACAAACAATCGAAAATTCGCGTTCACCAGGTGACACGGTCAAGCACGGTAGCAACGTGTCGTAATGCATTCGGATGTTGCTGGTGATACTCGAAGCGCAATTATGTGGGAGGCACATTTCCAGCAGCATACGCTCTCTCCAAGAAAAGGTTTCACTACATTGTAGTATCCGAATGAAATAAGACAGGTAGTGATTGTTGCAGCCTTCTGGACAAGTGGAATTTCTCTCTTCAGGCATTAAAAAAGTCAGATAAAAACTCATATTTAACTGCATTCTCACTATGCATCGTCTCAATCAGATCAAGTAATAAAGTGAAACTCAATTTTCTGTAATTACTAATGAGTCAATTGTAACTTCTTGGATGTACACTGACAAGATGTTTCCTCATTTTTTCCAATTAGAAACTATTTTTAATTTGCTGTTGTTTCCATCTACAGAATAATCAACGTCTGCAATTAATCAACAAAAGGAGGCATTTTCAGATGAGTTATTTCAATGCTAACCACCGCGAAAACATGTTGGGAATGCAAAATACGATAAATCACAAGTGTGTGCCAAGTCCTGCTGGACAAGAGACCCACATGGAAAGATATTTATTATTCATATAATCATTGCTTCCTTTAACTTGGACATAAGCATGTGTCTACAGAAACGATCATTTATTTTCTCTACAAAGAAGTATTTAAGAGAAAGGATAATAAATTCTACCTAAAATATGCTAAGACCTAATCATTAATTCTTAATACCAAAAGATGAATATAATATATACATTTATGACATTGACGAATACCAGGCAATATTGAGCTTGTAATCAGAACCCGATGAAATAATCATTGAACACCCACAATGCAATTATGAAACCAAATCGCACTGATATGATTTATACAGAATAACTACTTCATTTTACAGTATAGAGATCTCAACCTAAAAAGCGGTGCCACGGCAATTATGCTAACTAGCCTGCTCTTTGCGTAAATCCTAAGTCTTTACAATTATGCCTGCATACACCATAGATGAATTATTAAGATTTATCAATGGAGAATACAATATTTTTGCGGCGCTTGTAAGAATCAGAAACCGCTTCGGCACTGGCTTCCCTACAGCATATCGCGCGTTCAAATCCTGCTGTCACCTCTGTTGGGAACATGTAGTTGGGAGCGAGTCGAGTATGGTGTCGGTCTATGAGTGGCATGAGTACGCTTACAACGAACCATCAAATTCTTTGCTTGGCAAATCGGTACAAAAAAAAAAGATAAGAATAATGAATGATTGTGGCGATGGAAGGTAATGTAGGTTAGGTTGGAGAAAGAATAAAGAGCAAAAGTTGTCCTCTGTTTCATCTATGAATTAGCAAGTGAAACCTTTGTACTACTGGATAGCGCACTTCGTTGAAGAATCAAAATTGTCAGCATTTCACTAATTGCAGCTCTCTAATTGCATGCAGTAAAAGTGTCACCCGCATAAAAAGTTAAATCATAGAAATAAGCAACGTACCTACCTTCATTTTTCTCTTCAACCTGATTTAATGTCGCACGCAAAAGAAATTTGTCCCACTAAGTTACTACTATCACAATCCACAATATCGCCATATGCAAAACAAAAAATAACACGCATAATTCTCAGATGAATTAAACCGCAAAACACTAGGAACGCAAGTATATTGAGACCTTGTATCTACATTTTAATCGCGGAAAGCAACATGTGCTGCACTTGCAGTCCACAACAAATTAAAAATAAAAAGTGCTATCATATGTGACGTGTCTATCGTCACGACCAGCCAACAAATTCACATGGAACGTGGACAGTTGCAACATGGAAGCGAAGGAATCTGGAACGAAGTGAAATCTTTTTTTCTCTTTTTCACACTGCTGCAAAGAATGTGACGGTGTTGATTTGTTTATACGCACCAAGTGTCTTCCGCCTTTGTTTTAAGAAACTCGTCAGAAACCATTACCCATGAGGTGATGCGTTAAATGTAAATTGATGGCATATCAACCACGATAAAAGCAGATCACGATCAAAACAGATTCAATACTATTGAAGTGCTATTTTTAGTCATTTCAAGCAATCTCCATTAAAAAAATCAAGAAAACAGCACTCGGGTGACACAGCAACTAAAATAATCACACTTTAAATGCAATTATGGGTCATTAGAAGAAATAGCACTTATAAACAATTAACGATATGCAATATTAAAGAGGCAAATTGTGCATAAAAATACTAGCAATATAAAACAATGGATTTCTTCAAAGTGCAACATAGAACAATGTCTAATGAATCTTCTATATAAAACTAGAGTATTGTGTTTGGATAATAAATGAGCAAATGTTAGTTTCCATCAAGTTTACAGCCTAGCCAGAAGGTCAAGAATATTTTTAGATAACGCATGTGGGTCTAACCAATTTGAACGCGTTCTGTGTACAAATGGAACAACAACAAATTCCTTGTTTCCACTCTGGGAATAAAAATATCCATTCTGTGTTGAGCTTGTTATTCGCTACTCTATGTTTTCGCGCATAATAATAGACTGGAATAGATTTTCTGCTATTGCCTTCCCAATATCTCACATACGATACACCACGGTAACAATAACGCAACAACAAATTCTATATTTATGCAACAGTCAAGGTCTGAAAGCAGTGCGCATTGCAGTGACTACTGCATTTAATTTGAGTCAGCCATTACGTATTTTTTTAATTACACCTGGGTACACTTGAACTGTTCTATGACCGATCAATGAGAATTACGTAATACTGCTAATGCACATTAAAGAAAACTTACTTTCCTATTATTATTTTCATGATTCTGCCCCATTGATTCCTTATTCTTGTAATATTCCGAATCTTCATCATCACTGTAGCTTTTCCTGCTCAAACAGCAGCAAGCAAACCAAGCCATGTTTTAAATGATCACGGAACAAACATTAACAATGTCTACATTTTCACCTATTCACAGCCACACTCCAGGCAGGTTTGTTAAGCAGGCATAAAACACACGCGCACGGCAAGCACAAGTGGCACACTAAACGTTTTCGCGATTTTATAATTTTAGCTCATTGCCGAAAGTCAGCAGCTCTGGTTCATATCCTACCGAATTTACAACATTGTAGCCGCACTGCCTGCCATTGAGCCTACTCTCTCAGCAGCAACCGGCCTATAACCGACGCTGGGAATGAATTGAATAGCGCGCCGTTTGCAAAACATTCGGCATCGTCATGATGTAACTTAACACTTATGTATACAATTCAATCGGTGCGGGGCATGCCTGTTGATGCCAAAGTTCGTATGCAGTGAAACGCACCGCAAACAAGGCTCAAGTGCCAATCAAAGCCCAGGAGGTCATTTAGATTAGTTACTGTTGTATTTAACATCAACAGCAATGGAATGGGCCAAACAACGTAGTGGTATATTAACGAGATAATGAAGATTGTTTATTGTAGATGTTGATTAATGTGTCAAGTGTTGGACGGTTGATTCTTGATTATTGATAGAAACATAGAGCTTCAACTTTGTTGTGGGAGGTGCAAAGTCTCTTGGATAATAAATTCTGAAGTACAAGGTACTCATCTCAATACAATGAATAAATTCTTGTAATTCTACGGGATCAGAAATGTTATGAATCTTCTTCATCTTATGAACCACTGTGAGGTATGTTCTGCTTGAAATTATTTACTTTGAAGCATTTTTTCGTGCAGTCCAAGAGATGTTGGTAGATGCAGTGGCAGATTTCCCATCAGGTCTAGAAGGCACTTACCTAGGCCCGTAGAAACATGTTACAACTTCCGACACACACTATATCTGAAGAGGG
Organism: Ecitoglossa quadriceps; assembly: GCA_027574925.1. Lineage (NCBI taxonomy): Eukaryota > Metazoa > Arthropoda > Insecta > Coleoptera > Staphylinidae > Ecitoglossa > Ecitoglossa quadriceps. The sequence goes on along the minus strand of JAODGC010000012.1, from coordinate 2,225,734 downwards.
AGAGGTTAGCTAAACTCACGCTTCATAAAGAAATTCGCTACTGAGTAAATGGCCCAAGTTTATAAAGTCCAGGTGGAGTAATATTAGCTATTAGGACATACCTTTTCTGTCAGCGCCCTCCGTGACCAATATTGATGAAGATCACCAGAAGATGCAGAAGAGTCCACATATATTTTAGAATCTTCCTAGTCACAAATAGCAATTATATTATTATTCTGAATATATCGGAGCACTATTAGAGCTTTCAAAGCAATTTGCAACTAAGCCACCTTTCCTCGTTGCTGTCGAGGGCAACTCGCATGCACAACGCACCTAAGAAACTTGACGACTGCACGCCATAGGCCACGCGCGTTTCAATTCGCGAGGCAAGCAGAAAAAGATGGAAGTGGATGGCATATGAACGCATGTAAAAGTATAGAGGCGGTAGAAGCCGATCGAGAAGAACAACCTGTGCGCTCCTGCGCCGTCGTCGGCACGCCGACAAACCCGTTGCTTTTGCCGCAAACAACTAACGCGACGAATTGCTCGGCAGACGGGCACGTGTAATATCTCCAGCTGTGCCTCAACATGGATATTTTAAGGCGTGAGGTACAGGTAATCTTCTGCGTTTGTTGCAGCCTCCAGAAGCAGTGCTATTCACGTTTCGTGCATCAAGCGGGTATCGAAGAATGATGAGCAGACCGTTTTGGAAATGCGAACCCGAAGTCAGGCATGATATGCCGACGCACTAACTTGAGGATGAGATCACTGCATGCCATAATCATCAAGACAACATGAAAGGTGCACCAGACGGTTAAATACGCAACATGCAAAAACGATGTTTATGGTGTACAACGATCTGGCATTGGCAAGAAATATTTGGAGGAACAGGTGGAATATGTCTGGTTAATCTCAGCATGAGCTCTTAAAACATATCAAAATAATGTTGGAATCTGAAAAAAACTACAGTACCTCCGCAAAGAAAATTATTGAATTCGTTCAAGGAAATCATTCACTCTAGTAAGCAATTTCTGCCAAGACGTGGAATACATCAGAAAATTGTTTGCAGTATAAAGTTGATGAATGTACACTATTGGATCGTCTGCGGATTACTGCGGACACTTAGTTCCTTTGAGAACAACTTAGGCAGCCTGCAATAATTGTTTATGGTGGCAGTTCGTCAATGTGTCAAATCCGGTGTAAGCGGAATTTTGATAGACATGGATGACACCAATCTAGTTGATTTGAATACAGTGATCCTGCTAAAACACATTTTAGTAGGACAGAAACCTATCAAAATGATCAGTCCATCTTAACAGATATCTTTTACTGTCATCAATGTACAGTGTGCCATTGATAAGAGCGGGACACGTAGGAAAGTGCATCTATCCCAAAGTCAAAAATATTATTTTACACAAAAAGGACATCCCACTCACGTAAATTTTATTATTTTAAATATAAATCCATTGGTCAACTTCGGGCAACCATAAATGTTATTTATAAAAACCATAATTAAATTAGTTATAGAAATCTTAACTGCCCACTGCGAGACGGCAGGTTGCAGCTTCAAATCCTGCCAACACTTCTTTCTGTTCGAAGCGTTGTGGTTAAAACCGAAGAATGAGTCAACCACAAAAATTGTGGGAATAAAGGGGCCTTCCCTTCTAATAAAAAGGATTTAAAATTTAAAAGCAGGGCGATAATACTCTATGGAGGTGGAGCGCTATAAAAAGTGATCTTGTAAAAATTTTCTCGGATATAGCTTAAATTGTGATTACTTTACATTGCAAAATTCTATTGAATCTAATCCACACCAATGATTCAATTAATTCTAGTTTAAGTTAACAGTACTTATAATAATTTATCAGTAATAATAATCACATACTTTCACTCTGTGCGAAGAACGGAATCATCTAACTTGGTTACTTATTATCCATTACGAATTAATGATTGCTCCAATGCGCATAATATAAATATTAAAGCGTATTCCATCCACGCGCCATAAAGTTAAGGCGTCCTGTTACCAAGTTACTTCATACCACAAAGCAATTTAAAAAACAAATACCTGTCGCAGAAATATCGAAGCTTCCTTCACTAACATTATATTGTCATCTAACTGATTTAACATCTGCTTGTGGTATTTTGGACTGTTCTCTCCGGTATTAAATCAACGAATATACTCCTTCGCATCAAGTAATCGAAGCAATCATTTTCTGTTGCTTTTCTTACCATTACACTGTACTACATATTGAAATATGTTATTAAACATAAGTGCGAAATGCATTCACTTTTAATCATGTTCTTTAATCAGCAGTCATGCAAATGGGCATATGTAATTAACTATGCGTAAAATAAAGTTTCTATTAATTAACCAACTAAATAAAGCGTTTAACTTTAGAAGCGTGCACGTTTTCATTGTAATGGATATATTAGGTGGCACTGAATTATTTCCAATAAATTGTAAGTAGTGGGTTTTTAATGAGACGTGAAGGTATATCTTAACCATTTCCTTGATTATTGAGATTTGCAACACTAACCATGATGAGGTTTATAGACAGTTGTATATTAAAAGGCAACGCGAGACCAATGCTAGCGAAAGTTATCGCAGGATTTATGATCATAGTTCTTTCGTCAAGAGGAAAACTTTCTTCGCAAACGTCAGACTGCACGCTCAAATGATGCTAATTGAAAGAGGCAATCACTGATAAACAGGTAAAAGCAGCAGCCAATCAGTTGAATGTCATAAAAGTTTCATAAAGATTTGAGATGAGAGACACCGAAATTTATTTTTATAATCATAGCTGACCTACAACAAATTCATAATTTATTATTAATAAGTGAAGTGTAATTATTGGATTGGGATGACTTTGCTTTGACATTTTTTGAAGACTTGAAGTTATAAAAACATTTTCGGCACGATGCATTCTTTATCTATTACCCCACAAAGAAACGACCAACACATCCTCACTACTGACCTCTGGTGGCGTAAATGAATGAACAAGAAATCAAAACAATCAAACTGAAGAAGGCAACATGCCGAACACGTTATTATAATCACAAATACTTAGTACGTACGTTCACTTTGAAACTCATCCCAATGCAATTAAAATAAATGAGAAATATCTTCAAAAAATTCCAGTGATACTACCTAATTGGATATGTTCTGTGTTAAATTGACAGTTTTTGGTGCTACAAGAAGTACCACGCTAATGAGTAATAGAAAATATTTGTTTCTTTTGTTTTTTTTTTAAATTGGCATATATGTAATGTTAAGTTATGTTATATTAATTTCGCGCAGCATTTCTATATATGTAGTATGATTTGTATTTACTTGCAAAACTTCAAATAAAACCTCATTATATGCAACCAAGGATACACCTAAATTACGACTTAGAATTCAAACAAAAAATATGTCATAAAACAAACCTTGATTTTCAAACTAATACTCAGTATTCAATTTTTCATTTGTAATTAAATACATTGTAAGTAATACGTACTCATTTCAAATTGAAATTCAAAAAGTATAGTTTGTCAAAATAATTCCATAGGCATTCAACATATTCAAATGTTTTAAAATTTATTCTACTTACATCTTCATTTGAAGATTCTTCGACTTTGGTGGTCTCCGAACTAGCCGGCATCTTGAAATGTGTCGAATGCAACCCTTGCAATCAATCCCTACGACCACGTATTAATATAATTTTTTGTGCAGTGCAAGATCACACGTGCTATGTTTTGTATTTATCACCAGTTCATTCACTCCTACGCATACCAGCACATCGCGCTCACGCACAGTGTTTTCGGGGTTGGAAATCGATTGAATGTGTAAGTAAAACACACCCCAAACAGAATACAAACTTGTAAGTTGTTACAAAATGTGGTATAAAATGGCACTTGGTTAAACCTGGTTGCGTTGAGTATATTGGTTGGTTGTAAAAACGCACAATGCGCGGAAGTTGGAAGTATAAAATGTATAGAAAATATCACAATAGCTCGCGGTATGCGGATCACTGTTTACTTCGCCATTTGGGAAATACTACTGCTTGATAGGGATGCGCGGGGTAGCATTCTGCCAGCCGGCGGTTACACGGTTTTGAAATGTGAATCAGAACAATACAAACAACTTAATTGGAAGATATGGAACACATATCTTAATATTGATTACAAAATGTGATAGTTAAGATTGTCAATTCATCGATGAAGAAGAAAAATAATTAGCAATAATATTATTTCTTACATAAAAACTAAATTCCTTTAATACGGATCTGATGGTGTGATGGTTATTTGTTTGTTGCGCAGTGTCGTTGCGCGCATCACAAATCCTTTCAGCTGTTCGTTTACTACCGGCGCGCATGCGCCCCTAAGCAGCTGCAACCGTTATTTTCAAAGCGATCATGCACAACGAACGCTTTTACAGAGCAACACGAGCGCATACCTACGCCATTTATATTTTGTGAATTCTGTGCCTTATTTTATAGTTTTAGTGCCATTGAGCATTTTACAATTGGTTTGAATGGTGATACATTCATATTTAAATTGTAATCGTCACAAGTGAATCAAAAATAACAATTCGGTATTGAGTGCAACTGGTGTTTGGTGCGTTGATTCAACTTCAATGGTGGACCGTGTAAGCATGAATCGGCACGACCACTCTGCAACTTGCAGCAGCGATCCGGACGCTGATGCCACATACCTATCAGGTGAAGAAGATGTTCCCAGAATACGTGTGATCAGTTCAACTCCTAAAATTTCCTCAAGACGCCTGCAGTTTGATGAGGAAGATGATGACGACGACGAGGTTATCGGTAACAAACCACTAGGCCAGCAGCCACCAAATGCAAGTTTTAGCCCACCATACAGGAAGGTGCGGGCTTTACGGCTGCTGGATCGTCCGCTAACTCCGAAGACGCTATCAGCAAACTCAGTATGCACACCGTTGCGTCGTTCTCGGCTCTTTATTTCGCCCTTTGAACAACAGCAACAGCCTGCTGATGGCGCTGAAACCAGCTGTAGCAGTTTAGCAGAAGTACCATCTGTTAATGTGAATCCATTTACTCCTCAAGCACTTCGTTTGAATAAAAAGCGAATGCGTGATCAAGCATCACCTGTTGTTCTTGCCAGAGCCAGTGTATCAATGTTTACAGTTCCAACTGAAGCAATGGATGATCATGATAATCAACCACCACTAAAGAGATTGGCACTTAGTGTATGTATTAAGATAATTTACATTTCATTAATGTTTATGTATATTGCTCAATCAATTAATTAATTATCACTTTGTTCGCAGGAAAATAATATCTCTAGGTATCATCATGAATTTGCAGAGGTGAGTCTTCTGGGCTCTGGACAATTTTCACAAGTGTATAAATGCATAAATCGATTGGATGGTTGCATGTATGCTATCAAACGCTCCAAGAAACCCGTCGCAGGTTCATCAAATGAGCGTGCAGCTTTGAACGAAGTTTGGGCGCATGCCGTGCTTGATTGGCATGAGAATGTTGTCGGCTATCACTCAGCTTGGGCAGAACATAATCACATGTACATTCAGACCGAATACTGTAATCGTGGAACACTCGCTGAAAAGATAGCTAACGAAAACTTAGAATTCCCAGAATGCCAGCGATTCCTCCTTCAGATTGCTGAAGGCCTAAACTACATGCACTCACACTCATTGGTGCACCTTGATATTAAACCAGATAATATCTTTATATCGGTGTCAAAGAAAAAGAAGCGTTCTGGCATTTCATATAATGATTCGGCAGATGATGGGTTTGCTGAAGATGAGGAGCTCACCTACAAAATAGGGGACTTGGGACATGTTACTTCAGTCAACGATCCACAGGTTGAAGAAGGTGATTGTCGCTATCTCCCGATGGAAGTTCTGCAAGAAAACTATACTAATTTGAAAAAGGCTGATATTTTCTCATTGGGTTTAACTATCCTGGAAGCATCTGGTTATGGGCCTTTGCCTAAAAACGGGGACGAGTGGGTGCAACTCCGAGGGGGTGTCATCCCGAAGGAAGTCAAATATCTACCCAGCGACCTGCTGGATTTGCTAAAAACTATGATTGATCCTGATCCCATGAAGAGACCAACCTGCGAGCAGGTATGGATCGACTTTCCATTTTACGTTTTTATCATCACGATTACTTATTTCTTAACGTGATATATTGTTTTCAGATATTGTTGTATCGAAAGGCAAGTCCAGTCTCAGAAGCTACAAAGTCGTATGAGCAGCTACATCGCGAATACAAGGCTTCTGTGCTAAAAGCAGAACTCCTTTCTAAACAGTTGGAAGAAGCTACAAGATGCATTAAATCTCTCACACCCGATACAAAACGTCTTGTTGGTAAGAAGAAGACGCGTTCGGTTAGCTCGTTAAACTTTTAATCTACAATCGGTGATTTCTTCCACTTTTAAAATACCGCTATCACCAAACAGTTGATAATCATTCTTGATGCTCAACACATAATATACCCTATATTTTTTATTAATAGTTATATTTTATTAAGATACAAACAAAACGAATGCCAAATAGTTATGAAGATTGCTTGCATGCCGGCAAATCTCTTAAGGATTTCGTTTTTTGATATATGGGATAGGTGATATACATACGTTCCGTATGAACGGCAATCGAAATCGTAAATGAAATGTGATAATTGCAATTGTTATATATCCGCCGAACTAGGTGGCTGAAATGTAAAGCATATCAACTTGGTAACTGAATAACTGACAGTAAAACACATGAATCTGCGAAATGGAGTGGATATGTTGTACGTTTAAAGTTAGGGTTGTGTTGGTTCTGTTGGTGAGAAGTGAGGTAAGGGCTGTAACATTAGTTTTATCATTGCATCAGTTTTATTATCTATTTACTTCTAAGATAAAATGTTATTCAAATAAGTGATAGGTCTTTTGGGTATTGTTGAATTTCGCTGTTTGTTCTACCACGTTAGATGTTTCTGCGGTTGCGTTTTTACCTGCTATGGACGTTTGAAGAGTCATTTGTGGGACTCCTACTACAAATATAAGTTACAATCATAACGTAAATCATTACAAAGTATTGTGATTTCTGCATATTTCCTATTGATATTAATGATAGATATTTTAGTAAAATGTGTATTTATAATTCTTATATTTTTAGTGTAATCAACTTTTTTGTGAACAAACGTACGAAAAGCTGCCCCTTCTACTGGATTCTCTATTTATGCTTGTTTGTATTTCGCTACATTATATTTATACTACCCCTTTGCTATTTCTTTGAAATATATATGCTCAATAAAACTTAGAACCCATGGGCATTGTTGTTCCTATCCTATTATACTGCATCTACCATGACATTATTAGCAATTATCGGGACTGGATCCTGTAAGTGCATCAATTATGTACCCTAATGAGATATCCGGGTTGGATCCCTGTCGTTGTCAACGGACACCCCGCCGACTAAGGCCACGAAGTAGGGCACCGCTTCCAACTAGATTTCTTCCGTTTATTGCAATTAACGAAGCCCTTTGAATAAATAAAGTGGTGTTCAGTTTACATAAACGGTTATATTCGAAAATACAAATTACACAGATGCTACTTTAAAGCAGTGCATCCCAACCAATTCGATAAAATCTCACACTAAAGAGAAACCTGCAGGACTCCGCAAATTCGATTACATATGTGTTCACCAGTCAGAGGAAATGAAACGTGTTAACGAATATTTAAATAAGTTTCATTGTATTTCTATACAATTGCACGAAATGAGATCTTAACTGCAAAAATTGTTATCATAAAATACTACACCACTGTTACTTTGATTTGACAATTAATTACTTAATAAATAAACACAAATTTTGGTATAGTCAGTAAAATGAGTCTGAAACGTACCGAATTTGGCGGTCTAAAATTATTTAAAACAATTACACACATTTATTACGAATCAAATGGAAAAGCATGGTTGTTCCTTATTCACGTTATAAAGTGCACTTTTCCAAATGCTATTTACGAGGACACTTTATTGAAGTGTTTTTCAAAGTCATATAGAAATTTATAGAAAATTAAAAACTATTAAGCATTACAGTTACGAAACACTACAGAAACGTCGTTTAAATACTAACTTTGCAGAAACTAGATTTATCTTGTACGCATTTGTCGTAATTTCTGTTATATTATGTTGTTTGTTACTCGAACTGCGTTCTATTTACCCTCAAGTGCCTACTAATCTTGGCCACCACCGGTACCGCCATTTTGCTTTACCGCGGAACGGCTACGGGATCGCGAACGTGAGTTGCGATCATTGCTACGTGACCGGCTACGTTTAACTGATGCGCTTCTTGACCGGCTACGATTGCGACTACGGCTCCTAGATCTTGATGCGCTGCGAGAGCGACTACGGCGATCACGCGATCTGCTTCTGGATCGGCTTCGAGACCTGTGAACACATTTTATCTCATTTAAAAGTTTGTCAAATCTTTTTTGCCCAACTGTGCATTGAAGCCCGCAAAAGAAGTAATGGATATTGCTATATTTTCTTAGTACGTTGCTACAATAATATCGATTAAGCTTTTGCGTGCATAATGCATAATAGAGATGATACATGTTAAAAGTAGTAGTAAACTAATAAATACTTGAAATACACAACTAAAATAACGCTTCTAGGTATCGTGGTCGAAGCCGACGCTTGATCTCTCTTCCCGACTTGCAGCAGGCCAAAGGCGAAAATAGCGCTCGGTTATAAAAAGATGATCCATCATGATCAAAACCGAGAGTCATTTTCATTTAGTAGACTGGTAGGTAGACCTCGAAGGCGCTCTTTCCATTGCTCAACGACTTGACTTTCGATTCATTGCAGATTGGACGATCGCTGCTCGTATATCGGTGTAAAATGCAAAATTTCGCTTTCGTTTCATTGTTTTTGGTACTGCACTGAATATGTAATTTACTAAACTGTCAAAACAAATGTGATCTTCATACACCAGATTAGTAATTTGTTGAAAATCAATATACCAATTGAATGAAATCGAATATATCAAATGTGGTTAAAGATATAAGATATTTTAAAATACATTTTACCATTTGGTCTGCGAGCGAGTCAGTCAGCTGTGTCGTGATCGATCATTGTTGGGTAGGCATTATGGTAGCAAAGAATCAAACACCCGACACAAATGATTCGAATTGAACTGAGCAGAGGGTGTTCTCACAACCAACAGCAGCGCACCACGCCGATGGCCCAGCCGGCACCACGCCACCGACGGCGACGAGGTGCACGGGCGAGTGCGCGCGGTGCGTGTGAGCGAATGTGCGATGGCCGGAGCATACTGACACGAGGTTCGAGGTAGGTCTACTACGAGGTTGCGGCAGGGCTCTGTGCGTAGCGAGCGAGCGGGCCGAGGCAGCAGCACTCTCTGAGAGCGTCGCGGCGGCGGCAGGTTCTCAACCGCCCGTCAAGTCGTGGCGTACGAGCTGCGAGCCGTGAGCGGCGTGGCCGGGAGTGAACGATTTCATCTCACTGCGAGCGCCGTGCGTGCGTGTGTGCGATTCAGATCATGATTCTCATCGAGCGCGCTCTCGTACTCTCGACTCGATCGATCGTTACCTGACTATCGGCCACAGACTATACCTATAACATGGCATTACTGTGTGTCAGCCACAATACTTCATGCAACCGCAGATCTTCATTTCAATTGTTTGCATATTTTCTAAATTTTGACAAATACTAATTTCGACTCAATGACAATGAATCAACTTGAATAATACAAGGAATTCAGTGTGGATTAGAAAAAAAAAACGCTTGCATTTTGCCAGTGACAGAATGTGACGAATTCAATGTTCGAGTCAATGCTTGCATCGAGCATCGTTGTCGGCAGCAAGTTGCAAGATTCGTTCGCAAGTAAATCCAAATAAAAATCAACCAAAGTTACACGAAGATAATCAAAAATAATAAAGAAATTGAGAAGTCGGCTGAAGATATTTTCGTACAAGTTACAGGTGCAATCATACCTGCGCCGTCCACCGCGTTTATAGCGATTGCAGTCACGTGCATAGTGACCACGATCCCCACACTCATAACATCTATCATCCGGATGGAATGGTCGTCCACGAGATCGTGGTGGAGGACCTCTAAACCGGCCTGCTCCGGTTTTTCCATTGGACATCTCTACTCTAGCTCTACGTCCACAAATTGTTCGCCCATCTACAAACCAATTAATTACAAGTTTATCAATACATCGAATATGCCACTATTACCAAGACCCCTTATCGCATCCTCTGCGTCGCGTGCGTCTTCAAACTCGACGAATGCAAAACCTGGTGGATTTCTGGCTACCCAGACATTACGAAGTGGACCATAGTAACTGAACGCATCCTCTAACTCTTGTTTTGATGCATTATTGCCCAAATCACCAACATAAACTTTACAATCGGAGCCGTAACGTGACATTTTCTAGAATAAAAACAATTGCTCAAAACAGAAACCATACAAGTGCCATGAAAACATCAAATTTCCATGGCTATAGTAGATAAAAAGAAAGATATTCTGCATAATTATCCGCGTTGATTGCTACTATGTCTAATAACTAATTGAAGAGCGATTATACCGAGTGCATTTGGTGATAATGAAAGTCGCTTTCTATTGGTTGAAAATATTTATTAAACACAATAGAAGGTCGTCAAATCAAACTGCGTCTAGTTGTTATTTAGACACCACCTAAGCGCAATCGCTCAGTACAACTATCGCACCGCGCACAAGCCTTAATAACATCAGTTGTGAGTATATCAATTTCTTCATTAATGCAGATAATCTTAGCCGAACACACAAGCGACATTATCGATCTTTGGATGCATATAAGTAGCAACACCCTTCCACAAATTTAACCGCCACGCAAATGTTAAAGTAAATTACTGGAAGCACTACATACCTTTGGATTCTTTTAGTCTGTACGGCACAGTCTCAAACAACGATAAGGTGAAAGCGCAAGTAGTAATTCTTATTTCACGAAATTCATCACGAGGCGATACACAAATTACAACATGAAACTGCAATATGGAGGTCGCGCGGGTGTTGTGACGGCGTCCTTTCTAATGCAATGAAGTTCCGCTAGAGGACGCAACATGTTGCGCAGTTTTTTGAATTTGTGATCAAACCGTCAACAAAAAACTAAAGTAATTTCCAAAACCGGAATTTATGGCAATTTGAATTAATAACATGAATACAGATCAATGTCGAATGCCAGCAATAATGCGAATCAATGTGATAAGTCTGAACTTATCCGAGGATTTTATAGTAAGTGCTATTGCAGCGAATGTCACATTAACAGATAACATTTTCATTTAATAATTTCAATATTTGTGATAGCGTTGTATACAATGTTTGCTATACGAGTATTTCCTCCACGTATTGCACAATGGTTTGCTTTGAGTTGTGTGTTTATTAATTGTAGCTGTATGAACAGAAATATGGTTTTACGTTTAAAAGATGTACCCATTGAAAGGAGTCCTTCAGTTGTTCCATCCCTAGATGAAGTTGTTAGAGGTATGCCACTATTATAACGAGTTATTTTTTTAACTTAAAAGTTAATAAGAGTGTGTGCATTAGTCTTAAATAAAGGTCTGGCAAGTCACTTTGTCCATGTTGATGTATCTGTGGTTGAATGCCCTGATCTCACCAAGGAACCCTTTACTTTGGCAAGTCCAGGTGTGTAACTTAAATATGTTATGATTCAGAATCATGCAATAACAGAGATTCGTTCTAGGTTTAGGTGGAAAGTCAAAACTTGTGGAGATTGGTGGTCCAGCATACTTGTTACCTTTGGTTAATCGTAATAAAGTGTATGATTTACCTGACATGGCCAAAGCTGCTCAAATTAATCCAGCTTTTATTATTGGTGCAGGAGCAGGACCATTCGATCATGAAAAGACTAACTGCGAGGTATTAACTTTACCTATTTTAAGCGAAACAAAAATAATTAATATTTTTCAGGGAATTTATAATTTAAACGTGAATGACGATGCAGTAACTTTACAAGATTCAAAAATTTCTCGTGTGAATCTCACTGATCCGCAAAATCCAATTCAAAAGACTCTTCCGAATGAAGTGCGCAATTTTGCGCTTCTAGGAAACTTACATGTGTCCGAAGGAAAACCCGGTGAAGTTTTAAAAGTTCATGTTACGAAACGTACCGGAACAATGGACTTTATAGCGAGCATTCGTACTGCCTTGAGTGACTACTATGGCCCTGAGTCACCAGTTAGCCTGGGAGGCACATTCATTATGAAGGAAGGAAAAGCAAAGACCCACGTCATGCCCGACTTCTCATCAACTCCAATTAAATCCGATGCTGAATTGAATTCATGGCTAAAATTCTTCAACATGTCTGCTCCTTTGATTGCAGTGGGAACACTTGTATCTACTGACATTGTAAGATAAAACTAATAGTTTGAAATAATAATTAAGCAATTGTTATTTTAACACTACTTTGTTAGGGTATGATGGATTTGAGAGTGCAGCATTTCCATTTGTTTTCACACCATGGTCAGGCAGGTCACTATCATATTGACACCACCCCTGATATTGTTGAATACCTAGGTTTCTTCAACTTAGCTGATGAAATTATCCGTGTGGATAAACCACCACAAGCGGCCGGCTTTGGAAATGATTAATGAATGTAATTTCAATGTTTCGTTTAATGTGTCAATAAATATTACAAAATCTGGAAAGGAGTGAAAGTATGTATTTTATTCTGTACTTATACTGGCCATGCCAAAGTGAGTGGGAATTTTGCTGCACCCAGCTACTTCGGGCTTCTCTTTTCTCGAATAAGCCCTCCTTTTGTATTCGGGAAGTACTACTTTCAAGTAACTATTATTGCGATACCATGAACTCCAGGAGTACGCATGTTTTTGTATGGTCAATATCAACCAGGACGAGTAAGTAAAATCAATGGCAGCCATACCAAATATAGCGAAAAATGCTATGAAATGTGCTGACAAGTTCCTCGTACGGTTCAGGTGTGCCTTAGCCATATTCTCACATATTATCATTAGCATATACGTTGTTGCAATAGCGGATGGGGTGTAAAAAATAAATGCAAGTGTGTCTATCACTAATTCCCGAAAATGTTCTCCAGGACTAGTTAAGTACATATAAATTGACCAAAGGAGATTATATCTAGAACATGAAGCTATCAGGTGGCAGATCAAATATTTCTATAATGAGACTATACCTGGGTTGTCGTACGATTTTATAGTGGTGCTTGCATAGCTCACAAGAACTGTTGGCGGATTCCCTAAGCCAATGTTCTAAACACTCGACGTGCACCAAAGCGATGGTACCACGGCATCTGCAGGGTCTTAACAAATCGCCAACACTTTCGCCACCATGACAAATTCTACAAATGAGTTCAGAGCACACCGAACTGCAATCATCATCAGCTCCAATCAGAGTTACAAGAATATCATTGTCTTTTATGCTGATATTATTCTCGTTTAATGTAGTTTTCGCGTTGACAAACGGCTTCATATAAACTCGCACAGGATAGAGGTTTTGACGCATGGGTGTTAATTGGTCCTCATCTGTGAACGTTAATTCCGGAAGCCATTCTCCTAAATCCATTAAAAGATTTTGTCAAATGTAGAGGAGATAATGCAGTTGTACAAACCTTCGTCTTCATCATCAGTTAAATCAACTGTGATAATGCTTTCTGAATTAAAATGGTCCGAAAAAAATCCGACTTCTGTAGTAATCTGATCCTCTTCTTCACTTCTGTTTGGTCCTTCACCAAAAATATAAGAAATGACAGAAGGAGCTGGTTTGCCTATCGTTTGTAGTGGCACTGGCTTAATGATGCATGTTGACTGCTCCACAGTAGCACAATCCTCCAAATTTGGTATATCTAAATTCAACAAGCTACTTGTTGATTCGGTGAATATAATTGAGACGAGAATATCATTTTCTCTTGATTGCTCCGCGCTGTCTGCATTGTCAGGTTTGTTCTCCTTTCCGAATTCTTTCATCCTCTGTAGGATTGAAGCACTTGTAAAATAGGTTCAATCATAACTGTACATTTTGATGTTAACTTTGACATTATCTATGTAATGTCATCACATTATTATTGACATTATCAAGATAATGTAATGCCGAAAAGAAACTCTTGTCTGTTGTCTGGGCCTTTATTGAAAATCGCAGATTCTCTCATAAAATACATCAAATAATAACAACTAATATATCAACACTTATCACAACTGTGACTTTTAGATTTTACTCATTTTCGTATTAATTAGAAATCTAGAATTATCCTCATCGACAACGCACAAAGTATTATTTAGCGCAATTCAAAGCTTTTTCATTCTTAAACGCCGAAAAATTATCAATTGCACTTAACGCAATAAATTTTATGGCTGAATTAGAATTTAAACCATAAATTGACCTATGTTACATTATGCTTCAATCTTTTTTTTCTACAATAATCGTGTTAATACCTACACAAACGTATATAGAGAATGAACATGCTGAGTATATTTACAAATGTCAAGTGCACACAAAATGTATCTATTTGCGGGATGTTTGTAGATATAATGAAAGTTCCAATACTCATATTCATTCGCAAAGATACAATTCTCAATTTGTTTTCAAACATTAACAGCAGTTAGTCTTTAGAAAAAGGGACATGAATCACAATAGCGTCGTCTATTTACGCAGGTTTATTATACGGAACAATTTGTATACTTGATTTCTAAATATATTTCGTCGCAAATAAACGCTCATGTCGTCAATTTACTTATGCTTTAAAAGTCCTCACCACTCTCGTAACATACTGTCTGCAAATGGGGCATTCTGCTAATCTTTTTCCACACTCGATACAAGTTGCCATGTGACCGCATTCCAACAAGACACAATCCAACGGTGCATCCATGCAGATTTTGCAAGATTCGTCGGATATGCCATCACCTTCAGCTGCAACTATAAGTTATAACAGTAAAAAGTCCGCTGATTTGTCCATGGAACACCTATTACCTCCTTCCTTACGGATGTTGGAATCAATCCAAAGTCGGCTCGCACGTTCCAAGAGTTCCGCTTTTTCGACACAACCTTTGTAATCAACACGATTTAAACTTAATAATTCCTTCAGTTGCTTTACTGATAAATCATTAAAGTCCTCAATGGAATGGAAATCTGATAATTTTGGATATTTTTTCGGCAATTGTGGGCTAGGTTCTGGGTGTTCCTAGAAATATGACAAATAAATACAATTCAAATGAAAAACCTACGCATGCTACTGAGGCTGGCTGCGGTACTGATGATGGAGCAGATGATGAATATGATGTTTGATCAAATGAGGTAGGTGATCCATTATAACTTAAATTGGATGTTCCAGAACTAACAGTGTAACTTCCACTCCCGCCTGCTCCACCACTTGCTGTACTAGAATGCACATAAGGTGGATCATTGTTGATGGTTGTAACTGTTGTAAATGTAGTGTTTGATGTCCTGATTGGAGATGTACTGGTTTGTGGTGTTCGATTAGGTGTGTTTTGGGCAGATTGATCATTGGTGCCATTTGATCCATTTCCTGGCCAATGTCTTGAATTGAAGGCAGATTCAGCTGTTGAACGAAGATTGTTTAGATATATCTGCGACCTTTGTCCAATATTTGGCACTGATCCTGAGAAATTACAATTAAAACGTTTGTGTTTTCTTTTATCCTTCACTGGGATCTGAATTCTACAGAATAACTCTACCAGCTCTTGCTTTTCTGTAAAATATAGCAGATAATAGTGATATATAACCAATAATAATGGAATCACATAAGTACATACCTACAATTCCTCGAGTTGATATATTATGTTTGTTTAAATAACTCTGCAGATCCTTTGACCTGAGCTCCATCAATTTTGTTCTAACTGGGGGTCTTTTAATAAGAACAGAACACACCTCACAGAAGACATCACTGTAACAAATATGTTATTAATTATCCCTTTTCATTATCACATTTCAATTGTCTATAGTGTAAAGTAATATATCATACCCATCAATTTTGTTCAGACATTTTGAACAGTAATTTTCCTCACACTCATAACATTTGATTTTCCAAAGAAAAACCGAGAAATCCGCATTACACTTTCCACAAGGCATTTTGTAAAAGACACAATAACTACTGTAGTATTTCTTAGTCCATTCAACACTAATCACAGCCTATAATGTGCAAAAGTTGGCAAGCCACAGCACATTAATCGAATATACTCTCACAAGTATACTACATGTGTCATAGTCGCCTACGTCTCCTATCTGTTTATGAATGTTTCTTAAGGTGTAAATCTTTAATCAAAACGGATGCAGGAGATGTAGAATTTCGCGGGGATGGCTATTCGATAAAACTCTTCACAAATCCACTCATTTTGATCCTCTGCCACAAAATACATGATGATTAATTAGAACGACGCACCAATCAGATCCATATCATACTGCTATGGAAAACACTGTGATTGTTGAGTATGTCGTTTTCTATTATTTGGTAATATATCCAATCGAGATATAGTAGCAATTATTAGAAAACAGAAATACTTATGTTACGGTAGCTTGTTATCAAGCAACAACAGCTGTACTAGTAGTACATGATGCACTGTACAATAACCATTGTCCAATAAGAACACTAAATACCAGTTTTGAGTGGGGCGAACAATTTCTTTGAAAATTAGCGATTGTGATGGCGGTGAAGAATGTCAAACGATCAGTGTTTTGTTAGGTTTTGTTAAGCTCGAATCATTTAGTATATTTGAGCAAAAGCATAAGTCGCATTAGTAAACGATGAGCAATAAATAGTATAGAACAAATGAAAACAAAATTTGTTTCAGTTGTAGAGTAGGCGCATCGGCTATGTTACGTGCTGTGTTGGTTGCCTAAGGTTGTAAAAATTGAATAAAAAATATAACCTGCACTATTCTCAGATTTTGACTACGGCATTTCACAACTTACGCTGGATTTAGTGAGGATTCAACAAGTTTATTCTCCTAATAAATTACATCACAATGGCATCTGCATTACCAAAGTTATTTCGAAATGTATGTATTTGGCTAATACCCTTTTAAACATAGTAAAATACTTTTTTTAAATTGTCAAAATTACAGGTCTCAAAAATTTTGTTCTCAAATGTGCAAAAGCTACATAATGTTTCTTCAACTGGGATTATTCTAAAGAATCATATAAGAATGTTTCAAACAGGTATGTTAATATATGTTTGTTCTGGCCTAGGCTATGAGTTTGTGATAAGCCAGTTTCATCTTGATTGTTGGTTACATTAGATTGTTAGGATCAAGTTACATTTGTAATTATTTGATCTGTCAATGTATAGCATTTGTTTTGTTCACCTCCTTCATGTTTGAGTAATATTTAATTTTGTTAAAGGAAACATGATGGCTTCTCCACATGTACAACAACCAGCACCTCAGTTCAAAGGAATGGCAGTTTTTGGTGATGATTTCAAGGAGATCACACTATCTGATTTTAAAGGCCAATATGTTGTTTTAATTTTCTATCCACTAGATTTGTAAGTATAATTTGCACATGACCAACATTGAATCATGTTTCAAGCTTTATTCTACATTTTAGTACCTTTGTTTGTCCAACTGAGTTAATTGCCTTCAATGAACGAGTTGAAGATTTTAAAAAATTGGGAGTGCAATTGATTGGTATATCTGTTGATTCCCATTTCTCTCATCTTGGCTGGATGAACACACCCAAAGAGAAAGGTGGACTTGGAAAACTAAATTATCCTCTTTTATCCGATTTAAACAAAAACATTGCACGAGACTACAACGTACTGTTGGAAAATGAAGGAATTGCACTTCGCGGCTTGTTTATTATCGATCCAAAAGGTGTGCTGCGTATAATGTCTGTTAATGATTTGCCGGTGGGCAGGTCGGTTGACGAAACTCTTCGCTTAATTGAAGCTATTCAGTTTTATGAAGCACATGGAGAAGGTATGTTTTAATGCACATTTGCAGTACAGTGCATAAAAATAATTACTGTTTTACTTTATGTAGTTTGCCCTGCTAACTGGAAGAGTGGTGGGTTGACCATTAAACCAAATCCCAAAGAATCACAGGAGTATTTTGCAGCTGCAAACAAGAAGGGTTAATTGAAAATGGCAACAATAGTAAATTTTGTATTGGGAACATAATGGATCATATGCTTGTTTTGTGATAAATAATAATTTCAAATAAAGTCTTCATATACTCCTTTCCTTTTTTGTTTTATGATTAGTTCTTCTTGTTGGAAGCCTATAATTTGATAAACGTTTGAGAATTATATTTCTAATAAAAAATTTGTGTTAAATGGATTAATACTTTAGTAGGCATCATTGCCATTTCAGGATCAGATGACAAGAGTATTGTTACCTAGTTGATCTTGCTTAAAAAGTATTCAATATTGTATTAAGATGACTTTACTTTGACACTTATTAAGTATTTGAGGTTATAATAACGTGTTCGGCAAGTTGCCTACTTCAGTTCTTTTTTTGTGTGCAGTTTTCTTCTTTATTACATACGTTAGAATTATTATTAACAATTAGGTAGCATTGGCATATTTTAATTTTAAGGTCCGTGCGGATACGTAGCATTATGTTGAAGAGTTCTAAATACTCTCTGAGATATTTTCAAACAATTGCCAATCAAACAATTTTCTAGGTTTACGTCTTCTATATGGAGATATCGACAAATATATATTTTGCTATGATTAAAACATGTTAATTTGGCGTGTTTACTTTTTCAGTACTGACGAAGTTTTAAATATCCATTTTACACACGAATAAAGTACTAAGTATCAAAGTATCGATAACATAAGATAAAATTCAGATACTTCCTTTAGCAAAATCAACGAAACACTTCATTAAAACATATACGATTTCGGAACAATTCAGCGAAAATATCACAGTCTTGAACTAATTGGAAAGTTCCTGTTATTGTTGCAGTTGTTATTTTTTATGAAATTGAAAATTGTGAAAACATACATGCTAATTTATACAACGAGGATTTAATACTTATTAATCAATTAAAATAAAATGCCGAATTTACTGATTAATAATCTGCGTTTATTTTAATGAGTACCGCAAATCTCTTCGCATTCAGCGCATTTTAACGCTTGAATGTCGATAATTTACGATAGAATAAATAAATTCTGCCCACTAAATAAGAAATCAAATAGAAAACGCATGACTGCAAGAATTGGGCACTGAAATATTTGAGTATGTTAAGAGTTAAACATAAAATGTAGAATTTATTACACGTTGTTAAAAGCAGTTGGAAGCAAAACGGAGTCACCACTTTTTTCATCCAAATACTTTGCCCACATTTGCCATTCATTCACCGCCACTACTTTTCCTCGAAGCAGCAAAAGCAAAGCGTAAGCATTTCTTTCTTATTTGTCGCGCGAAAAGACGTACCATGAAACTTGCGAAAATTGAGATTGCTCTCTCCGCCAAGCGGCGGCAACGGAGCACAGTTTATACATTCGCGCTGCGAAGCAATATTATGAGAAAGGCCTCCCTCACGTGCGATATTTGAGATTGTCGCTGCGTTGCCTCGCACGGTGTCGCACGATAGACGATAATAAAAAACACTGTATAAGGAAAATGCATTACAATTCCGCGCCGGGAATGGCTCCCGTGGGAGAGCGCGTCGGGCTAAACTCCGCCATATTATTTCGTGGTTTGCAGTTTGCAAAGCGCAGGCGGGCGCGCTAACGCTCCAGCGGGGCGGCGCGCTGGCGGTTTACCTTTACCGTTAATAACTTTCCACTGTCAGCGCGAAAGTCTGGCGCACAGCCACCGCCGCTCAGCTCCCTCAAAAGGGCTTTGGTGCAATTTTCCTACGTTCGCCGTGGCTGCGTTTATATAGCTCATTTTAACTAAAACTTGCAAACGTCTCTTCTTTCCACGTTGACTCCGATCCGCTTTTGTGAGATACTTAGGTTTCTATTAGCGTTTATGTTTATAGGTTTACGCTTACATTAAATATTATACACGCACGCCAAAACTTTTTAAATTAATCTTTGATTATCTATGATACAACAACTTTGCTGAAGCACGTTCATTGTTTGTAATACAATACTGAATACTAAAATTGAGATCATAACTACCCAACCCACAAGTCTATCAAATTTAGCTAAACCTTCAATTGCTAATAGTCATCAGTTTGACTTTTTCCATCGTCAACCAGTCGTAATTGTTTGCCATCGCAGAGGTGGTTACGCAAAGGGCAGTTTCCGCCGTTATACCATCACTTTGCGCGTGAGATGTGCTCGACCGCATCCGTGGCAACGTCTGCCCCCTGTGGCCAATAAATTAATCAACGCTGCCAGTCGCCTCGCCGGGGTGGCACAAGGCCACCTCCATGCGGTAGTGCGGCGGCGGCAGCATACGAATGTATGTCTAAACGTGCCCAGGCCGCACATCTATACATCCATTTTCGGGGATGTAGCAGACGTGCGTTTTTCGTTCATCGTCAAACCGCCGCACGGCCGCCCCTCGCTCTTCGATGTTTGGCTTGAACATACAAAATGCATCACTACGAGTATGGGAAAAGCGCACCAATCAAGTACGAGTAATGCGGGTTTGACTGGCGAGTGCTAGTGATATATCAATTCGCCAATATTTGTGTTTTGCGTGTAGTTGATTTGCTGGCATATTAGGGGTAGTCCTCAAATTGTTTGGATGATATTAATTTTTATAGGTGATTACTTTGGATATTTTAAATCAAAGTTGAAAGATAGTAGTAACAAGTTAATCAGTATATATAATTAGTATATGACAACAAAAATTCAACTTGCTATAGCTCTTGATATCATAGAAGTAAGTCTAAATACTTTTAGGTTGGAATTAAGTTTTGTTCAAACAAACTGGTGAAGGCGCCGGTTAATTATTCTAGATCAATTGAAATAACTTATGCTTTGTGCATAAATCTACAATTATTATAGTAAATATATTGTCAAATAAACAGTCATAATCATTGTGTTGTATATGGATTTTTTTGAAAGTTATAATCGTAAAATTGGCAAAAAAAACGGAAAAAATGAACAAATCGTTGTTGAAGCGTACTAAAACGCGTCATACATAGTCAATACTGATTTTTTAGCTTGATTATGGTTGAAACTCAGTTTTATAGCATTGGATGCAGTCGCATTTCATCCAATGCTCAACATGTTTGCCATATAATTTTTACAACTTTTAAAGAGGCAATAAAACGCCGACCAGCTCGCGTATTTATATATATTATTTCTCTCACCTCTCGAACAGTTTGCACAGTATTTCGTCGAATGTATTGGCGGCGGTAGACGAATGTACACATACCAATATGTCAATAGCAAGCTGTAAATCGTGTGGCAATGCGTCGTAAATCGTGATGGATTATCCCTGCTGTCACATGGAGACGGTGGCAGTAGTGGCGCAAATAGCGCGAACTCTTGGTACGGCTAAAACATTGACATGACCGTTAAAGCGACCTCCCCAACTCCACAAAGCACATATATCAGGCAAATAATTCCGTACATGAAATGGGAGCCAATTCGACAATTCTCATTGGCTGTCGCTGGCATGTCGAGGTGTTTGTGGCCTACATCCAGAGTTGCCGCTCCAGACAGTCATCCAATGTGGAGATACAATGTGGTTGTTTTTGTTGCCTGCGGCAAGTGGTTAATTGTGAAAGGTTATTCTTGACGCCAAGAGAGTTGAGAATAGCGAGGTAAAACGCAAACTTAGGAAAAACATCCGTAAATAAAAATAAAAGAAAACGTGGAGCAAATCCGTCGTCGGTCCAGATTGGTATAAAATATCGAGGAGTTAGAGTGTGGGAGTAAAGGAAAAATAACGACGCACCCCAAAGAGACATCCAGCCTTACGTTGGGCGGGTGAGCGTAAGAAGATTGCGGCGTGTTTTCGAAAAACCAAAAGGGAGACGTAAACGTCGCGCAATACAGTTACTTGGAGTATATCGGCGTTCTATAAACGAAGATACGTCGTAGATGTCAAGAAGTTTCTACTAAATGTCACATAAAGGACTTCACAAGAGTCCATCGCCTTCCGGAAAAGAGAATTAGATATATGTTTTTTGTTAGATATTATAATTTAGCAATAGATAAATGACTTGCTAAAGTCATAAAATTGTGTATATGCTTTTGGTTAAGGTTGGTATTAATTTTTTTCAAACAAATTACCGAAGGACTCGGTCAAATTATATATTTATGGAAATAGATTAAACCTAAATTTACTATTTTGAAAGCAAATGTATTACCAAATACCCATTCTGTACCAGTGCATTGTTCGAAATCTTTTTGGAAGTTACTATAATCGTAAAACTAGCTGAAGTAAAATAAAAAAAAAAAACAAATTTTTACTGAAATGCAATAGATATTAAAGAGTTTCTACTGAATAAAACAAAACTTTTACATCCATGTAATTGTTAAATTACTAACTAATTTTTGTTTTAGTTTTGTTGGAAATTAGTTTTTTACAAAGAGATTGGTGAAGGTGCCGGTTAAATATAGTTACCTTTAATATATAACCTTTTTTTCTCTTGTTTATCTTTATCAATTTATACTGTACAATTATTTCATTGTTACTAACAATCGCAGTTTATTTTTTTACATTTTGATGTTTGTAAGGGTGTTAAAATTGTTATTTATTCTCTATAACTAATTAAATTTGGATTTCACTTATACGTTATTAAAATCCAAAATTAGTGTTATATTAGAACACTGTAATATCAGTAATACGTTATTAATAATAATAGACTCTGTTTGTGACTGAAAATACCTTATTTTCAGCTTTAATTCTTATCGCCTACAGCCGTTTCTTTTACAAATATGACCATATTTTGTGCCAATACGCAAAATAAACCTCCAAGAAAACCTATTTGTGAAAAGTGTACAAGCTAGTAACTTTATTTTGCCGTTATTAAGAAAACACTGAGAATTTAAGGCAAAAACGTTGAGCTTGAATTAAAAATCAATCCAAGCAATGAGGGAAAAACTGTTTACAACATCAGATTTACATAAGATACGTCATTATCATCAATCCGCACTTTAATCTTTATGTATCAAAAAGTATAACTAAACATTTGCATTTTACAAAATTTAGTGAAATGATTAGTGTGTTATCTTAATTAGTTTTTGAATAATTAATTCTCAAAGTCAAAGTTGCACTAAAATAGAATATATTAGGTATAATTCTTGTACAAAATAGTTTTTCCTTTTTGGAATTGACTTTAGTTTTACTATAAAATAGCAATTTTTTTTTGTCACTATAGTATAATTTGGGAAAACAAGCCATTAATAAGCATGTAATAATCACTGCAATGATCATATTTGCCTTGAAACAAATTTATCACCACAATTTGACAATTTAACATTGTATCGTCATGGTGCAATGGTAGAGTACATGCTTATTGCATTCCTGTACATATTCACATATTTTTACACAGATTATATAATCCGATTTCCATTTCTACACAAAGAATAATTTCCTAAACGCGAGCATAATGGTTTTCCCTCATGCATATCGAACTGAGCACAGTGAGACTCATACCTCCAGCAGTGATTATGGCGACTACTACGCCCGGATGCTCAGCAAGAAGATAAAAATTCAACCCGCTTTGCATAAGATCCTCCAACATGTCGACTCTAACCGCACGCAGATCGTTTCCGATCTCAATGAATTTATCAAATACCATACCATTTGGCCCAATCCTGCTGGTAGCAAAGATATGATTCGTATGAAGGATCATATTGAGAAGTGGATGCGCAAGCTGGGAGCTAAGTACGAATCCTTCGATATTGGCAACCATAAAATAGGCGATCAGAAGATTAAGCTGCCCCCAGTTACGCTTGCCACCTTCCGTGGGTCATCGGATATTACTATCCTGGTATATTGCCATTTTGATGTACGTGAGCCATGCACATCTAAATGGAAGACCAATCCATGGGAAGCTGTCACGGTTGGTAAGGAGGTGTATGGTAATGGTGTCGTTCTTGGAAAAGGCCCATTGCTATGCTGGATACAAGTAATCAACGCGTTTAAGGAAATTAAAATGCAACTACCAGTTAATGTCAAGTTGCTCATTGAGAGCAACCACTTCAATAGAAGTATTGGCCTTAAGGACTTCCTCATGACTCAGAAGCAAAACTTTTTATTTAATGTCGAATATATTATTGTTAATGATTCCGAGTGGCTGAATGACAAATATCCGTGCATTTCATATGGTGTGGTTGGGATTGTCCACGTTGATCTGTATGTCACGACAGTGCCTAATTCTGGTGAGGATCCAGAAGCTACAATGGAGGATATAGTGTCAAGAGTTTGTAGGGATGATGTTGTTACTATTCCTTTGTATGATCAGCATGTGACACAGATCACTCCCGATGAAGAGAACTTGTACGAATCAATCAACATTAATTTTGAAGAAATCAAGTAAGGCTAATGATCTAAATTTGTTATTGTATTTTTTTAATTTTTTAGGGCAAGCAAAAATTATAAACTGTTTCTTTTTAATATCACAGGAAGCATCTTCCACCAGAACGACAAGACTGGACAAAATCCAAACTCCTTATGCATTTTTGGAGGAAGCCAACCATCTTTGTCGATAAAGTAGAGCGCTGCACTTGTGAAAAGAAGGACACAACCAAGATTAAGCGCCACATTATTTTGAAGATTGTGCCTAAACAAATACCGCAGCTAATTGGCGATCTATTCAAATCCCATATTCTCAACTTAGCCCAAACTCTGAAACTGAAGAATACGGTCGAGGTGGAATACTTCCTTGATACAAAACCGTGGGTTGAAGATTGCCACTCTTTGAATTACGAGGCAGCTCGTCGAGCAACCATTCAAATTTACAAAGAAGATCCCAACATGATCCGCGACGACAAAGATCTGAAAAACTTGAACATTCTGGAGATGATTGAAAAGAACATATTGGTTCTTCCTCTGTCTGTAAAGGACAGTAATGGTGGCGAGGATAACGAACATATTCCGTTGAAGAACCTTTACGAAGGCATTAAATTAATAGCTGCGTATTTGTTTCAAATGCGACTTCTTTCTGAGGGGAAACAGAAGTAGGAAAGGGCGTTGAACATTGCACACAACTTACACTTTCCTATATTGATACAAGCGGTGCGCATGGTAGGAGAGGAGGTTGCGTGCAAAGTGTAATTGCTACGATTGTATTATTATCGCAATAATTATACGTCATTCGTTTTATTAATGTTTTTAATTAGTTAATTAAGTGAATGGCGCAATAGAGGAGTGCGCTGCGTGCGTGTAAAGTGCATTTGGCTCTCGTTTGCGGCTTGTTAAAGGTGTGGCTTGATGCTTTACGTTTACGCAAGCACGCAACGTGGCGTTTATGTATGATTTTTTTGGTTTTTAGATTCTGCGAAGTACATCGGTAGTTTTAGGCTAACTTTTAATCAGGTACATAATACCTAATCGTTGTATACCGTTTGAACAAACTGGGCATTCCTTAGTGTCGGCAACAAAGAATATCACACACTTCGTAACCAGGATCAACAAAACAGTGGTTATAGTCAAGGTATTAGGTAAAGGTAAAAAGTAAAGATATCAGACCTAGATGGTGCCCTCATGGATTAACCCATTTTCATGGTGGGTCAAAGTAAACTGATCTTAATAAAAACAGTACAATTTAATTTCCCTAAATATTAATACTAGAAGTAGACAGTTATGATAGATTTCCAATTTATATTAGTTAAGTTTTTACAATTATGACTTATTACTATGACCATCTTTCTGAACAAACGCTCCAGCTACCGGGTGGCCAGCGGTCGGAGGTCCAATACGGTGTTGAACTATGACCGGCATGGGTATCAGTAAGCTCACAATCACAAAAGTAAAAAATTACAAAACAGATATGAATAATAATGATGAAAATTGAACATTTTCGGAATCAATTTCTTGGCATTAGAAATTTAATGTACTATGTCTAGGTTATGACTTGGAAAAATAAACATTTTTATAGTAATTTGATTTATAACTTTGTAATTTTTTTAAATTCCTAGGTCAAATACACAAAACCTATGGAAAAGCCTATCTCATGCTACATGCCACATTGGTTGCCTATCAATTGGTTGATTTATTCTACAAAGTGTACGAATAAACCAGTATTGATAAATCTATAAAATATATTGCACCATCTATTAGTATTATCGTAATATTAATTTGATCAAAATTAGATTATTTTAGATAGATTATTTTATCAAAATATTGAACCGAAATAAACCCGAAGTTGTCCGATCATAGAATTTAAATATTGGGTGAACTCTAACTGCTCTATTCAGCTTTTTCCTTTACGTTCCTTTCCTACGTTTTCCTTTAATAATTTCAAATCAAGATTTGGAATTTGATGTCTATGATCCATTCTTGCTGCCGATTCTTGCAAAATCGCGGCTGTGTTTATTTATAACTTATAGTCTGCTGTGTCTTTTCCAAGATTTTCGTTTCTCGACAAGTTCTAAAGACGCTACCAAAATCTTCTGTAATCTTTCGGCAATCTTGAAGTTTCTATAGCTAAGGGCTAAGGGTGTAGTATACAGGAGCCCGGTACTAATACCCACTGAAGACCTTTGGTACGGTATGTATATTTGATTTTATTTTCTGATGTCTTAATTAGTTTTCTCATCCGGTATAATAAAGAAAAGCTAATTCTTTCTTAAACAGAAATGTCAATTTGAAATATTTTAGTTTAAAAATATTTTGCGGTAGTACCTTCAATATATAATATCTGGAACCCTTTATTTTGGCACATTTTTAATAAGCACTAAAATTTGCCAAAATTAGGTGCAAACAGGATAAACGCCAAGAAAATGTAACTCAGGCCAATTTTCCTTAAAAACAAAATGTTAAATTGCTTAAATACACGTGTATTTTGAGCTGTGGGTCATTGCGTGTTGCGACTGGCGAGACTAGCGTGTTGGCCGTGGTGTGTAGATGCCACGACAGATAATGGAAAGCGCATCAGATAATATAAATGAGTGTTAAACGCAGCCACGTGGCCGTGGCACCACCACCGGAAATTACTGTTTGTCTCTCTGTCCGGTCTTTTGGGGCAGCCCAAATAGTGCGCACTTTAGTTACACGAGCCGAGCGTTGCTGTTTTTTTCCGTGGCCAGTAAAAAACAAAAAAGCGCCAAACGAAAAGTTGTTCTTTGTTTCGACATACCGACGCGTGGCACGCTCACTGACAATAAAATGTCATCCCTTTCTAAGTGCATGTCCAGTCCAGTGCGCATCTGTTCCCTGAATTCGTGCTCGACAACGTGCATAATCACCAGGGAACATGTATGGGAGACACAGAGAATAGGAACACGCTGCACGATGTTTTTAATTAGTTATAGTAATACGTTCGTTTAAGTAAATCTTAAGTTAACTCACTGAGTCACTTGATCAATTAGTTTCTTGAAAACAAATGAATTTTAATAGAAACCTCTACATTAGAAGGTCATGGTGACTTTCTACTATTGGTATAAATGTTTGGAAATGACTGGGTTCATCCATGAACTGGCATTATCTAAGTTCTAATACTAATACCGTACTATAAGTATTTTGTTGATCCTGGTTACGAAGTGTCTGATATTAATTGTTGCTGAAACTGTGGAATGCAACAAGCCGAACCTGAAATATTCTATACTCATCACAACATCATTGACATCAGACACTTCGTAAACAAGATTTTAACAAGATATATAATACTGTATTAGCCAAAATCTTCTAAATTCGAAAATCACTTTTACTATTTCAATGTTTCAAATAATAAAGATAATTTAACCTGTAATAACAATCAAAAAGCACAGAATAATTTGAAAGGGCTTACCCCCTCCCCCAAGAAAAAAACAGACAGTACATGGTTGTCTGTCAAAGACTGTGATCTAAGATACTTTATAATAAATATTGTTAATATAGCAGAGTAAAAGTGATCATAGTAGTTTGGTTGCTGCCTGCCAATATTTTACCGTGTACCTATCATCTCCACTAGAGGCCAGCACAACACTCTTTTAATTGAGTTTAATAATAATAATTCTACTGCTATTGCCTTTACTATTATTTTAAAAGATATAATTGTTCATTTTATTTATCAAGGTTGTTCGTTAGGATTGTCTATATTGTTTCTTCTATGCACTGCAGGGCATTGCAGTAACAATGCAGTGGCCAGAGTAGTAAAAAAGGTGAACTAAATTGTGAAGGTCTGACCTCTATTGACAATTGTACACAGTAAAACTTTGACAGGCAGCAAGCAAACTATTTATATTCAAATTGTATTTTATCTCAGTTGATTTTGATAGATTTCTATTCAGTCTCGTATTTTGACAGAACCAATTTGACACTTCAATGAATAGTACATGCGCAGTTTATCCTTATCTATCAACATTTTCTTTACACCGTTTTCACACTTTGACATATTGATGGAATGGAAGAATAATTTACTGCATTGCATGTATTTTCTTTTAATGCCACCTTTGACTTTCTATTTTTATTCATTGTTTAACATTTCAACATACGCTGATTAAATATAAACGCACGTTTTAAAAGTACAACTATGTAGTGCAAATACATGGCTTGAAAAGGTAAATGTGATGGAAAATGCGTAAACATATTTTAATGATTTTCAACTTTTCGATATGCACGCAGACGTAATATAAATGTACAGCGACAACATATTTGCTATTAAAATGTTAATAATGAATCAAATAAAATTCCGACCGGTCCCGCAGTTCGCATAGGAAATAATTGAAAAATGATCAAATGGAGACCGCAGTGTGTTTTTTAAATGAAAATCTAAATGGTACTCACGGTGATGACATTTCAACAAGGCAACTGAGCATTGGTGTGTCGTTGCCCATGACAACTATATCACAGTATTCGAACTCGTTTATTAATTAATTGACATTTTTACATGGTCTACTCAGTACGCAGAGTGCAGAGATGCGTAAAGCATGATTAATTTAATTAAAAGTGTGTTTTGTGCTGTGTCTAAATATGTCAGTGGAAGACTTTTAACATTTTCTCAAATACTATCAAATTATTGTTTTAAATTCAGTTCATAGGTGATGTTAGTTACTTCACTCTTTTATATTTTCTATTTTGTTTCTTTATTTTGACGACAATTTATGTTATATTTATTCAAACCCTACTAACACCTTCGTTGGGAGCGTTATAAAAGGAGAAGGGCTAGGCTGGTGCTGAGAAGTCGAGTACGGTGTGTGTCTATGATCGGCATGGGTCCGCTTTCAATCACCCTTCATGATGAATGATATTCATTGAAATCAAAGATTACACATTTAATTGATCATAAGATGATCAAAAGGTTTCTTGGTATATCCCATATAATGTATCAAATTATAAATGTATCAAACCAGTATCATAAAAATTGTATAATATTGTTATTCTTAATGGTTGGAAAGAATATGTATTTATTACTGATTTTATTATCCCTGTAATTATACATGAGAAGTTTGAGCTAACTATTTGCGGTGGCACTACTTGATAAATTAAGATGAAAGTGCATCTTGTAGTTATGTTTCAAAAAACTAGTATTGAAAAAAAAATGTGTTTAAGTAATTATAGTGAGGCATAAATTTAAAAATCCAAAATTAGTTCACATAACAACAACAAATAATGCGAATAAATATTAACTAAACAAAACTTGCATAAAGAAAATTACTATGCAACAATATAAGGAATCCTGGAGGATAATAAGACAGCACTTATTATCTCAGTGAAGATCAGAGAAATAGTTGTGAATATTAAAAGTAAAGAATGATAATAAATAGTTTTACAACCTTAGGCCATAAAATTATGCACCTGAATTCGAATTGCAACGTTAAATAGACCAAGCGAAATGTTTGAAAATATTTGTTTTATTAGAATAACAGGAGTATTTTTGTTGCAATTTTCAAAAAAGTTATTTATTGCAAAACATTGAGTTTCTACTGATAAGAGAAAAACCTAATTTAGGTTTTCAATGGAGGCAAGAGGAAACGTTCTATAATATTTTCGTTTTTAAGCATTTCTCAAAAAATGTGGGAAATTTATGTATAACAAGCCAAAACTGGGCTCAACCGGGATTTGAACCCGGGACCTCTCGCACCCAAAGCGAGAATCATACGCCTAGACCATTGAGCCACAATAGACAAACCTAATTGATTATAGAGTGGTAACTAGCCATAGTTGCAAATGTAGAACTAGGAAAACAACTTTCGTTCTGATCAACAGTTAAAATACTTGAAGCATAGATCCACTATTAGTAGCTACTGAAAATTCTCAACAAAAGAAACAATCAGGTGAGAATTCACAACCATTTACCAGTCATCAACAAAAACTATATTAACAAACAAATTACGAACACACTGCCATACTGAAGAAGGTAACAAGCCTAAAATGACCACACAACGATGCATGCACTATTAGTATGTAATATATCCGCGTTGTTTTAAACGTGGCACCTTAAAACCATTTGTCAGTGATTTGGTCTGACAAGACAAGTTTTGCCACTATTAGTCTTTTGCCGTTTGCTAAACGCAAAAATTATATCTAAAGTGCTCCTCCCGCATAAAAGTCCGCTTTCATTCAGAAAAATACCACCGCCTCCCTGACAATCCAAGAACTTAGGCAGTTCATAGGGACAAACCTAAAAGCAGTGCTCTGAATGCGACGGCAAAAAAGGTTTTTGATTACTTTCTGGGGTGCGTCCTATGGAATACATCGGCCGGCATTGTTATGGATTGCTAAGTGCATATGGGACTCAATGGTTTTATTATTATACCCTTTGGGATTTCGTCACTGCAGCTCAACTCTAATTCTCGAGCGAAGCACTTGGAATAAACAGACCATTACCCTTCGATTTAAAGCAGCATTCAAATAATAACTAAGAAAAACGCAATCAATCATTGTGTGCCAGAAGCGACTGATCGACCTGCAAACATAGGCTATTGTGGTTAAAATGGGTGCGTGTTGCCATTATTCAGATAAAATGCATAACATCCTTACATTATAGAATTAATTACTCATGCTAATACCATTAGTTGTGACGTGATCAGTCTGAATGCAGAGCAGGTGATAAATTGTAGTGGAGGTGTGAGGTTGTTGGATTCGTAATGAATAAATTAAGAGCAACGTTTTTCACGTCAGCCATGCGTAGCTGAACTAATCAATCTTCTTCATTTCGTCATTTGCTACATTTTTGCCTCATCTATCTAATCCAAATATAACTAATTAGTTGCTGCTCATGCCACCGCATTTCTATATTAATGACGTTTGAGTGATAACATCATACCTCCAACGTGGATGGTAAAGTTGCTACATTAAAGGATGAAGCATTAAAATATAAAACATTGGAATAATTTATGTGTTCAGAGTATACCATGCGAATTGTTCATTAGGAATCATCGGTTTCGACGGCTGGACGGAACCTTAATGTAAAAGTTGACGATAGAGCATAAAAATGGTGTCACATCCAATTAGCCAATGCCGTTTTCTTCCCTAATTATGTCCTCGTTGTCTTTTTGCAGCTCATACATGTAATTATATCCGTATGTGTCATGCGACTCATAACTGAATGCGTAATATCTGGCGGGCAAAGAGTAAAAATGATTAAATGGCTTCCTCCTTACCGCCTTTGGGTGGCTCGTGTCGCGACAGACACGCATAATCTTCACTTTGTGATTTGCTCAATGTGCACACGATGAGGGACGTACTGCAGCGGCGTATTAGCGCAAACCGATGCAAAAGCCACTGCGGATGTAAAAGCAAAGCCAGCATGTTATGGATACATAGATTTGGGGGAGCGCCGACGAGGACCAGCCAGGGAGAATTAATCGAACCATCAGGAGATTTGCTCAGCTATAGAAGCAGTGCATGTAAAGAGCATACAAAAGCCTGTGTGGATTAATTTGGTCGAATTCTTTGAAATTCTCTGCTTGTCCTTTGTATTCAATGCAAACTAGCCTTGGCTTTAGTGGGCTCTAGTAACATTTTCATTATCGTTGCAATCTTGGGAGGATAATAGTTTAACGTGGACTACCAGATATTGTGATATTTAATTGTGATTGCTCTGTTCAGTCAAGTAGAGGAGGGGGTGTGTAGCAGGGTAGCAGCAATTTGGACATTTGCAACAGAATTCTTTGAGTGTCTGCGTTCCAATTTGAAAATGTGTTTTGCAAAGATGTTGGTAGTTAAATGATGTGTCTAGTCCTCCCCTTCAATTTCCATGTGTCAAAGGCGTTGGTGCTAAATGCATATTGCGCTTTGATAATCTACAGACGGGATTAAATCAACCCCTTCGTCATATGACACATTATAATCATCCCTAATGAATGAAAAATCAGACTGGAATCAATTTTGCGTTGATGCTTGGATCAAAACCCATTTTGGACACAATGTGGAAAAGGTAAATAACTAGTATTCCAGAAGTGTAGTCCTACTTAAATAAAACACACATAAAACGAAACATACCATGTACTAGATAGATAAAAAATCACTCTCATAATTACACAAGAATAATTTGTAAAGGTAAAACTTGATTGTTATTTTTGTGCCCAATGACAGTGTGACCTCTAAATTGTTGCCTCGCAATTAGTTGCTGGGAATCGCGTGCAAACTAAAAAATTGAATAAAACATACGTTCGATTTGATTATTTTGATTGTATATGATCAAGAAACAAGTTGCTGCTGTCGAATCATGCAGACCACTGAAGACCACTGTTTCCCTTAATCTACAAAGCTCATAATCTAGGAGACGTATCAAGTTGGCAATCGGGTAAAAAATACACAAGTGGGACTGTTGGTGTCCTGGGAATGGAAGTGTTGGGAACAAAACTAATAATAATTTGATTTATGACATAACAATATACATACTATGAAAGCTAACCTAAACTGCATCAATACTTCCTCAAATTTTCACGATAAATAGGACTTAACTTAATAAACAACCTGTGAGATTAACAGGCACTTGTGTCAATAATTTTGAACACTGATTTATAGGTATAAATAGTGAGAGTAGAGATAGATATTTAAGTGCAGAGGTATGCAACCCAACATCCAATAACATTAAACTTAATTTTAATTGTACTAAGGTAAGTTTACTTTGTTCCTTCATGTTTGTCAATATCTGAAGATTGAAAGATGTATAGTTTTATCTTGGTATAATGAATATCAAAAATTTTGCAATAAAAATCAACGGAGCATAAATAACTTTTTTTTTCTCCAACTACTAGATGTAAGTGAATAGTTATAATATATTATGAGTATTACATAATTGATTTTATTTATAATTCTAACCATTACTTGGTTGGTATAAGATAATTATGTTTGTAATTGCAAATATAGACAATACAGTTTAACAACAAGTGAGTAATAAAGCGTAATCGTTGATAATGTATTTATATTAATTATAAATTGTCCGACGTAGCGTTCGCCAGTGAACGGCGTTCAAATAAAGTAAATTATAATAATACGCTAATTTGGAAAATATAATTCTTCGCAATTCGTAGCGCTCAACATTCTGCATTTTGTAATTTTATAACCGCATGCACACCACGCAATTCACATGTTTCTCTCGACGCCATAATTCAGCGTGATAACCGCTGAAAACCACAATGCGAGTATAAATTCGTAGATTTCTCTCGTTTTAAGTAAATATTACGAGCGACTATACGCCAGCGCAACCATCCCAGCATGCACGTTGTGTTGACCCATTAGCCAGTTAAAAATGGACTAAAAATTAATAAAAATATAGCGGTTGTTGGTGTAGCGACGAGTCGGGGAGGATTTGGTGCGGCGCGTATTTTTTAGCATTTTTTATTATGATGGAGGATGATCTGGTTTTAATGTGACCAGAGTAAAAATGTATGTAGGCCATTATACAAGCGTGTACTATGTGTTGCGGACTGAGCAAACGGGCGACCAGCGAGAGACGTACTCGTTCTTTTTTTGGTTACGTGGTGGATGCAGAAATGAAATGATGGCACGATATCCCTCGAGATTAGCGGCGTGCTGGCTAGAGCAGTCAGTGATTTAGTATAATTTAGGATCATTCTTATTGGGACCAAGCGCAATTTATTACCCTTATTGCATTCGTTGATGTGCGCGTTACATCCATTAGTTGCTTTTTTTGCTCGTATTTTGTGAGGTGCCAAACGAATGCGAATTACAACGAGATTACGTTCTCGTGTCTCTACTTATACGGTTATGGATTATTTCTACAGAGGAGGAACAGCTGCTGCTATGACAACGTTCGATTGAAAAGTGTAATTTATTTTCGTTTGTAGCATATAATTATATCCTAGTATCGGGGCTTACATTTTTCAGTATTTGTTTCCTACTGTTTTATTAAATTTATGCTACAACTAAAAATTCTGGTTAGATTTGGCAATTTCACTTCATTCTCTAAGATGATACTTGTTTGAATTTGGTATTTTGGGCTGCCTACATTACGTGTTTGGATATAAAGTTTGACTTACCGAACAACATTTATGCAAACACTTTTGATGTCTCTATCAATAAAGTCAATATTAATTACCACAAAAAATGAAACTTATTTATTTAGACCATTCAAATGTTTAGAAATAAGACTGGGGTGCTCAAGAAAACTAGTATTGAGCACCTTGAGTAACAATTTGCTAATATAGTGTTACGACCTTATACGTTGTTGTTGTAAGTTATTTTATTTGCAGAAACCCTTTACCGTTCTTCTACAATATCTAGTAAACTTAGATATTGTTCATACAAATGAAATAATTGCATCTTGTTTAATCAAGAAAGGATTTCTCTGGTATAACCTCAAAATTATTTTTGCAACTCATTGCGGAGTCAATTCATCCCTTTCTACAACAACCATTAATATATTTTGCAGAATAGCTAATTTATTTGCCATTTGAGCATAACACGTTTGTAGATTGCAAATGCGAGTGCTCTCCGGTTAGTCGTTGGCGAAGGTGAGTTTAATTTATTACGAGTTCCTGTGTTCTAAATTTTACGAGCTGCACATACCATACTCACCTCAACGATGGTCGATGTTGCGGCCTATGCCGTTTGCTGCGCTGGGGTCACCCCGCGAGATAATTTATGAGGGTTATATAAAGCTCGTAATTAATTTTGTTTTCGGTTGCTTTTGCGATGTGTGTGAGCGCACTGCGCTTTGGGCGAGGCATTACTAGAAAACCATCATCGGAAGGGTAGTGTGTGGAGTGCGGCGGGTCGGAAAGAATATGCTGTAACTTTAATTAATTGTCATTGATATCCTCATTAACATTCGACAAAAATTTAGTACCGCTGCGCACGAGTCCGGATAATTACTGACTTTTAATTGCTACGATTATCCGACAGGAGGTTATTTATCTAATGCAACATGTCGAGTAGGTCGAGTGGTGTCATGGTGGGCATTTAATGGGGTGCAGTATATAAGTAAATAATAATTTGCATAATGCTATCGAGTATGTAAATACTTTTTCAATTGCAAATGTACTTTTATATTACACTCTTACCTTTTTTTTTTTTTTGCTTTTTTGCAGAAGAGTCGATGGGATATGGTGGAGAATTGGTGGATTACAGATGTCAATTCGATTCAATTTTGTTGAACAAATTGCGATTTTTATTGGTAGGACTTTTCCTGCTTTTCTTATAAAGGTCACTAACAGAAACCAATTCAATGGTGAAATATTCTATTTCTTTTGAATAATAAATTATTTATTTAATATGTACTTGTTTTCTATTTAGCTTTATAAAAACAATGGAAATGCAATTTTGTAAACACGTGTATATCGAAATTATCAACTGACTTCGTTCTACTTCGTGACTTTTGACAGTAATAAAACTGACAGCTAATAATACCAACCCAAACAATGGTACCAACATATTGCAAATAAAGATGAAGCTATAGAAATATTTTATTGGATACTGTTGCTAAATTAGGCATTAAACTTCTAAATAACTCTCCCTACATTTAAATAAAATAACTAATGGTTATTACTTTAAGTACTGTTGAATTTTTAGAAACATTAAACCAAAAGTTATGGGTATGATTTATGTTCATCGTATGATTTAGAAATAAATCATCATGTCTCTTTAATTTTCAAAATTGTATAAGCACTCTAGTAAGTTATTACCTCATAATAAGTTAAGTTGGTCTTGAAAAAGGTCCTCCCAAAAGAGATTTGTGCCAGGAAAAGAATCAAGCAGAAGGGCTGCAGGGTCTATTCAATCGGCACATTTGCCGTTGGTTGCTATGTGAACCATTGATTGATGTGATTTTAACGCCAATGAACCTTGCCTCTCACACAATCCGTAACTCCGCCGGATAAATATCCGCCAAATTGAATGGCACAATTGCACAGTCTTAATTAAGTTGTGTGCCGCAATGTGACAGCGCTGTTTGTTTGGGCAGCGTTAAAACGTATGTTCACCAGGAAGCTCGGACTGGGACCACATTAATATTAATGTATGGTGATTAGGTTATGGTGGTGGTGGCTTCGGAATTACTTCGATGTTTGCATGAAGAATTGTTAGCTCAACCACACGAATAATACACCTCGGCTCATAACACACACGGTTTGTAAGCATTACGCTGTTCAATGTGTCCTTTCTGTGATGATGATAATAAGGCCCGTTTTCGTATTCCACACGAATTGACAGTTGCCGCATAGAAACTTGCAGCGTGCTCATAGACAAGCTACGGGGGCGCATCGATGAAAACTACAGTCTGACTTTGGTGGCTTTTCACTAGCGCACGACTGGCATCCCGGCGTACTTTGCACTAATAGGCTAGTCGGTGGAGGTAGTCCTATTAAAAGCTGTTTACAACCGCAGCGTCCGCACGATTTAATTGCTGAAGTGGATTGTGTTGTTTGGCTCGCATTGAAAATAGTTGCAAACTCGAGCGCGAAACATGCTCGCCCGCTGCAGCGCGCAGTGCGATTACGTCCAAGAGTTTCAGCAGCAAGTAAAACTTTAAATTGTTATTTACTCCAATTAAATTAGCCTCCCGGAGCGCGACGGCTAGAATCGATCGATTCAACAATTGCCGTATCCCAACATGCAGCAAACATTGTGCAACATTCTTCGATTACAATATCGATCCGCGGCGATGTTTGAGCAACGCATGCATAACGACCGCGCGCACTCGTTTTTGTAGATTTTTGCATTTTGTTCATTTTATTCGCCCGCTCATTCGTGAATTGCGCACGAGTCCTCTCTCGAACGCTCTCAAGCTGGCGTTCTTGTTTGTTGCATTGTTTATGGGGGCGGTTTTTGTAATTATAACGAGCTCTCTTCACGAGAGTACGTCGTACACAGCGCCAGTTTACAGTTGCGAAATAAAACAACTAGGTACGCGCTGCATGAACAGGAGGAAGGGCTAAATGTGAATAATGGAAAATAAAAACACGTAAAGAGCAATTAAAAATTTTCCCCGAAAGACAATGGTGCACGCCGCTCTTCAAATACACAATGGGTGCCATTCCATTAGTATTTATTTGCGTACGTGATCCATGAAAGCAAAGTGCTTCGAATATTCGCAATCGAGGCTTAATTGCGCAATGAACGTAAGAGAAATACTTCATGGAAATATCACCTCTATCTAATTATATTCTCTGAGCATCATGATTACACACCGGAATTTCCATTAACTAAATATTAGATGAGCTGTCTAATTGCTTAATATGTTTTGATACAAATTTATTCTAATTGTCTTAGAAGAAAGCTCTTACTTTGACACTATTTAGTAAACACTTTTGGTGGTAGGTTGTCTTTTTCAGTATATTACACCACTGAACACTAAGAATCTAAATTAATACAGGTTATTATCAAATTTAGACATACCAAAAAAGGCAATATGACAGAAGAAGACAATCTTTCCTGAAACAACAAATAGAAAGTGTCAAAGTAAGGTTAACTTACATAATACAATGAATATTAGACAATTTGTGACTAAAATAAATCTTAAATGTTT
>JAODGC010000012.1:2155285-2187326 GCA_027574925.1 Ecitoglossa quadriceps | reverse complement strand
ACATCACAAAGAGGACCGACTAAAATACACTGGGCCAGTCTCAATTGACTCTATTGCATGTTTTTCTACAAACATACTAAATTTAATGGAAACCCAGAAACACAAGACAACTGATGGTTGCTGTTTGGAGATACCGGTGATTAAAACGAAATTAAGTATGAAATGACGTTTATTGAATGCTCCGCATTAATTTAACGTAAAGCCCAACGCGGCGTTTAGGGCTGAAACAGTATAAAAATCAAACGATGCATGAAATGTAGACGCAGTAATTACCGATTCTAATTCTCAAATTTGGACGTTAAAATACAACGACGCGTTTATTTTCCAACGCGTTTGCTAGATGCTCGTCCCGTAAACGCAAGGCAACTTATAGTTGCTTAAAAAACCTGAAAAATCACGAAAGAACGCAAAGTTACATGTGCGAAGGCGCATTAATTGATTTTAACCGAGTCGCGACAATTCAACCTAAAATACACACGAAAAATGAGCGACAACCAGTTTGGTGTCATGCTCAACAAAATAAATTCCTGGACTGCACCTGAAACTGTGGAGTAGCCGGTAACAAGTCCAATTGCCTACGCCCGAAACCCCGGATGCAGACACGGAATAACTAGTTACAAAATGGCATACTACACACTCCAAACTTTATTATATCCCCGCTGCAGAGGGATAGTGGGTGCGTCTCTGATAGTCTTGTTCCCTCGGTGGTGGAATGATGCTTGAAGACCAAACAATTCCAATGGCTACGATGAGGGTAGGAAAAGGGACAACACTTTAGTTTAAATCCGTGGTGCCCATATAGGCGCACATTTCGACACGCACTCGGTTAAACATACTGGGGATTGTTGTAAATTGATTGCGTACTGGCCCTAACAGTTGAAAGGGGACATGGCACGACCCTCTTTCGATAGCTATCCGATTGCAAAAATTAAATTAAGGGAAGAACCCGATTGATGCACGGTTTACTTCAAAATGAAAGTCCACCTGAAACTGATTACTCACATTCAGAAACCAAAAAGAAATTATTAGCATTACATGCAATTGAAATTGAGGCATAACATAGCAATTATTTTAATCTAATTTACATAGCATTCCATTACAAGACAATATCAAAGCAAAAGCAAGTAACCAGTCCAAGCACTACGCAACTACATACGCGACTAGACAATTAACAATTACTTAACACTCGCAATCAGTACCCGCACACGTGTACGGAAAAAAGGAAGTGTGAGGGGAAACATGTTAAATCCAATAGCAGTATTCCTGTAAGCAAGCAAATCAAAGTATAGTATAATTCAATTACAAATTTTTAGAGATGACACTTGAGGTTAACTTGTCTTGTCCGTAACCGCAAATTAAATAACTTGCAAGCATTAACGGGGACAAAACCACCACGACAAGAAATGACACACACACGCACTCGCACGCGAAGTTTAAAACGACCGGTACTTGTAACGATACGGATTAATAACCGACAAGAAACTTGAGTACATTACCAAATAGTTTGATGAACAGAGCCCCGATGAGATAGTAATCCAAATAATCCAAAGAAATGGCTAAAGACAGAAAGAAAACAAAATGCAAATTAACATCGGAAATATTTAAGTGAAGTGTTTAAGTTGCTGTATTCATCACTGATTTATATAGTGACCTAATGCAGTATTGTGTATAACTACTTCCTAAATTGATTCCACCACTTGTGGTGAAAAACTTGTGTGTGCTAACCTTAGATGCGTCGCAAAAGCTCGTTTACATTAAACTTGCGACGCACCTCAGCATAGAGTGTCGAAGTGTTGTACTAAAAAGCTAGCATTTCAAATATTTTCGCTAAGCTTTATTACACAAAACAATTGGCAACATTGCCCATTGCAAACCGACGCTACCCGCTCCGCTTGATGTCAAGATGGCCCCTACTTCAAAAGGAAAAATCTGAACGCGATCCATCCAACGAGCTGCGCAACGGGCCGCGGTGCGACCATGCCAGCGCCATATTGCACATTGAAGAAAAAACGCTAAGATTGCAACTGTTCAGCATGGATAGCTCGAGTATGCGAAATGATACCGCCAAGAAAACTGGTAATTCTTACAGCTCTCATTAATCTGAATCTCATGTCGTAGAAATTTATTGGGCTGAACTTTCTCGTCTAGATTTGTGCACCCACGCCATAAGGCACGCTACTCATTTTCTCGATTTATTCGCGAAAATCCATTAAGCGGATATAAGAAAATAAGTGAAACTTACCACTAACACACTCGCGGACTTGATGCACTTGAATTTAAAACACTCCTGTCTCTAATTACCGGATTTTTAATTACTGACTCTAATTTCACTTACTGAGATAACGGGGACACGTCCATACCCTAAGAGAGTCGCGGACTTAAAGGCCGAGGCGAGGCTATGAGCATAAAGCAGTTGCCAACTTACAAAAAAAACCAACCTAATATTTTTTATGAATTAAACATCCCAGGATGTTACTGTCAAATTCAAAAGATGACCAGAACTACACCGATTTATTTTCCTAAATTAACTGTTAAAATGCTATCACTTGATGAAAACTTGCATGGTATTATAAAGTACACTAATTTAACTTTGTTTTTTACTTAAATTCGTGCTTCAATTCAAAGAATTTTCCTCGCTCTGACAACATAAAGCTGCACGTAACATTAGAAAACCACTCAGTCCAAGTAAATTATGTTAAGAAATCCTTGGAAACTTAAGTAAGACTAATGATAATGGTTGTACTTATAGTCAAAAGTCTTCTCTTTCTATTGGAGTGTCGTAGAGATGGGTGAGAAAATAATTTACTATACTTTTTTGGTAAAGAAGTGAGCAATGTGATGGTATGGTGAATTTGCGACGGTTGCAGTTTGAAATCAAATGACACACTGATTGGGATTGGTCAAAGACGGGAAGTTCCATAATTCAATTCAAATCTAAGATTCAAACATTATATGCATCTGGGAGTGTTAAAAGTAGAATAAACATGAAATTAACAACAGACATCTTGCTGAACATTCTTTCATGTCCATGTAATCACACTTTTAATTTTTCATATCTGATTTGAGTGTGAGATTCCAATTGGAATATACAATACATAAGTCAACTACAAACATTTCCTTGTTATTTACGACATTAAACCTAGTAAGTTGTAAAATAGTTCAATTGCAGCTTCTACACCCCCACGAGGAGCTTTTCCCATTTTGTTTTGGGTGTAAATGAGAGTATTATAAGTATAACATTATGTGACGAAATATCGATACTACTTACATTATCGAACGGTATAATAGTCAACTTATCTCTAATAGTTTCTAAATAACATTCGTTCTTAGCTGTGGATCTTCTACATCATCTTATGCAACAAGTGAAGGCGTAGTTTCAATAATCAATTTATCCAAGGTTTGACTATGACCGTTGTTATTGGCTGGTTATTGGCACATCTGGTACCGGTGTTTATTGATGACTGCTAGTCATGAACCTGGTTGGTGTACTTCTCCCACTTTAACATCATCCTCACTTTAATCATTCAATGGTCATTAGTAGTCTGCTTAAAGAGCAGCACACATGCTGTTTGTTGGTGTTGCAGTCACTGTCGTACTGCAGTGAGTTGCAAAGATGTTTTTCATAGGAGTGTTTTCAGTTGAAAGAGGGTCTTGTTTATGTTGTGGATAACTTCATACCCAAGTTACATCCATAGGTAGTTGAATATTAAGGAGGGTGTACTGAGATTCCATGTATCACACCAAAATAGACAGATATTGAGCAACAATCAAACCATGTATAGATTAGTGACTTGTAATAGATTGAAATCAATTGAATTTGTTTAAATGTTGCGTAAGTGAGTATCCTCTGGTGTTTGTTTATGTCAGAATTCATTTTTTCACTGTTTATCTCCTGTGTTATCTTATCGAAACAACGCTTCATGTTTCGATAAAATTTTTATCTAGTAGTTATGCCCAAGTGTATTTCACATTCACGCACAGCTGCAGCTGGTATTTACACGTCTAGATTTATGAATTATTGCCAATTTGTTGCAAGTTTTATAACTTTCATTCCTCCTAAATTTGTTCTTATTGGACATCTTATTAAGGGTATACAATCTCTGGTTGGGTTTTATCTTTGTCCTGCACTTTTTGTTAGATGTTCTGGTATAGATAGTTGGAAAAATAAACATGGAGCAACTGAAAGACCAATAAAACTATTGCAATTTTTCTCATAATTTATTACAACTTAAATTTTTTTTGAAAAAAATACTTACTATTAAAACCTAGTCTGTTCTCTACTG
The DNA here is from genome assembly GCA_027574925.1 of Ecitoglossa quadriceps. NCBI lineage: Eukaryota > Metazoa > Arthropoda > Insecta > Coleoptera > Staphylinidae > Ecitoglossa > Ecitoglossa quadriceps. Next base: position 2,183,043 of record JAODGC010000012.1, on the reverse strand, counting down.
TCTGGGAGTAATACCTGATGCATTGACTGCAACTTTTAGACTGACCCATGCATCTTATATTTTTTTGTGCAGCTGCACAATTCCATTTTTGCCAGACAAATCCGTTAAATTTCGGCCTAGCACCCAACCACTGCACACGGGATGGTAATGCTTGAACAAATTCAAGTCTGCAGGCCTGATTTTGCTGCATGATTTATTCGAATTTCGTCTGTCGGGACACTTTGAGTCTGGTGTCGTTCCAAAGTAAGTATACACAGTGTAAAACCTGCTGGAATTAAAGATTGAGCTGGTTAACAAGTTCTAGACATACATATACAGTGTAAGGAACACTGTGTATTTAATCATGAGGTTGTTACTAATAAAATCGTGAATATTACTTTTATGGCACTCTTTTTGAGTTGCTCTATTGCAGCCATAACGTTGAGATAATTTAACTCTAATTCCTGTGTGTTACTATGCTGCAAATTTCTGATTTGCAGTTGATTTGAAAATACACTGTAAACGTGCTACTTAGTTTAGTGCTGTAGAAGAGCAATTTCCATTTTAGGCCAGTAAAGAACGCTCTATCTCTAAAATAATAAAACACAACAATAAATCCAATTGGAAAAACAACTCTTCTTAGATTATTATAGTAATGCTTTACCTGTTAGAAATAAGCAATATTGGACCCCTTTCTAAGCATGGATTTAGTTGTTTATTTATGATCACCTTTTATTATCCTCCTTCTATTTGACTTGACAACTTATTTAATTATCTCAACACAGCAAATGCAATACAAGCAAATGTTTTGTGTCTGACAAACACAATCAATACATGCATCTGCCTGTAAGTTGCTTCTTCAGTTATTGCAAATAGAATCACTCAATTGAGCACCACATCTTGCAGTTGACTGTTGCTAGGGCGCGCAACATCAGCAGAATCTTACAGCATACTTAAGTAATTGGAACATCTTTACCAAACAAGAGCTGTTTTCTTTCTTCTATCCTATATCTTAATTAGAACAGATTACATTTTGATCTTCTTGTTGTATACCATCTATAAACACAATGTGCGCGACTGTTGTTCTCAAAATTAGTAAATGTTTTGTATCTGACAAATACAATCAGCACATACCTCTTCATAAAAACTGCCCATCAATTCTAATTTTTCCTTAGTCAAATCACTCAATTATGTACCACTTTATACATTTATTTACTAGGGGCAAATTTCACGCCCTGGCGCGTTGTCCGTTTGCAAGAGACTGACTGCGCGAGCGGGAGGCGGCAGAGCACATGGTCAGCAACAAGTTCCATAGTCAAAGTAGCGAAAGTTGTAGGCAACCAAAGAAAATAAGCGCGAAATGAATTTAAAACATGTTTTAGTGCAAAATACGACATGAATACAATGTGAGCACTTTGTTTTAATTGAAAATTAAATTGGTTGTTATCTGAACAGATTCTTTAAGTTTAAGCACAATCATAGAAAACTTAATTTACACTAAATTCACCAATATCTAAGCCTGTTTAACCAATTCAACTCTCAAGCACCTTTGTGCCATTCAGGTAAATCTTATAAAAGTAAAACTCACATTGGAAGTCATTTCTTACCTGAATTAGAGTAAAACATGAAAACATTTGCACCGACGAATGAGAAACCCGAAACAAGCAACAAAACCACCCTTATGATCAACCATGAAATCTTATAGGACATGGGATTATTCCATCCCTGGTATTGTACACCCTAGGGGAGGATAATTTTCAGGCCAATCAAATACAACATTTTGGATAAGACCATCACAATGTCATATGCAGAACACTTACTTTTTGGATATATTTACACTGTTTTCGGTATTTAACTTGTACTTTGATTTTGCTTTCTGTTTTAGAATGGACCACGTCGTGGAAATTTTTCTTTTTTTCTTTTTTAATTTTAAATCTGACTGGGGAGATAGGCTCCAAGTTTAGAGCCAAGTCTACAACCAAGTCCACAGCCAGTTATTAGTTATTTTTCTTGGATTTGATACCCACTATCTTTTCTACTCAATACTCTTCTCTTATCAAGTGCACAAAGCAAATTTCGGGAATTGCAAGTTCTCCAAATTTACCCATTTTTTCAAATTATTATTTAGGACGTTGTTATGCTTAATAATAAAAATTTAAAGAAAGAAAGCAATTATAACTTTCCTGGACTGCAAGGATGCATTTAAACTACAGCTCGGCGAACGTCCTATATGGTTTTTGGATTAAGACTAGAATTTTTAGAGAAAGGGGATTTCAAACATTTTTGTCTTAAAATTACAATTATAAATAAATAGAATTTTATTAGTTACAAAATGTTATTTTATTAATTTAAGTCCCTATGTTTATATTATAAATTATCATTTGCAGTTCAGTATCCTAGAAATTGCTTCTAATAGCGGTCAACTCATTCCCAGTTTTTCTTCATATCAATAAGGTGCACATAGGCTTTCCTGCCATTATTGAATTGATTACAGTATAGTACCATCGAACCACAACACACAACAAACAGCACATAGAAGCACAGAAATCGAGTTGTTTAGGTTTTTTTTTTGAAGCTACAGCCGCCTCAGGGCTTTACCTGCCATTGTTATTTAATTCCAAGTTCGCGCCATCATATTTAACTCCCTAATCCATCTTCCACTTTTTCAGTACTATTACCTTAGTTTGTGTGTGTTAGAACGTTATTACTTTCTTAAAATAAATAACACTTTCTTCTGAAGCCGATTTATTCTATTATGTTTCTTTTGGGAGCCATTTTCTTTTATACAATTTGTACAATTCTGAATATAACTATAAAGCATCAAATATCCCCTAAGGATAACTTTAAATCTAATGGAATACAAGAAAGTCATTTGTAGAACACTCACAATTAGTACAAGTAGTACAAGGGATAATCTAACAAAGGAAATAACTTGTTGTTAATTATTTTTCTTTATTAATTATTTGATTCCTATGGTCATTATCAATATATTCCTGTACACAATTACTATAAATAAATTTAATAATCTCGAAGTACAATAAGGAATCAGCGAATTCAACAATCTCCATCTAATCCAACCATAGGCTCATGGATCCAAGAACATATACATGGTAACCACAACCCATGTCTTTGTCGGAAAAAATGCGACCAAGCCACTCTTCGGCAACCAGTATAATAAGCCCTACGAGGTAATACATCGAAACCTTAATAAGTTCTATACTAAACGGGTAAAAGGAAAAGAGTAAGTAGCCTGGACCAACTCAAACTCGCTTATCTCCCGTTTGACTGGAACGCCGCACGAGAGCATTTCTATTCGGCAACTTAAAACTCATGACGCTCCCACGGGTCAGGTCAGCGAGTCTGATAACAATGTTACCTGGAGGGAGTAGTGTGGTGACCAAGATGACATACCAACCCAATAGCCGCCACGTCACAGGAAACAATGCAGTTGCACCTTTCTCTCTCCTCAGATGCCTCTGCCACCCCACAACAATACCGGGAGCAAAGTCAACACGAAAGCTCATGACCAAATTAAATTTTGTTTGGTAACATGTTCAGCACACACCATGAACGCATGGTCATACCACTTATCAGTAAGAAACATAAGTTGCATATTTTGCAAACAATTTTCAACCCATACTCTTTTTTATATAAAATTTTTTCTCAAAGCCATGGTTATAGTAAAAGAGAATTCTATTCATGTAAATAAATCATTTTCAGGGTTGAACAATAAAAAAATAACAAGCAAATATTTTAAAATAACTCGACTTTGCGAGATTGCGGGATCTTGCGGTGTCCATAGTTTTTCATGAGATACCTTAAGAGAAGATGATTTTCAATTTTACAGGATGCAGAGGAAACTATTGCTGCATCCTCCTAGGACTAGATGTAGGCCATCCCCACGTCTAGAAGCTGGAGTAGAGTACGGATGTGATGAGTGCTTTAGCCCCATTCAATACCAAAATTACGTGCCAATGACGTGAACTTTCTGCCAAGCTTTGAAGAGAGTCAGAAGTATTGAAGCTTTAACTCAAGGGACATGTGCATCAATTATATCTATGAAATATTATTTAAAATTGATTCATATAATTTATTTGATAATGTAACAAGTTGTAGATGGAAAAACGACATTTTTGATCTACAATAATAAAACACAATACAATAATAATAGATAGGTAAGTCAATTAATAGAATACATGTACAATGTAAATAAAAGTGAATTCTCTACATTTCCATCCTGCAATTGCGTCCACTCAGTTAGTGTGTGTACCTACATTCTAGTCAATCCCTTACATTTTCTCAATTCTCAGCGTAGAATTTTAAAGCTACCGTAATGTTTCTACGTTCACCATCCTCGTTTATCTTAAACGTAATCAATGAAATTAAATAGGTAAGAATTAAATTGTCTCGTATTCTAGTACAGTCACAAACATTACGTTACTACGCACGCTTCAATCTTTTTATGCATCCAAATACTGATCGCGTAGTTCTCCACAAAAGTTCTCTTTTCGCCTGACCAATAAGCAAGGTACTTCGTATTCGTAGTATTCGTGCCTACACATCATTAAAGCAGGTATATATACAAGAATAATGTGAGTTCACCCCAAATGTGTTGCTAAAAATAAATATTGCAGTGTCTTTCGTTGTAAAAACTTGAAAGCATCTAAGGCGGTCACTTTGTTGCGTTCGTAAAATGTCCGTCGATCGCCTGATATTAATAAAGCATTAAATTAGAAATTCTGCAGCACCGGAGAGATCTTGAAGCACCAGAATTTACGTTTTATGTAACGGGACACGTTAAAGTCGAGAAAACTACTAAAAAAAAAACCCGTGAATGTACCCAAAAACCATTTCTAATAATAACAATTCATCTGCATATGTCATACATTGAAGAAATTTCTCATATTTTGAAGTAAGAAGAACGATTCTCGATTCTAACGCTGCCCCGCTACTCTCAATTAAATCTACATTAAATACAGCGTTTAAATATTAAATTAGTAATTAGTTTAGCATAGATAAAAATAATATAACGTACGATAATCGTATCTCTATCGCACGCTTTTGTTTACACGCTTACAACAAAGTTTGATTCATTTTTGGAATAATACTATACACATTGTGTCTTTCGCTTATGTTCAATTAAATTACTTAAGTAACTGCAGCACAACGTAAATTCATGCTCGCGTGAAATTCGTTACTACACAAATACGATACGAATAAACCCCAAAACCTGTCACCGATTGCACAAATAACCCGATTTTAATGTTTATTAAAATATATTATTACGTTTGCCCGTAGGCATGTCTTTCGCATGAGTGTGTTTTGATTATTTATTCATCAGTTCGCTGCCGTCTTGTCTACGCGCGTATGTCTTGTGAAGTATGAAGCACAAGTTAAACGACAAGTCTCAATGGGACCCAAACAAAAACCGATAAAAAGTAAAATTAATATTATCACAGAAGTAAACATAAAATAAAAGATGCGCTCATTATCCAAATATTTTTGGTGCGCCATGCGTGAGAGTCAAATCTGCTTAAGCGCATTTAATTAAGTGTAATCGTTCTCACACGAAGAATGAACCTGTTTGCATTAGATGGAAACGCAATGGAATGTGCTTTAGCCCCCATCTTCTTCAATCCTTAGCTATATGTATAACTTGTATATATAGCGACTTAAATGGTCACTAACAAATGTTGTTACAGCTAATGCACAATCCACGTGCTCTGCGTGTTTCCTTTCTTAAGTTTCCAATGTGTCATCTCACTGGAAGGAACAGAAACACACGTGTAAAATATTATTGTTGGTAAAGAGTATAATTGAGAATAGTAGAATGTATTTAGAAGTTTGAAGATGTTAATTAATATTGCAAATTCTTCGTCACGACGGAGTGGATCAATTACGTACTTGTAAGAGCATATTAGCAAAATTTGAATTGGTGAATTTGAAGTGTCGCTTGTCGTAGAATTTGAGTAGCGCCGGACTGTAAGGGTGCTTCTCTTTCAGGTGCAGATAGTGCACCTCTGGTTCACTTGTGGTGTGTCCGCATTCTTCACAGACGTAGACTTTGGTTCGACGCTCTTTGTAGGCGTATTGGTGCTGCACACCATGCACCTTCAAGCAGTGGGATTCCAGAGAACACCTTTGGGTGAAGGACTTTTCGCATAAACTACATTTGTATGGACGTACACCTTAAAAACAAGTGATATTATAAGACTGCTTAAAAATTTAGCGACATGACGTTTGTTATTTCTGGAAACTTTTAATTGCATACCTGTATGTGTTCGGGTATGCCTCTTCAAGTCAAAAGTATCATTGAATCCTTTCCCGCAGAAAGTACAAAGGTACCTCTTCACATCAGAATGACACTTCATGTGTCTATTCAATAGACGCTGCAGAGCAAACGTTTTGTTACAAATTCGGCAGCAGAAGTGCGATTGACCATCTTCAGTAGTAATCGCAGAAACTTTAGGTTTCTCTTCAGTGCGTGTAGTAACGCGTACAGTTTCCTGACTAGCCAACGGATTCTTGATGCCATGTCCTCCGTTAACAAACTCCAATTGCACTTCAGAAGATAATCCCAACTGCAAATATATCAAAACTATTAGTATTTGAAAGTAAAACATGAAAGGAAAGCAAAATATTTGATAGTCAACATTTGGATTAGTCTGTGACGACTGTTCCAGATTTTTAGCTGTACACATCAAAGTAATTTGCTTACCCTCTGTTGCATAACACGGGCAGGAACCTCGTTCGAGGACGAGTCTCTGCGCACACCACCCCCACTCACGTTTGCCGGCGGGCTGAGACTTCCGTTTTCGTTGTGTGAGTTGCCGTCGAGTGAGCAAGAAGCAGCTCCAGGTGATGGAAGAGACATTGTTGTAGGCGAATCCAGATCCAATGCGGATCCGTTGAAGCTCAGGCTTGGTGAAAGCATCTGCTGTGGTTGCATGTTAACTGAGTTAATGTTGTCATTAACAGCAGCTTGGTATGATGGAAGATTGTCTTGATACATCTTGGAGAATTGATGTTGAGGTTGGCCGTATCGCTCTCCATTTTGATAATTCCTATTTAATAGATGGTCTGAGAATTGGTCCAAGTTCTCTACGTTCTGAAGTTGGGCAGTATCTGGAGTCATAGATGGAGATGAGTGGATGATTTCATTATCATCGTTTTCATCATTGGGAAGTCTTTGTAAGAATGTGCTCAAGTCAGCGGCATCGGATAAACTTTCTAGTAGAGCATGTTCAGCTGAACTTGAAAAAGTCAAAGTTGCTGTGAATTGTAGAGGATCTACCACTGTTCCTGTTACCATGTCCACCATCATACTATCATCATAACCAGTATATGCACTTGGCAGAAGATTTGTCATTTGATCTAGTTTGGTTTCATAGATGTCCAAGTCCACCTCGTCCTTCATTACAAGTCCATAAGAAGCATTCTGGAGAGTGGAGTATTGCTTTGGCGGACTTTGGCTTCCATTCATGGTCATAGCAAGATCTTGTCCAGTGTCCATTCCAGTATTCTGTGCATTATTCAGGAGACTGTAACCAAAGTTACCATTTGCATTATAATTGTTGTTATTATTTCCACCTTTGAGAGATTCATAGAATGGTGGAAGACTTCCAGTTGGGGGACTGCTAGGTCCATAATTCTGCCGACCATCCCGTCCTGGATTCATACCACCCCCGCCAGTACCACCTCCGAGAGCACCACCAGCACCTCCTGATGACACCGATGAAAAGCTAATTCCACCCCCGCTTGAAGATCCATTGTTTTGTTGTCCAGTTGAACCCCCTTGAGGTGCTGATCCACCACTTCCACGACCATGACCAGCTGCAGCAGACATTAAACCTGGCATCTTACCTATTATCGACCTTACTGATATCAAAGGTTTACTAATCTTGTGACAGTTGCTCCTTCTTTGCTCACGATCTCGTCGTTCATCATTCTCGTCTTCATTCTCACCACGTCGCTTTGGAATGTGATAGTCAATAGGTTGATCTTGTTCTGGCTCCTGATGGATGATCATGGGAGTTGTGGGCAATCGTACATCGACATCTTCTTCCCGTTTACTCGTTGCTTTAGGTGTACGTTGGATGACAGAACAACGGACGGGTGCCAAGTTTTGTGAAAGTGTGGGGACATTATCGGAAGGCTTTACGCTAGAAGGTAAGGAAATCTTATCTGGAGGAATAATTGGCGCGTATTCTTTTCGTTCCGCTCTTGTAAGAACATGTCCACGACTTCCGTAGGGCACATCACCACCGAGAATAGAGGAGATAAAACGACGTGGAGGGACTGATTCCTTTTTCGCTGGCGACGGTGGTAATTCCTCTGTTGATTTTGTCGGTTTGTCAAGTTTATCTGACTTGTCACGATCTGAAATAACAACAAATAATGATAAACTTAAATTAAAGTGCCATTGCGGTGTATTTAAATTTTAAAATGTCAAGATGACGAATGATATTTACGTTGATACAAAAACTCGACAATACCTTCAAAAATGTTTGCAAGTACATCAAGTATATTTTTGTTCACATTCTAAAATGCAGTCGAGTACCCTATTTGTTATTGTAATAACGTGTAATGGATAATAAAGACTGTAAACGCACTGAAAACACTTCATTAAGATGGCCTTCATTTTTGAAATTTTGTTCTTGTACCTCTTGAAACCAGCTCTAAAAGTTGAACATTACTTCACCGCTGAAATCTTACACTTCTGCAATCAACAATTTCGGATTGTCGGAGAAGATGTAGGGCCTCGTTTTGTTTGCAATAAAATTGACAAACAAATTAACCGTTATTTCCTGGTACGAATCAGTTTATGTTTTGAAATCGAATTGGTGTTCTAAAAGCGGTACCTTCATAAACTGACGCATTAATATCAGTCTTATCAGTGAAGCAACGGTAACGTAAGTGATATTAACATTTTGGTGCTTTCCAGTCGCATTATAATAATGTTATAATGTTGAAAACAATGTCATAGACATCATTCGTGTTTAGTGTTAAAAATCGTCAAAAGTGACAAAACCAGTATAGGTTTCGTTGACCCTGATTATCATAAATAATTCTGAATATAATGATAAATTGCAACAGTACTATACTTTTAGTTGTATTGGCTACAAACAATTGTATCTTGTTGCTTAAAAATTTGCAAGTTGCCTCCTGTCTTGTGCAACCTAATTCAATCGAAATCAATGAAAACTATGGAAATATTTCAATGTAAAATAGAACCTTGGAAAAGCACCAAATTTTTGTTCCGTCCCAATTTACATTTTCCGCCACGTGGATAAACTTTGACTTTGTTACAAAAGCATTTCAATAGTTTAGATTCCCTTGACTTTTTGTCCATTTTATGGAAATTTTAGCTTTCCAACGTTACTGTTGGACGTTAGCAATACCGGTTTTGTAGGGACCATTTTAATTCTACATTTTATATCGACTTGTGCGTTATAACCACCCTGCAGGTGTACGAGGGTTCGATTTATTCCATCGCCTTGCTTGTCGAATCCATCCTTTTCTGATTCCATGCGCACAGTGAGGACTTCCTCTCCCTCAGAAAACCTTCAAACTGCTTGGATCCATTCGGACTTCTTCGCTGTACGTCGAGCGTCAGACGCATTTCTTCCTGTCCAACTCGCGACCCGTTTTATGTTCTTTGTGGCCGGCTTTTGTCGTTTTATTCGTGCGAAACTATGAAGAGCTGAAGCACCAAAGCGATTCCTGTTATGTTTGTTTGCTGGCTCTTATTTTTAGCAGCGACGGTTTCAAGGTTCACAGTTATTCAAGCGAAAAGAAAATATGAATAAATATAAAGTAAATTAGGGTTGTGCTTGTGCTTATTTTAATTTTGTAATTTACAATTCGTCTTTGCAACCACCTGCATGAGCGTTGTTTTATTGCAACTCTTTCAACGCTTCATCCTGGTCCCAATTATATGCCTAAACAAGTGCATGTTGCAACTGCTCGACTTTTTTATTTGTCCACTGTTGGAAAGGTGCACGACTTTTAACATCGCCTAAAGTTATATTTTTGCATCTGCAAGAACCTAGTCAATCGTGGTTCCTGTAAATTACGACCACCCAAAAATGTGTTTCACCTGCCCCAACTCCTTCATCATCATCACAATCAGCGATAACTACGTTCATTCCAACAAGTTTAGCCACCAGTCATCATTATTTTAATTTTCTAGATAACAAACTAATGGCCCTCATTAAAAATTTGTACAGTCTCCACACTAAAATATGATATTCTTGAGGGAACAAGAAATGTTTTTTATGCGTTATTCGCATATTCCGCGAACTAAGTTCACGTTGAGCAGAATCTCAATTCTCGCCGGGGTCAGTGGAACCGAAGCAAAGCGTCAAGGTTACTGATTTTAGGCTTTTTTTGCCAACTCACGAAAAGTTTTGTTCCCATGCCAATAGCATCAAGTATTCTGAACAATTCAGCATGTATGAAATATGCACATAAAAATTAGAAATCATTGACTTGAGATTGATAATTAATTCGTTTGCGCAAAAAAGCGCAAGGAGACCATGGGAATAGTGCTTGTTAAGTGACTCTAAGAACCGGCCGGTTGGCGACTAATTCTAATTAGGCTATGAGCATTGAATGATGCACTGGGCTCTGTGGCAGACCTAATTGGGGAAGCCAAGACTAATTTTAGTACCATCATATGCGTAGAGGTTGATAAAAACTGGACCGGGTGATAAATCATTGTAGAGTACTATAAATGGTTTGGTCGTAAAGACTAGTAAAGAAAGGATTTTGCATTGGATCCAAAGAAATAAAGATTTTCATCAATATTATTCATAGTTGTAGAGAATGTATAAAGATACTTCGTAGTCAGCATTTTAATCTTTTGTAACTACAATTTATTACCCACAATTATTCAATGGCAATTTTAGTACTTAAAATTGACTTCAGGTTAATTTCGAGTGGTTTAAAACATCCACTCTAGGCTTACTTTGAATATACTCTCTATCAGTATGAAATATTGTTTGGGTTCATAATTCGGCATTGGGATATACACGTTCTTCAGCTCGAAATTGGTGACGTCCATCCTTGACATCATTCCGTATTGTGTCCATTACGACGCCAACACTGGCGTAGCGTAAATCGTGCGAAAGCGTAACGTCTGATTCGATAGGATATGATGCAAACATGCAATGTCAAGTTTGATAGCAGATCCGCAGACCACACTCTCGAACATTACAACATTCAACGACTCCATGTTCCAATTAATCAATCCTTTTGTTCTTTCAATGTTAACAGATGCAGAGACCAAGAAAGCAAGCCAAGAATACCTCAAGAATTTCAAGACAACTTTAAGCCAGAGGAACCTCCAGACAGTACTTGTAAACCTGTCAAACTATAAACAAGGACTCTTGGTATTGCGACGCTCGTGAGTGCGAAATTCGCGCAGGATTCTTTGAACAGACCGTTGCTGACGAAACAATTCGCACTTTAAATTGAATTTACGTTTTTTCAGATTGTGGTGCAAAACGAAAAAGTTTGCTAACAATCAACGGTTTTACATTTAGTAGGACAATGAGCAAATTGAATTCAAATCGGATGAGATAAATTTGAGTAAAACCCGATGTGTGGTAATTTCTACTGCAATCACCGCTATTATTGTGACAAGAGTTGGGCAATATGTGTGACAGCCCGAATTCGACACCATTTGCATATTTTCACTTTTTGTTTGTTTAGTTCAACGAACAGAAGAAAAAACGGATTCAATTAGTGGAGCATGAAATTTCTGCCCTTTTGTCAACCACATGAAATCAGGAAGAGCAGCTATTCAGCAAAACAAAACTAAAAAAGAGATAAAATCGTACGTGACCCACATTTTACAACAATACTCTACTTAGTTCCTTTATCCTCGGTATCCTGGTTGTCGAATATGTTTCCTTTTAAGTCGGAGAAAGCTGTGACAAGAGTTCAAGGTTGTTTTCCACCTGCAAGGCTTTCCAAAGGATTTTCTCGTAACAAGTTGTAACATCCATAGCTATGTTAATTTCGTTCCTTCTGGTCATTTACACTACAAAATGTAGAATGTCATAATATATGGAATGTACAACATGTCCTTCCTGTGTATTACACCACACCAAGCATCTTCACCGATTACTCAATACTTTCGTGTTTGAAGACCAAGTTTGAACTTGATTTAGAAAGTTCGATGATGTTGGATGTTACAACATCGGAATGGGAACACCATGATCATCGCACCTCGTCCAGTTGAAGAAGAAATTAAACTTTCTCCATGTGCAATGAGATGTACAAACAAGGTGGCATTAGGAAGAAGAATGAAAAGAAAGCTAGTAAAGTGATACAATGTCATGTTATATAATTGTTGATGGAAGACTAGGTCACGATCAAGAGTGCATTCTCGGGTGCACTTGACTCTAACAATGTTGAGGTTTTGCATTAAATGACTAACTCGTAGTTTTACGATGGTTACTACTTTACTACTGGCTTTGTGAAAGAAGTAAATTGGAGTCGCTTAAAATTGACATGGTGACATGGTGATGACTAATAGCCTAAGAATTTATTCGGAAGTATCTACTAAGAAGATCAAACAATCGTTTGTGTTTAATTCCAATCAATACGTTGAATCGCTCTATTTGTGTCTGATTGGGAAAACGAGAAAATCCAATCCCATGCTTTCCAGTTCCGTTGGTATCCTATCCAATTCTGCAGGTTAAGTCCCCGCTCAACCATTGAAATCACGTTGGCCTTGAGCTCACCAGCGGAGAGCAAACGCCGTTGTTGAACCGTTCCTGGCTTTAAAACCATTCGTTGTGTTGTGTTGGGAACAACTTCCAACACACCGGTGCTTTTGCCAGTGTCGGTCGACCAATTGCAATTCTTACCAGCGGCAATAGTTTTTATTTTTACTGCTACCAACGACCCGACAATGGCAAGTAGCAACAGAGAAAAGTATAAACATTTACATACTACCAACGTGCAGGCCATTCAAATCCTAATTGGTTAAATCTATATTTATCAGAGTTGTGATTCTTTGCGAAAACAGACAGATTGTTGCCTTCAAAGCTCCCTTGGGGTGCATTGTAATGCAAATTGAAATAAGATTTACAGTCGAAGTAAACGAAGGAGAGTGGTGTCTATTGTTGGTACAGGTAGATGGGGATTTGAATTATATTTTGCGCAAATTTGATGTGGGAGAAGTTGTAAGCGTGGGCTGTAAACTTGTAAAGAGGACGAAAGCCTTTTGTTGAAACCGTGTCGCAAGTTTTGACCGCTAAGAGAATTTTCGGATGTAACCATGTGGAAAATTAGTGAAAGTATTTGACTCGCAAGAAGAAGAACTGAAAAGATTGAAGATGAGATAAGCCCAAGCTAAAGAATCGAAGATGTATTTCAAATGCTTTATTTAAAAAGTAATCCAATAAGATATATGTGGTTATTCACCGTCTGGCATCGTAAGATCTCATATATCATCTCAAAAAACATTTTAACTTGAAACCACAGTAAGATTTGTGCACATGTGATGTATAGTACCACAATCTTTATTCAATTCGCCGTTATTTGATCTCTTTATTGACCAGCCTGTAATCCGATGCCATGCTAACAGAAATTTGGTTGTTTTGTCGACGGTTATGCAAACGAGACAAAAACATCAAGATTCCTAGCTAACCGCAGATCATACGAAACGAAAATGAATATTACATAATTCCATACAGAGTGTTATCATTTATGAGGAATATTCCACTCAAAAACCTTCTACAATGGCTCAAAACTAAATTAAGCCATCTCAAGATTTCTTTGCTACGCTAATAATATCTGGGAACATTCTGTATATAAAATTTAACATTGTTTCTGATGGTTGACCTCAGATGGTAAATGAATGGTGTAACCAACTTCTAAAAAGTCAGCTAAACCAATATCACGTTTTGAACAAATGCCTATACTTATTGGTATTCCATGGACAATCAACAAAGTATCGTATCCGTAGACTCTTCAAACAACACTAGCCGAAGAATGAAAGGTACTATTGTCTAGAAAAAAACCTAGTTCCTTATCAGAAGACAAGGCGTTTACTGTAAGCTGAGCAACAAGTTCCAAGTCGCACGCACCTGACAAATAACGATATCAACGTATCGTAAGAAACTATAAGACACCTATCAAATTGCTACATTTTTTATTTATAGTGTAATAATCTGTTATCATTCATTGGAAGCTTTTCTGCGATTGTTTTCCAACTTCTAGAAGCTTTCTCAGGTGATATTATTGGGTTCGTGTCCTTTACCAGCGTTTGAATCACCAACTTTGTTTGTATCCGAGTTTGATAAGTAACTTACCTTCCTTCTTCTGTACAATAAGTGACAATGGTTTCTGCTCATCCCCTAAAAGTTCATTTTTTCCGCGCTCAGTATTCTGCGACTCCAACAGCCGCAGTTGCTGCTGATGCAAGCGATTCTTGATGAGGAAGATCTTCGGCATGGTGGTTGGTTACTCAGTTAATCCGAGTCGCGTTGCACTTGAGTCACTTCCTTGCACGCATATCCTAGCGATGCCTCGCGCATCCGCACTGATAATCCTTGCACCACTTCCAAAGTTTATGTGAGAGTATTCCTGGTAGGTCAATGGATCACTGATAATGTTTAGATACAAAGTTGACGCCTGGATTCAATTGAGGCCCCAGCACTTTGCGGGTACTTACTGGGTACCAGAACCTCTAGATAACTAGTGATGAACTTCTGGAAATCGCGATACTGGCGTACCATCAAATTGCACGCGTGCGCACGTCGCGGGTTCCCTGCCAAGACTGTTGACCGCTAGCCAAGGTATCGCGGTGAACCGTTGTGTCTCTCCGCAAACGCCGGTGTTACCGCTCTCCGGTGCCCCCCACCTCCAGCGCGCGCATTTTTTCACTTGGGTGGTGTGTGTGTGTGTGTGTGTTTGCGTGCCCATCATGGGTGTATGTACCCGGTACCTGGTTCCTACCTGAGCTGGGGAGTCGACCCAGCAAAACCTCACACCAGCGACCATACAGCCATACAAGCAAAGGTAAATATATTGCATGTGTGCAGAGTACCCATAGATACCCGTGTGGTACCACTGTACCTGCTCGTTTAAACAGGTAGGACGTGGGATGCTATCCCGCGCATGTGCATCGTGCAAAGCTCACCACTTCTTCATTTCTTCCGATATTGGTATCTTTAGTTTTAGCTGTTTTACCTATTCGCTTGGGAGGTTTGTGATCACGCTGGTGAGATTGAGTGGTACTGATGGCACTACCTACCCAGTTCCTACCAACCTACCTGCTGCTTATGCAGCTAGCGGCAATTTATGCACTTTTGTTTAGCGCACTAGTTATTCTATCAAAAGGTCTTTGAAAGCATGTTTGAGATGAATTCAAAGTAACATTGGAACCACACAAAGACCACTAACGTACGCGATTCTGTATTGTTGGAAAGTGATAAGAATAAACAGAAGTCTAGAATAATACAAGAAAATATTATCTTTATCTAAAAATAAGTATTCCAATATTTCAAATAGAGCCAGCGTAAGAAAAAAAAGTTTCTTCTTTTTATTCTTGAATTCAAATTTATAAAATCTTAACTTAAATTTTACAAAGAAAACCTCTTTGAACGTATAGAATTGAAATTAATAGTAAGATAGTATTCAAGTCTAGTAGGTAAATAAACGTCTTACGTAATGATGACTCCTTTCTTCAATCAGGCATTCACCAACAGCAAACGTGAATATCCCAACACTGTTTTCGCATTAGTAGACGCGCATCTTCCAACGCTTTATTTGCGTTTCCAGTTTAATTACAATATACTTAATAGCAAATACCAGTACCAAAATTTGGTTACCATAAAATATAAAGCATTGATTTATGTTTAATATTTTCCTCATTTTCCATGTGGATTATCTATCCCGGGATGTATTTATTAAAGGATGTACTTAATGCCCAAGTGTACTGTATGTTGGTGAAGGGTATGAAATTAGTACTTTTTTATTGAATACCAAAAGGGTTTTTTATGTGTTACTTGAATGGAACGTGCCGAAAACTGCGTCATCTCAAGTTATAAAACTGTAAATGTTTATAGATGTGAAATATTTTGAAAGCGGCACGCACTAAGTGTCTGGCTACAAATCAGCTCCTAAACAGTTCTCAATTGCACATTCAAATATTTACAACAGGGTACAATTGGACACAGACACAGATTATATAACTTTAGAGCTTTTATTGTTGCCGTTACATCGTTGCTGTATGACAATTGCGTTACCGCGGGGTGTTTGAAAGGTACCCGATGGTCCAAGAAGGTACCAAGGAAAGTAGTGTTTTATGATAGGACGGGAAACTACAAGATTTGTAAATGTTGGATTTTTATTGGTTTCTTAGCATATTTTTGTGCTTCTTAGTCAATATTTTGCAATATCTAAGGACTGAATTTACAATATGCTTGAGGAAGAAGTCAAAGAACTTTCCGCATTTGCGTCGCTTATTATTACTATCATTGGATATTCATAGCAGTTCGTTGACAGAATCATAACCCGTCCATCAAACCGAGCATGTTAAAGAATTCAGTTGCTTGCAGAGACCGCCAGCGTTGCTAATTGTAATTATCCTGATTATTATTAGGAGTAATTAAACAGCGCACAGAGCCCGAATCGTGCAATCATGTTGAGCATCTGTTCCAAGCGGTAAACAACAAACAAGTCAAGTCTGGTAGTACGAGAAGTGAAGACACCTTCGAAGAAGAAACACATTTTTCATTTGGTTGCTCAAAAAGACTGGTTTCAAGGTGTTAAAACATTGCTTTTTAATGACCTCAGAGGACTTTATTCGCATGATTTTTAAAATGTTTTCATTGATTAAACCGTTGTTGTCATTCAGTTTGCACCTTGTTTAAGTTGAAATACGTCGATAAACGATTCTTAGCAAGTTGCTCTGTTTCCACCTTCTTTCCTTGATGGCTTATAGCCCTTTCTGCCCATTTCTCGTATTTCCTATCTACTTAGCTCTTTTGTACATCTGCACGCAATCCACACTAAAATGCAGCCTTCGCCTCAGCTTTGATGGTACACTGGCCGCCGGTAGGAATACACGTAACAGGTGCGCAATTGACGGAAGAACGCGCTCGCCACTCTTCTAACAATCAACGCCGACAACTTGCAAAACGTGCACAAAGCCTCCTCGCTAATTCAATGCAAGTTGGACTACACCTTGTTGAGTCTTTTTGGCCATCATTGTTTTCCATTCTGTAGCCATTCTTCAATATAGCGTTCATCTGCTGCATGTCTGACCATAGTCATTTACGTACGTAATCGAATATCCGTCGGCGGTATTACAATTCGCGTCTTTGCCTCTTCGACTCTCACGTTATGTAACAAGCAAGCAGCAACAAGGTGCGCAGCGTGCAATTTCAACGCATGCATTGACGTTACCAGCATGTTGAATGCCAGTATGATGCAAATGCCATGCTATGTGGTAGGTGTGTGTGGTTTTACTCGTTGCAAGATCACCAGGCTAAGATCACGGTCTCGCTGCTGTTCTAGGTGAAGTTGCACGCGAGGACAACTGGAAGGAGTTGTGCTAGAGGTACCGCATGCAGCATAATGCACATTTTCGCTTGCAAGTGGAAACCGTTCACTTGACACTTGTGCAAGAGCATAAGACTTTAGATAGTAACGTGGTGAATTTGCTTTTTGCAATGATACCAGGAGATTACAAGCCACACAATTTGTAGGAAGAGGGGAAAAACAGCTGAAACCCTTCACCAAACCCAAAAAACCAGCATTATATGCTTTACTGCTTTTGCTATTATCATAAAATATGTAAAATATTTTCCACTTCATGACTATGACTTATATAATCCTGTAAATAATATAATTTTATGCGGATATTAGATGGCAATTTGATAAAATCGTCTTTTCCGCCTTTTAGCAGTGAAAATTTGTAAAAAGGGCAAAATTGGTATTAAACATTTTAAAAAAGTGGTAATAAAGTTTTTATGGCTAAAACCCTTTTTTATTCGTGCATTGCACCCTTGCACTTTCTAATCCTCGAATATAAATTTTCTTTCCTTTCATTTTATTGCACAGCTTTATATTCATGATATCAAGCCAATAAAAACTAAACTTTATCTTAATGCTTTACTATCAGTCACCAAAACCGGTAATAATTAATGTATCTACTTTTAGTACTTTTAATTTTATTTGTTTATGTCTTGGTCATTACCTTTATCATTCCTTTTATTTGTGCTTGCTTTACAGGTGTATAAATGTTAATTTAATCTAAAAGTATTATCGTGAGATACTGGACACATCAATATCAAATCATAAGAGGCATAATGCAAATAGAGTAGATAAAACCACATACTCGATTTAGGAATATTGGATAAGAATATAGAATGATAGTGTTTCTGCAGAAACCGGGCAATGGTCAATAAAAAAATTATACCTGCGGACCAAAACAAACGAGAGGTTCTGCAGAGTACTGCCCCATATGCACTTACAACTATGATTTGGGATAGTTTATGTGGTCCTGCCAAAATATCCGATCAAAACCAATCAGTAGTAACATAAGCCTAGTTGGAAAATTTCACTTCTTAAATTTCCTATTTTAGTTACTATTTCTCTCTCTCCATGATGGACTATACCCATGTCAGTAAAACCAGACGTAGTCGCCTTCAACTTCATTATACTGCATCAACTACCATGGTTATCAGTAATTATTAAAACTAAATTCTGTGGAAATTACCATTTGTTATCCATGCTAGGGTCAAATGTCTTACTAAATACTTATGAAGAAGCTGGGCATTTTTTTGGCATAGAGCGTACAGTTACCCAAACCAAATGCCGACACCGTACTTGTCCCCCACTTCATTACACTACCACAGTGGATTCAGTGTAAGTAGATATTATGGGTTGTACTCTTATGAGGACTTAAACCCGTGCCAGTCAGATGCATTATCAACTGATCCACGGAGCTGTGGTCCAGCTTGAGTTTGCATTTTTTTGTGCGTTTTGAATGTTGCTGTTTTCTTGAAATCTTTTCTCTATTCTCGTTTATTATAAGAAACCATCAGCTTTACATTTCCTCATTTTCCGCATTCGTTTAATACCTTTAGCCATCAGTTTAATGATCTTCTTCGACTGCGCGTGGTCTTTTCATCTCGCTATCTGCCGCTTCAAGCAGATAGTCGTTAGCAATCTGCGGCATTTGTCAATGTCGTTTGCGTCCTCATAGTCATCATTTGTGCAGTTGTTACACAATCGTTTGCCGATCAATTGCGTTTTTACACGCGCCGCGCATTTCTCACTGAATGCATTGCGTGTGAGATTTGCTTACTGTTTGTCTCCGATGCTCATCACAGTCATGCAGTGTATTGGTAACTGTAAAACTAACCGTCTCACACATGTCAGATTGCATATGCAATTTGCAGATTTGTCATGTTCACTCTTTCCCTTCTTAGTGCCTCAGTGGTTTTATTAATATGATTTTCACATTAGAGCGGAATGACTTAAGTATGCACTTAACTTAAAAATAAGTAGATTTATTTCTTGAGATTGGCGTTGTGTTGTAAAGATTGTACACGCATGTGGTATGCGCAAAGTCACGTTATTGGACAAGTGATAACGTCAATTGGACACTTCGAATGTTTAAGATGTGAGTTTTATTTGCAAATAATGTTAGTTTACTATTTTAGATTATCTAATGTTATTCTATGCACGCAACTGGTTAGTGGTATCCAGGTGGTGCAACTGCTTCCTGATAAAGTTTTATGTTAAGGAAATTTAATGGTAATAATAAAATTTAGCGTTCTTTGGAGTGATTTGCTTTTTACTGCGGTGCTTGCGGTGGCATCAACGATAGATGCACGCAGATGTCGGCTATTGAAATTGAAAATCGCGTTAATTTCACGGTTAACTTCCTCATTTGGAACATCTTTTGCTGTCGTCTTTACGTCATAGCTGTGCATGCGTAATATTTTTTGTCCTTTAGCAACCTGTAGCAAACACATTGAATAATTGTTTTACAATTATCCAAACATTTGGAAAATAATCAAGTCATATTCCTAGAGATTTCTTCAACTATGTAAGAAGAAGCAATATGTTTCGAATATCCCAATTTGAATACAATCTTGTTCAGACAGTTTCTTCTACCTTCTGTAAGACTCTACAATCAACATCGACAGTTGGAAGGCGTGAGAGTCAGACGTGTATAACGACATGAAGAAAGGATTAAAAGAATCAGGATTATGCAGCAACAAAGCCGCATGGATCGCATGGTACAAACAACATTGAATATCCAAGTACGAACCAACCATTCGAAGCTTTCAAACAAAAGAAAAACAAGACAGATGTTCATGTAGACATCAAACATGTTCACATAATACAATTGGACAAATTACATGCAAATTTAAGTCTCATCAAGTCTCTCAATTCATGCATCAGCATCGATAAATATTTATGCAACCAAACAAGCATGAGTGTTAGATTTAGCGTGCGAAACCACCAAGGAGATTCCAACGAATTCAATAGTTTCAACGGTGATCATTGTGATTGGCCTTGACATTGGCAATGCGCGTTGTTTGCTATTTGCAATCTATTTGCGGACATTCTACGCTTCTACGCCAACTACAGCTATTCAGCAGACCCGCATCATACTGTCATTGTTTGTATTCGGTTGATCAATGTGGGTTGTACCGACTTTGCGCACATGCTGTTGTGTGGAGTGTTGATTGTTTAATCCCGACATGGGCCCCCCGAAAGCAATAGTACATTAGAAAATCGCATCGTGAGAGTCAAGATGAGAGGAGTGGAATGCCACAAATGCCATGCTTATTTGTCTATGATGTATTAGTTATCATTGCTAATGATAGTCGTGTAGTTGCAATAAAAAACACATGTCGTTATAATTATATAGAATTATCGTAATTGGAATGCACGTACTGATAAATGATAAAAATGTTCACAAGTTTCAATTACTCCCTTTCCAAATTGATTTGTATTCATCAGTTTTTCTTATTTCTAAATTGTAATTACTAGCTCGTGCATAAAATTAACTCAATTAACCACCAAGTCTTCAACGTCTACATTTTTGTTCGTACTGAGTTCTTCCAATTACTCACAAAACAAATCTGATCGCACTTTATACGCTTGTATTTCACGGCAGTGAAATACTAACTCGGTTAGCACAAGTGCAATAACTTCATTAACTTGTTTTTTGTTTCTTCTCTTTGTTTTATTTGCGTATCTATATAATGACTCCTTGTTTGTTCCTTGAGTTCTTCTGCTTACACATATGCTAAGTGAATGTATGGTATCTTTATGGTGTGTTAAAGTTCATCGCTACATTGTTTATTTTTTTTTTGCTGAGATAAAACGCAACAAAGAAGTAAAATGCAAGAAGTTATGACTAAGTAAATCATGAGCATGCAAATGCATTGAGGTACTACTGGAGCAAATTGTTAATCATTTTTCTTATTTACTTAATATTTTAATGAAATCATTGTTTATTTGAAAAAGTGGGGTTGTATATTCTGGGAGCTTTTAATCGAACGTTTTTTACGTAAGTTCTGCATCCTTCCAAACAAAGGGTCCAACTACCGAGCGACCGGTAGTGGGAGGTCGAGTACGGTGTTGGTTTGTAACCAGCATGGGTAACAGTATGCTCACAGTCATACACTATAAAACCCTACATCCGGCATACAAATACAAAACTGATTTGAACAATAATGATGATTACTTGCTAGTGATAATCGACATTAGATATTGGATATGTTCTCAGCAAGCTTCAATCTCAGGGCGCCCATATATCTATTGAGGTACGGAACTGAGATAATGTTCTACTTAAAATAGTAATCATCCCTTAAAAATTATTTATAAATGAAATAATGTAATTTAATAGTATTTTCTTGTTCTGGAAGCTTTCTCAAGGAGCTTTCCTTTGGTGGAGGCGCTTGGTTGATCCCAAACGCAGCCGGAAATGTAATTCCAATTAGTTGTATTGTTTCCTCGGAATTCCACTGCGCAAAGTGCACACGTTTTCAAAAGATGCACTCGTAATGCAGGTCATAGCCGTCGCCAAGCTCGTTCATGCATTGTTTGCTTTCGCGTGCGCTTTTTTCTCGACGTCGCGACTTACATGGCCACGCACGTATGCGTCCATCGCGCTTCCAGTGGCTCGCATTACAATTATGTCACCGTGCGGCTGCACATAAATGGTGCATCCATGGTTTTCCTCGTGGCAACTTCTTGTACGTGCCGGCGTGCTCCAAGCAATCGTACCGTTATTTCCACGCGCTCGGACGTGCAAACCAATTGAATCTCCAATAGATTTTTTCCGTGTGAGACAATTTACTATACCACACCTTCAATAATCAACAAATTTAGAGCTTTACATGGAAATGTATGTATTATTCATTGAGAAAGAACTTCTCAATGATGTTTGGGACTGTGCCAGTGATAAATAATAAGGTGGGACGCACCAGGACGAGTGCCGGCGACTAGAATAAGAAGTAACGGTGAATCTGCGACCGGAAGTTCACGTTTCCAACTCTATGTTGGCGCTAGTCCAGTCTTAGTTGAAGCTAAAACTAGCCGAGTCCCTACTTTATCCAAATCTAAAAGTATCCAAATGCATGAACGTTCAGGACTGCAACCTCAAGGAGCTTGAAAATTTATCCAAACTTTAATAACGAAAAAATATGCAAGCAAAAATAAATAACTGAAGCAATTAGGTACTTTGTAAAGCCCCAGAAATTTAATTCCCCTGATGCATTTATTGATTTCGATCTCTTTTAAGGCAAATTGGACCATTGGAGGTTGGAACGCGTAAAACCCAATTTAAAACCGCCTGCGTTTCGATATAATTTCTGATACTGCCATCGGCCGTGTGTTGCGTTTTATATTCCTGCCAAAGTCCCGTTAGCGCAGCCATCTTGGGATGTGCGCTGTGTCACGGCCACGCGAAGAGATTTTGATTTCGTCGCTCCCTTTGGAATTCCACTGATGCTGACCGCCCGCGACTTTGTGGACGAATTTGGTCATCGGCCCAAAAACTAGCAGCTTGCACGTCTCAGGAATCAGTACTCTGCCAGCTACGTGATACCGGCATCGACGCGAAAAGAAAGTCCTTTCTCCTCTCCGTCTTCATCTTCATCCGCTGAAGAGTTGAACTTGTGCGCGGCGACTTTCATTCTTCTTTCTCTTTCCACGTTCCTTCTGTCGTACCGCTTTGCGATTGGAGTGTTACTTGATGTTACTTAATAAGCCGTAACATTCGTTTGTGTAATCGTAAAAACGAAGTCAAAGTCAAGCGCGTAAAAAAGTAGATTAGCGAAATAAAAAGTTTATGGTCTTGTTGGACAAGTCATGTAGAGTATGGAAGCTATAGAAACATCAATATGGGCTGAGATGTGGCAAATGTTTAAAAATTATTCATAAATCGTGCTGGTACTCTACTTCTACGTACAATTACTTAGTACCTGCATGCAATTATGATTTATCCTGGTACACACGACCAACACACGCACTTATTGATAGCAGATAGCAATGAGTGTTTTACGGTGCGTGAAAAGCTATTTCAAATTAACTACTACCGACATAACCTTCAAAATTATACCTCTACAAAAGTGTTCGTTAATATCCTGGACGATCAATTTTTAAATATTGAAAATAACCACCATTAATTAATTCCTCATCAAGCTAAAACTGAGGACTTGATAGTTGCAGTAATGACAAATTCTTATACTAAACCTTTAAAGCATTTTTGACATTGTAACACTTGAAAGATAAATTCCGTTGACAATTTTTGCAAGAAAATTCCCATTATATATAAAATACCTTACAAGAACAAAATGCAAAAAAAGAAACATTGTTGCGGAGGAGGTCATTGTCATTTTATAGTTGAACTTAGAACTTTAACTTGTCACTAGCACCGATTGTTGGCACGCTCAATGTCCAACATTTGGATTTATTCGAAGTTCAATGTCATAAAATTACAAAAAAAAGTAGGATACATTTTGGGAAATGTTATTTTCGAAATAGGGATATAAATATCACATCAGATTTTAATCAACCGGTATCATGTCAGTGTGAATTTATGGCCATTGACAAGTTACTCATCAACCTCATCATTGAGGTGACATACCGGAAATTAATTGTTTGAGTAACACGTCGACAGAAAGGGATTTTATTCACACATACAACGATCATCCGGTTGATTATGAAGAATTAATTTTAGGTAATTAATTTGTCTGTACTTCCAAAAAGTATGTTTTAGCTCAATATTTCTATTATTGGATTTTAGAATAAATCCATAAAAATAGGTTGTCTTTTAATAGGAAAGAGTAAAGAATTTTTATTGGAAATAGTGCTGGAAGAAAGATAATCCTATAGGGGTACTTTGCAAAACATTTTACTAACTATATTTGGCGTGAGCTTGCTAGGAGTGTAGGTTATGTCAGCCAGCATTCAGTTTGATGTCGTTTTTATAATGTCAGTACTTATTTTATTATACATTCATTTGTAGTGATTCTTTATTCTGTGAAAGTCTCCCGTTGTCCTTTCAGTTGTAACCAACTTTAAACAAAAGATACCATTCTACATATTTTGCAAGTTTTACTAAAAAATCTCGTTTTTTGGCTATTCAAATAACGGGACAGGAAAAGTTTATGCAATTTTATCTACTTGTGCATATATTACAACAAACATCCAACAATTTACAGGTACCTGAAACCAGTTTGGACAACATGGAATTGTTCTCCATTCTTAAAAAATTTGTAATCTTGTGTAATCCATTGAAATAGATGATTCATCAGATTGTGACACATTTTAAGATGTTAAATGTACACCTGTAGGTCTACGTAATTTGCAATGAGCTCACACCCCAAATAAATACTATCAAACAAGGATTTCTTTTACATGGTGCTTCCTAGAAAAGAAAGATAGCTTTCTTTAAATTACTAATTATAGTCATTGACCGCATCATTATTTGCTGTTCTTCTTTTGAAGTAGGTAGTAGTGTGAGTAAGAATTTGTCATCGGTCAAAAATCCAGTTTGGATGACATCGGCCCACTGGTCCCACACACGCACGGTCAGCGAACAAACAAGTCATAAGCTAAATAAGCGTCATACTTTTATACATCCAAAGTAAATGTATTCATAACGACAGAGGTGTGACCAGAAGAGGCCAGAAGGAAGTGTGAGGACCAAGCTGTGAAACAAAAACGTTCAGATGACCTCCTAGTGAGGAGGTTAAATTGCTAAAGGTAAATAAATCATACCACAGCGCCAAGTACACATTTCTTTTGTTTTCTTTCTGGGTGCCAGAGGTCCTGGCGTACTTCTGGTATTGAATGTGTAAAGACTGGGACGCGAAGAGTGTTTATTGCGTCGTAGTAGCTGCGAAGCAAACCAACGCGCGGTAACCTTGACTATTAACTGTATTTTTCATTAGCATTTTGCAAAAGTGCCAAGTGCGAGGTACCAAACCCATTGGGACAACATATACTATAAATTTATGCTATGACCTTACAAGTATATGTGTGATTTTCCTCTTGAATACTTTTGGTAATAGATCATCAGTACCTACAAATATCCAAAGGGTTCTCTATTCCTTTCGGAATTCTGAATGCCTCTTTGTTTGGATTCGTGATTTGCGGCATCAGTGGTATGGTAACATGGTGAGATTTTAGGCAAAAGTTGATATATCAACCGCAGGATGAGCAAATGGCGACGGCGCAGCTATGGCGCGCAAGGTTCATTGCACCTGACGGAATGGCGACTCGCAGGCCACTGACGTGCTGAAGATACCGTTATGCTGCGCTAATGGGTTCCGCTAATGCCATTCTGCATCTGCCGTCGCCAGCGCAAGAGCTCACCTCCTAGTCGACGGCTAGTCCTCGCAGGACGCCGCATTGACCGCCGCCATCTTGCCGGGACATTTGTCATTTGATCTTTGAGTCACCTCCGATACATTTTTCCATTTGATATAGAAATCGTATATGCTGCTCGGAACTAATATGAAATTTTCTAAAATTAGAAACAATCTTATCTTGGTACTACCATTAAATGTCTTAGTATGAACCAATTAATTTACAGGAAAAACCGTTGAGGATCCAGAATTTTAGAGCCTTTTGATAACTTAACCATCAAAATAATCAAAGGATCCCTTTTACAAATGTCTTGTCATTTGCTGTAATGTGCACATCCTATGGAGGGCCAGGTAAAGCCTTCGACTTGAAGACTTTTCCTCTTCCCCAAACATGTTATCATTGGTGCTGTTTTCAAAGTTTTCTTCAACTTCAGGCATGTTGTAAAAGACCATGAACAATTCCTTGGTTAGTTCCTAGTCAAAGCTGGTTGCCGCTTGGAGTATACTACCATCAAGGTCATTGTTCTTGCTGTTCTTTTGCTGTTTCTTTGCCGTTTCGCTAGCGTTGTTTGTGTCGGCACGGCGCGTTGTAATATTACGTCTTCTATTATAATCGTTGCGCACCGAGCATGGAAATACAATGAATGCGCCGCTGTAATTTGCCATTACGAAGCCGCGGTGCGTACAGGAGTGAAATAAAGGCGCGGATGACGGATAGTAAAAATGCGAGGCAGGAGTGAAAAAGCATGCAGGAACCTGGTGAGCTCAGCGTGCATTCATTTGCACACCATAAATTTACAAAGGTGACTGGATATAATATGGTTTAATAGTTTTGATTGCATCCACAAAAATACTTCTCGGATTTACAGCTCAATCGGAGCTGTAACGAAAACAAACTTAGTGGAACATAAAAATGATAATATTTGTTTAGTCTTTAGAATAAAGACATGATTGGAATAATAACATGATAGAATAAGTCACTATGAAAACTCTATCTTTCCGTACCTTTTTACTATAGGTATTTTAACAGAAACTGTTTTCTTTCATTTTATTACGTAGCAACGATACAATGTTATCTATTTTTCAGTTGGTAAGAACATGCATTGCTTCCTATGTCATTACAGAATCGATCATCAGTTGTAATCCAGATCAAAAACGAACAATCGGAGTATTATTCGATACCCACGACTGGTAGGTAATACGATTATGATGATCACGTTGCGTTATTCTCGTTCCACACGCGGTGCAAACCATCGATAATAACAGGTTTTCTTTTGTTTTCCTGTCTAATGTTTATTATCTGGCTTCGCAGCAACCACTGGCTGTAGAAATGATGGAAATCCAGCAAAGAATGTAGACTTGCAGTGACAATTGTTCTTTAAAGATTTTGCAATTGCTTTTGCAATAACGCACTAACACATCACCAACACTAGATTTTTTATTGTACCAAATTTGATATTTGAAAAGATGGAGCGACACACCAACAAACGCATAGCGCAGGAAGAACAGGCAACCATGCCTATGATAGAGAGAGAAGAAGAAGAAGAGTTCAGATATTCTAAGATGTCTATTCTGGCTGAAAGAATAATATTTGAGTGCATCTTGTTTATTTCGGTTTACACCTTTCTGTTGGACTTGAATTGGGATTGAGTTGATGTTTTGGCGAATCATGAACAAGTCTAGTTCGTTATCAGTAGTTGAAAACATTGCAGATGTGAACTAGCTTTACTTCTCACTATCTTACTATACCCACTATGATAATTGTCATGTTCCTATTTGCTGATTTTCCAGCTTGACTATTATTTGATCCTTTTTAACCAATGATATTTTGCTATCTTTTTTATCACTTTTCAGTTACACGTTATTGGACTATTTCTGTACAGCAACGAAATCAATTCGGCATCCTTTCATATC
>JAODGC010000012.1:2092100-2146112 GCA_027574925.1 Ecitoglossa quadriceps | reverse complement strand
CACTGAACACTGAAGAGTGTTTGAACATAAGCAAATAAATGTACTTCCTGTTGACTAGGAATGGGTCTAGGGTTTTGGTGGATCACATTCTGGAGAAGAGATAACACTTAATTTATATATTCAGGCATTACGAACGGTGAGAGCAAAATAAAATAATTTTATTGGTCCATCTACGAATATCATCTATACGATGATTTAGAATTACTTATGCAACTCATGTACTAATGTAATAGCATGAGTTGTGGTTATCTGATAACAAAGGCATTTTCACAGAAAGATTGCTTCTTGTAGGTTATGCAACTAAAATAGAGTGAAGAGGATAACTTATACTAAAGCGACAAAAGTTGGTTACGTTTTCAGCAGATTAACCTAAACGTATTGCATCTTGAGTTGAATAATGGGTCTGCACAGTGCTGCCCTCAAGTGCAATACCGATTCCGATACGGTAAGAGAATTTTGAACACAACAACACACCTTGCATTGTAATACAACAATTTAAAAAATTTTCGAAGTCAACTACTTAGTACAATTACTTCAATTATCAAGTCCACTTGCAATTCGACTTTCTTCTCATCTTCTCGCGATCGCGCAACAAATATATACCAAGCACCGTTGGTTGATTCCATGAGAACTTAACACGAAAAGAGTATTACCTCCATCAAGTAAGATTCAATTTTGTTCTTGTTTTCAATTTTTAATGCTATATATTACCATTCAATTTGAAATCTCGGTTTAAATGTTTTAATCAATTTGTTCTTACCAATTCCAGATAACTGTAAGTCCAATGATTCATTTACTTTATCACAACAATATTTAATTGCGCTTCAATCGGATATTAGCAACAAGATCACCTCTCACGCTACATTTTAATCAACAAATAAATGCAGCAAAGTTGTAATGAAGTAACTGTACCCGGTTGACATTAAGTAAGGAGAAAAAATTATCATCAGCTGAAGTCGCTCGCGGTGATGATAATAAAGATTTTTTGCATTGCAAATTTGAACTTTTCCGCTGTTCGCTGTATAGCATAATCCGATGAATATTTAATGCTCTCATTTGATTGCGGCAATAATTCTGCTTACATTCCTTGCTGGGCAGTTCTGGTTGTTTTAGCATCTAACATGTGATTACAAGCCATTTAACTACCTGGAAATAATTTCAACGTTTATCTTCGATGCTTTTATGATCGTTTCAGTTATGACGAAGGCAATGCCGCGCATAGATTAATTGTGGATTACACAATTTAAAATTTTATATTTGTCATGGTAATTAAAAGCATTATCCAACTATCGTACAATGTGGAAAGCAACGGGGAATTACTATGAGGAAACACGTAACAAAGGAAAAAGTGAAGAAGTGGTTTGCGTGAAAACCATGTCTTGTTGGCTTTAACAAACCGTGTCTTCTCTTATTTTTTCTTCGGTTTTTAATTCTACCTTGTATGTTTGTCTCGATCTTTTAAAAGCGTCTAACAACTTCGGTAACATAAGTAACTCATCAGGTGTCATGTTACTTACATCTTTGACAAGATAACTTTAAACACAAGTTCAAGTACAACAACTGCACAAGCATTAATGACATTTGTTCATTTAACTCTACGACTGACTTGTCTCAAAGTCAACGTTTCTCGTTCGTCCTGTCGCGTGTTGCTTGCTTGTTTGATGTTCACTTCCGTAATTGCAATCTGCTGAGCTTAAATACCAAGGAACTTGTAGGTTATAACGAGGGTAATTGTTCAACATTTATGTGGTTTAGAATTTTGCATTAAATGAGAAGATTGAGGTGTTATCAGAGAAACAGATGGCATTTATTAAACATAAAATGAGTTGGTGTAATTTGAAAATTTTAAAGCCTTTTTATGATCCTGCTGTTCTAAGAAAAACCCTCGGTGAATATGTGTAGTGGATATGATGGAATCCTTTCATTGTGGAATTGATGTAAGCACAGCTCAACCAACTGTTGTCTATTCGTACCAGTTGCATCGGAGATTGCATTGTACTAACATTTATAACAAGTCATGATCGTGATATTTTAAGACCTTGACCATACTTTATTTCAACATTTATTTCTTATTTATTTTATTTATTACGTATTTCATTGATTTTAGTCACGATGTGCTTGATATTCACTGTATTAAGATAATTTTTCTTTGAGACTATTTTATTCATATGCTTTCCTCTTCGCGATACTGAAGAAGGTAACAAACCGAATACGAAAACGTAAATATAAAGGAAATAATAAATCTAGAAGCGTAATTATCTTTTTTATATTTATTTTGAAAATCTTCAGAAATCCTTGTACATTTAAAAATGGATATGGAAATTGTCTTCTAATTAGAAGAGTGGCAATTGAAAAAATATGCCTCGAAGGTACAATTCCAAAAAAAAGGCATAATGTATAGTCCAGTTCAAGTTCATGATCTTGTACGCTTTGTGCATACTGCAAGTGCACCTATCGGTTTGTCTTTGAACTCATCTTGATCAAGTCAAGCCTTTTATGGAGTCAATAGTAATCCCATCTTATAGCATAATTTATACTTGTATATTGTGTACTTCTGCAGTCCATCAGTTTATTTAAAACAAATTAATTGATAAAACAGAAAGCTAGGAGTATATAATTAATTTATTGATCTTTAAAACATCCATAAAAGGCCAGGCATTGCATTTAGTTTTTTTCCAGAAATAAAAGTTGGTCATCTCTATTGAATACTAATAATATACTGGGTGATATTTTGATTAAAGTAATTCTTTTATTGTTGCAGGTGTAAAGTGACAATCATTTAAATTGTGTGCAAATTACAATACTTTTTGCACATGCAACTGTTATTATCACCTTCTTCTTTGGTGACAATTTACGCCTTTGTTCTGAGTCACATTAATTTGCACAAGCAATTGTGTAGGGTCTTTCACGTGCAACTAGCTGTGATTAAATTGAGTAGGGTTTAACATTGATGTTTGCAAGGTTTATAAACCCGCATTGTTTCGGTGTAATTGAATTTACAGCTTATAGGTGTGAAACAAAGGTAGCTTAATTTAATAAGTGCCAGAGACATAAATTATGATATAAAATTTCACAATTTTAAGATTCGAATTTTTGTTGATTTGAGATTGAGTTTAATTATGTTAACCAATCAATTTTCTCGAAGAAAAAAAACCCCGATTTTTTTGTTGCTCTTGCATTCTTGAAAGAATTCTATTTTGGGTATTGATTTGATATCTAAATAAATGTGCTCACTTGTTGGTGCCTTTCCATGTGAAGAAAAAAATTCAACAAATTTCTTCAAGAAGCTGATTTCAACACAGTGAAGAAAGAATACGAAGTTTTACAAACCTGCAATTGAATCTCAAGATAAACACCAGATGAATAATCAAGAAAACGTAAATTACTGAGACAAAGGTGGAAAGTGTCAACGGTGAAAACTTGCCAATAGTGAATGTCATTGGACGCATCATTCGAGTCATTGTGATGAGCATACTACGCTTGAAGGATTGATTGGCATTAATCCAATCAGAGTTAAATATTGCATCAGGTATATTCTCAGCCTAGCAAACAAACCGATTATAATTATTGGCAGAATTAGTTTTCCTAATTACACACATTTATGGTAACACTATGTCCAAAGTAACAATAGAGCATCAATTCGTTCAATACTGCAACGATGTAGAGGATTTCAATGATTATGCTAAAAGAAATTGGCATCTACAAACAAAATAATTTAATTAGACCATATGGAAATTAGTTAGAAATTTATCAATCAATATACCGATGAGACAATATATAGATTGGTACAAAACACCGCAAGAGACAATGCAAGTTGAATAAATGTGATCCAAGTGAATAAGTTTTCTAATTTATCAGTTGTCCTAAAATAATACGAAGAATATTTGAATCTTGTTACAAGTAGATGAGGTGACTTACAATAAAATTTGTTGTAAATGCTTTGAACATTTTATAAATTCAGTTTTCATCACATACGGCAAGTCAGAAGAATCAGCATCGCAATCAACATAATTCATGTTAAGTTTTTTCATTGATCGTCTTTGAATTGTACTGAAGGCACCTTGAACAATGATCAAATGCCCACAAACAAAACTCATTATTCCAGCAAAGAATGAATCAAATGCTAAAAATAAACATCAACCACTTCATCCATAGATATTTTCTTGACTCTATTACCAACTATGAAAGATGCAAAGTACCATATTGAATAATATTGGTACACAATTGCCCAGAAGAAAGTAAATCTTCCACTTTGATAGTCAAATGGTATTGCGCTGTAAAAAATCAAAAGTTGATTGTATCTATCATGTGTGACGTTATATTTGTCCACAATTTGGAAATGATTAGTTTCATGATTAAAAAACAATGTGTACAAACAGCCTAACGCAGAAGTTGTTACCATAATCCAAAAAGTTCCATAAATAAGCTTCAGAGAGAAGTCTGAGAGTTGTTTTCTTTTTGCCATAATTTGCTTTGGTTGAAAACTTTCAAGGTGAACTGTCGAATTTATTTCTGGGTCAATGGTATATTCCCCATGAATTTCTGTCATATCGTCGAGTTGGTTTAAGATTTTGAAAAGGTACAATCGATTTCGGGACCAGGAAATCTTTTTAATTACGCAAACAAGGTGATTCAGAAGTATGCCCAGATTTTTAGTGAATGCAATTAAACTTTCTTCGTACGTTGCAGGCAAACTGAAAGGGATATAATTATTTATGACTGGCATTTAATTAAAGTGATTTTCATACCTCCATATTTCCATGATGAGCAAGGGACCAGCAGTAATCATCCAAAAGTTATTCAAAAATCTGTAAATAAGTTTGGTTGAAGATTCAACATTTTCATGTGGTGTCCAGTTTCCCGCAAGTTTAAGTATCACATTATTGAGGTTAAAATATT
Source organism: Ecitoglossa quadriceps (assembly GCA_027574925.1). Classification (NCBI taxonomy): domain Eukaryota; kingdom Metazoa; phylum Arthropoda; class Insecta; order Coleoptera; family Staphylinidae; genus Ecitoglossa; species Ecitoglossa quadriceps. The sequence continues at coordinate 2,141,213 of JAODGC010000012.1, read as the reverse complement.
CTGGGGTTTCTTTAAATCTGATTATTTGCAGATGGTTTACAACGTTTTTTATGCAATTCATTTGGTAGTCTGGTTGGCTAACTAATTCAAGATAAAATGAAATGTTTGTCTTTGAACTTTGCAATTTATAGAGTACATTAATTAAATTTTTATGAACATCAATTAGATGAGCTGGTTGGAGAAGGTAATGCTGTTTACTTTCCTGCAGATTTGAAAAGCAAATTAATATTTTATTATATAAATATTTATGCATAATGCATTTTGACAAAATAATATGAGACACGTGTAGAGATGAAGCTTTCAATCATAATATTTAATTATTTATTATTTTCTTCGATTTATGACAATATAATTAAGTTTATGGTTTTCTTTCCACTCTATCTAATTTATAAAACAATATTGGTAGTAAATTTCCCAGAATTAAAATTTAATGTAAATTGAATCTATCAATATCAAATGATTACTTTCTTGGCATTCAATCTAAGAAACATTTTCCAACTTGAGAATGAAGCATCTGTACAATATGACACCACTTTGTATACACCACCAAAACAAAACATGCAGTAAGTTTTATATTCCTTGTAAAAATGTAAAATTGCACAGAAAATGAATTAGTACCAATAAAGACACCTACTTAATAAAAACACATCAACATGGAAACAAGTATTTCAATTTAAGTGCAAAATAGATGTGATTGAGCAGATTGTTTGCCGAAAACTGTAAGTTGTCTGTATTCGATTTTGAGATCATAAGTTTTGAAATATTTTCTTGGATTTTCCTCGCTTTGTGCTTGCGATAATCGGTGAAACATGTCTTGGCGTTCCACGTACCGAAACCTGCGGCAGCATTGCCTCTATACGCTTCGCATGCATGCCCATGGCGCTGGTCTAACCAGCTCTAACCAACTCTAGCGCCCCAACATGGCATTGGCATTCGCGCGGTGGCCATCTTTGAACTCTCGGCGCGGCTATTACGAATTCACGGACTGCAATGTTGTGTAACGCGAACCGTCACATCATCATGCATAATACTAATGCCGGTGTGGAATCGAGCAGGAGGGAACTCGGTGTCCAGGTAACTTACAGTCATTGAACTCGCTATTCCTCTCCTGCGGCGTGAGCGAGACCACGAATCCGCGAGTGCTTTCAATGCAAAGCTTTTCAATGTTAATGCTAAGTGCTTTGATGTTGGCACCAACGCAATTGGATTTGGAGAATCATGAGGATAGGTGTTATAGAGAAGTTTGGTTTTGAAACACTGTGAGAAAAAAACAGAGAAAGCTCTGATTGGCACTTCTCAAACAGTGAAAAGAAAAAATAAGTATAACCTCTATTGAAACCTATTTCAAAACTCGCTTACGTTTTAATAACGTTTTAGGCATGTTTGCTAATTAAACGAGTCGAAACGCTGGTTCACATGGAAATTGTTAGCGCCTTGAAACTCCACGAAAGTTCAACGTCTCTCGTCAACGAATAAACAAAGTTGGGAGGAAGTTCGGGTTAATGCGCAGGAAGGCAAGCATTCCAATCAAAGATTAATTAGGAATTGAGTAGGATTTTGAAATCTCATAGTTCTAATGCCTGCAATTAAAAGTCAAATTAAGGATGGAATTCATCAAATTGCTTTTGATTCCAGTGAGTTTGAGAAAAGTGAAACGTTTTTTCGGTTTCGACGGAAACGGTAAAGAGACGCAAAAACGGGCACACGAGATGAATCTTCTTTTCCAGACGAAAGCAAATAGTGAAACCATTTTTCAATTTTTAACAGTTACACAATCTCGAAACGGAGACCTCATGTATGTATTGCAAACCGAACACAAACTGCTGTCATGCAATTTCATTGCCATGACTTAACTTCATATCAAGTGATTATCCGTTTGATGGGTCTTTAGTGAGCAGTGGGGTAGTGAGGAGTTCAGAATTAAATTGTAGCTGTTGGACGTGTTGGAATCTACTCCAGAGAACATGGAGCAAATATAACGAGTCAACAATCGAAAAGAGGATCCGTTATTGACTTGTTTGCATGTGCTTTTGCTTACTCAGTAAATTGCTTGGGCAAACATTGAACTCCTTCCTCTAGCGCCAAAGAAAAGTAAAAGAACATAAATAAAAGTCAATATGGTTTTTAAACATTTACTTTGAATCATGTTTTAGTTAATTTTGTGTTAAGTAGATGTCGTATCATGCATTGTTTCGAGATTTTATTCCGAAGTAAAGCATTCCAACAATTTGTTGTTGTTTTCAACTAAGCAAATCTAGGTCCAAGGAAAAACGTTTTGTCAACAAGTGTATACAGAATACTTTGCATAGTCTAGTGCTCCCAATAAATCGTTATGACTCTATTTTGCACCATTTCTTGCATTGATTGTATTTTCCTTTAAATTCCAAGCTGTAAAGAGATTGCACGTTTCAACATTGCGCAATTTGAAGTAAAAGTTTCAACTTTGCTACGCTGTAAAATGCAAATGTACCTGCTAGGCTTAGAGAATAATAGTCACAACATCATAATGACTTTGTGGATCTTTCAAATACATAGAAATGGAAACGTTTAGTAATGTTGTTAAGTCAGCAAATTTACGATGTAAACACCGGCACCAATTTAGATTATTGTGAGCTTTATGAACCATTGCAATTTGCAATATTTATGCACACTTAATAATAAATTAATATCTTAATTAGACAAGTCCTATTTCTTTTGTAAATTGATAATTTTGATCATTACCTCCAACTTCTACGGTTGCGTCTGAATAGAAGCCATTTATCATAAATTTGAAACATCAGGAAGTTTTGAATGTCATGTTGCTCACTGGACGGCATTCTAATATTCTTGATTCATTTCCTAACGTCTGTATAGATTCATCTGTTTTGTGTGCAGCCTGTGGGAACTTTTGCGGAGTGCTTGGTGTGCGCTCGGCTGCACTCCGGTTTTGATTTGTGGGCAGCAAGCCTAGGATCAGATTGAATTGTAGGGCCGTTGTTTGCATCGTAGGTGGGATTCGAATTCCGTGCGAATGCTTTTGATCTAGATGAGAGATGGAGGGCTTTCTAAGATTCGCACGATGTGTGCAGGTTGCAAGTCATCTCGAATATCACTACATCCGCTCTATATAGATGTTCATAGTTTCTTTCTTTAGTCCTCAACTATGGATGTTCATATCCATTTTTTATTTTATTATTTGGAAATTAGAAAGACAGCATATAAGTATTTTCATTTTAGTTGAAAATTAGTTGCATCAAAATTGATTGCTATACTGGTATAGCACTTTAATCATGTTTCTGTAACACAATTTATTATGTTTACCTTCTACCTGTCCAGTGATCTAGCACCTTTAAGATACCTTAATACCCAATTTCAATTTCACAACTGTAACAATACTCTAACCATACCCCCTCGTGCACATAATATTTTCCTATAAATAGAAAAAACAAGCCAAGTGACTAAGTTTGTTTTCTACAATGTCGATCTATGGGCTGGTGACGCATGTATTTCTTGCGCGTCAGTATGGGAATGCGAATACGTTAACGAATTGAATTTTATCATATTTTAATAATGATACGATACCGACATTAACTAGTTGTGTGCGATTTTTGGTTTAGTTTTTCTAGTTCATTACGAAAATATGTTTGCATGTTATGGAATTTTATCTGTAAATTATTGTTGTTTTCATTTGTTTTCATTGTAAAATATATCAATATTACTTAGATTTCTAAATAACCAATGAACAAATGAATAAATATAAATCATACCTAGTCAAAAGAAGCGGCATCATTAGTACAATAATTTATAGTCTATCACATACTGCGCTCTATTCTTCCTCATACTATTCATCTTAGCACTAAAACCTAATTTACTATGATTGAATACTAACAAATAGGAAACAATTTCAATTAATCAGATGCTTCCAATCTTTGAATGAAGTATTTCGACTACACTTTGTAATATTTCTTATTTTTTATATATATAAGCATAAGAAGCAGTTATGTCCAAATCAAAAAAATCCACCCTGATTGTTTTTGGATTGTTTTGGATAATTCTAGGTATGTTATCGCACGAGTCACTATTTTTTTGAATTTGTTTCTTGGCGAATTGTTTTAGAAATGTTAATTGTTAACAATGCAAACGATTCGAAATCATATGACCTTCATCCTTGCAAAAGAGAGTGCAATGGAACAAGAATGACTTGCAAATATCACTTTAGAGTGGAAATCTACTACATCCTGGATGCAATGGCTTGTTTCCAATGCCCCAATGTAACTGAAGATTGCTACAGGCCAGATTGTGTTGTAGCTGGTGGTTACAGAAAGAATATTATTACTGTAAATCGACAAATTCCAGGACCATCTATTGAGGTATCCACTGTACGGAAATATTTTAATGCAATTTAAAATATTTTTATTAATAGGTTTGTCAATTCGATAAAGTAGAAGTCCTTTTGGAAAACCTCATCTTCAATGATGAAACCACGTCGGTGCATTGGCATGGACAAATTATGCACAATACACAATATATGGATGGTGTTCCTTTTATCACGCAGTGTCCTATTATGTCAAATAACAATTTTACTTACAAATTTTTTGCTACTCAATCAGGAACCCACTTTTGGCATTCGCACGATAGTAAATATTATTCGATCTCGTGTAGGTGATAAATGACATAATAAATAAATAATACGTTTGTAGAGATTCAGAAAGGCGATGGGATGTTTGGTATGGTAATTGTAAATGTGCCAAAAGAAGAAGATCCTCATGCTAAGCTATATGACAGGGATTTGAAAGAACATCAGATTGCAATCACGGATTGGACGATTAAAACCAGAAATGAAAAGTATGGAGAAACCTTGTTTCTTGGCAAGATGCCTCTTCCAGATGGGATTTTAATAAATGGAGAAGGATATATGGATATGAATAATATTGATTTGAGAATTCCTATTGCCAGATTTATTGTTGAAAAAGTAAATGATTTTTCCTGTTTTGCAAGGTAAATATTAATGGGTGATTTTAGGGTCTACGGTATAGATTTCGATTTGTTAACACTGAATTTCTGGATTGCCCTTTCACAGTCAGCTTTGATCAACATAACATGACTATAATTTGTGCAGATGGAAATGAAATAGTCCCACAAATAGGTCTGATATAAAGCACATTTAAACCTAGAAACTTAATTCCCATTCCACATTTTTAGTAACATCATTTGATATCTTTACGGGTGAGAGATACGACGTTATCATTGAAGCTAACCAACCATCAGATGCTTACTGGATGCGAGTACAAGGTTTAGCTAATTGTGCATTCAATAAAAATTATCAAGTTGGTATTCTAAGATATTCGGATTCGAAGAATATGCGTCCTACAACTACATTTCCTACCTACGAAACAGCTACTCCAAACACAGGTCTTGTAAGTAAAATAAGGCCAATCAAATTTATATTTATTATAAATGCAAAATATTTTTATTTTGTCAGCACTTGAGCACTTATCCATTAAATGACAATACAGATATCATTGACTATACTAATCTGAAATCTTATAATCCAATACCTGAATATCTCAATGCCACAGATGTTATGAAAATCTACATCAAAGTTTCTTTTAACTTTGTTAACAATCCAACATCATTTCGATATCCATTCTATGGGTATAATGAAGTGCCACCTACTTTACATACTCCAACGCCAGTAATCAATGATATAGTCTTTAAAACACCACCGATTCCATTGCTTCCGAATCGATTTGAGTTTTCTGATACTGATTTCTGTTCTAATGAGACAGAATATAACAAGAATTGCACAGCTGAGTTTTGTGAATGTCTTCATGTAATTCAGGTATTGTCTTACTTGATTATAAAAGTAATTTCTATGTAATAACTTTATTGTTTTAGATCCCAAAAAATAAAGTTGTAGAATTAATAATGTATGATACTGGCAAAAAAGGAGCTCATCATGCTATGCATATCCATGGTAACTATTTCCATATAGTTGCATGGAAGATTCTAGGACGAGTATTAACACGAAATGATATTGAATTTATGGATCAGAATGGATTGATTGAAAGGAATTTGAAAAACGCTATTTTGAAAGATACTGTTCCGATCCCAGCTGGTGGGTTTACGATCGTTAGGTTTAAAGCAAGCAATATAGGTATTGAAATATTATTACAACTAACTAACTAACTTTGTTTTAATGTTAAACTATCTTAAGGATATTGGTTGTTTCATTGTCACGTTGATACACATTCAGAAGAAGGAATGAGAATGATACTAAAGATTGGAAAAAACAAACATATGACACCAGTACCCAAAGGTTTTCCAGAATGCAGAGGATTCAAAAATGTTGAAAAGGAAGAAGAAGCTCTACATGCCGATTTACAGAAATAAGTTCTTCAGATTTTTGTTTACAAAACTTGTACAAGAGCCGTGAAATGTATTATCTATAATTAAAATGTTTTTCTATGCTTAATTTGAGTTATAAAATGACAGTTATTTTCTAATAGAATCCAATAAGTTTGACCTTGGTAGGTTTAAAAGTACGTGTGGCCTATATTGCATGTAACTATTAGTTATTTTATTTTTCTTTTCAGTGGAAAGCTATATAAGTGGGTCGCAAATAATTGTGAATTTTGTTTGGTATAGAACAGCAATAGAATTATAATGCGTATATGTATGATTTGGTTGTGCACAATTACATTTGGTATTAGTAAAGTACCAACTTAATATAGTAATACCCATTAATATTTTGCATTTTAGTTGTAATTTGTGTAAAAATCTCATCGCATCCATGCAAGAGAGAATGTAATGGCACTGCTTTGACTTGCAGGTACCACTTCAAAGTGGAATCTTACTTCGTTCTAAATGCAATGGCTTGTTATCAATGTCCCAAGGTACCTCAAGATTGTTTCCGACCTGATTGCATTTTAGCTGGTGGTACGAAACGCACAATTACAACAGTAAACCGGCAATTTCCAGGACCAACAATTGATGTTTGTCAATATGATACGATTGAAATACTAGTTGAAAATATAATGATAACTGGCGAATCTGTAACAATTCATTATCATGGACAGAATGTTAAAGGAACGCCATATATGGATGGTGTCCCTTTTCTGACACAATGTCCAATCCCACCACTATTTAACTTTACTTATCGTATTCAAGCTGCTGAGGCTGGGACCCATTTTTGGCATTCACACATAAGTAAATTAATTATTAATGAAATCACGAGCCAAATGTAAGCAAATTAATTGTAATTTTTGTTCAGAACTGCAAAGAGGTGATGGACTATATGGCTTTCTCATTGTACATGTTCCTAAAGGAAAAAATCCTCATGCAGGTTTGTATGATGAGGACTTAGAAGAGCACTATATTTCTATTGTAGATTGGACCATAAGACATAAAATGGAAGTTTATGGGGCCTATTTGTATGCTGCTGAAACTCCTACCTCAGATGGGATTCTGATTAATGGACTGGGTTATCCAGATTTAAAGCATAGAAATAAGAAGTGGCCAATTGCACAATTTGCAGTTCAAAAGGTTATAATATAATTATTAAAAAGCGTTTCTTTTATTTGGTGGATATTTTAGGGTAAAAGATATCGGTTTCGTTTTCTTAATGCAGCATTGTTAGATTGTTCCTTCATAATTAGCGTTGACAATCATACTTTAACGGTTATCAGCGGAGATGGACGTGATATCAAACCAAAAACGGGTAAATTAATTTCAAAATGTTTTATCACTTAATTTACGTTTAAATTTCAGTAACCGCTTTGCATATTTACGTTGGAGAACGTTACGATGTAATTCTGGAAGCTAACCAACAAATAGATTCTTACTGGATGCGTGTAAAAGGATTAGATCAATGTGAAATTAAAAATTTATACCAAGTTGGTATTATTACATATTCCAACTCTTCTAATAATCGTCCTGTTGGCGATTTTCCAACTTATGAAACGGCTGCACCTAAATCCGGACTAGTAACTATTTTCTACAAAATCTACTTCTACGATTTACTTATAATTACTAATTTTGAAGTTATTCAATCCGTATCATGGCAATAAACTTTCATCAGTTACACTCAGTGAATTGCAAGCAGTTGAACCAATGGCTCAGAAAATGTCCACAAAAAATGTCATTCGAAAATTCCTACACCTATCAATAAATAATATTGGATCATCTATTTCATACAGAAACCCATACTATGGATACAACAATGTCTCAGAAAATTTAAGGATTACTGTACCACAAATAAATAACATTGCGCATTACCAATCTGGACTTCCAATATTACCAAATCGATTTAAATTTTCCAACAAGGACTTCTGTAATAATGAAACTGAAAGTGCTAAACGGACTTGCAGTAAAGAATACTGTGCATGCACACATGTCGTTGAGGTATGTCCTATTTTATACATATTTTATATTACTAATTGAAACTAATTGAAAAGTTACCATTGAATCGTACCGTGGAACTTGTCCTGTTTGATAATGGCAAACCAGAGGCACATCACCCAATGCACCTTCATGGGTATGGCTTTAGAGTGGTTGCATGGAAACGACTTGGCAATCATACAACAAGAGCAGAAATTGAAAGACTTGATAGCAAAGGATTGATACAAAGAAATTTAAAAAATGCTATTATTAAAGATACAGTTCCTGTTCCAAGTGATGGATATGCCATTCTTCGATTTGAAACTGACAATTCAGGTATATAACTTGTAATCCAATTCCACAAAGGATAAATACGTCTTTCTTTAAGGATATTGGACTTTACATTGTCATGTTGATATGCATGCTGATGATGGGATGAAAATGGTTCTCAAAATTGGAAGTAATTATCAAATGAAACCAGTGCCTAAAGATTTCCCGAGCTGCTCAAATTACAACAGTTAGGATTATGGAGTTAGTTAAAATAAATTAGGAACTTTAACGTAAATGATAATCTATTGATTGGAATACATTGTCTTATTGACCTATAATTTTTCAATAGTTTTGTATTTGTTGTTTATTTCACGCAATGCATCATTTTAAATTCAATAACAATAAAATCGCTAAATCCTTGGAAAAAATGTATATATTGCAACTGCGATGAGTATTACTTTCAGGATCAATCCTACTATGACCACAATTACATAGGTTGTTTTCAAAAATCTAATAAAGACAAGAACTATATTCTGATAGCGTTTCTGGTGGAGACCTAAAACGTCATATTTTTTTCGCAAATCTAAAATATTTATGACCAACAATTGTCTGTCAACATGGTAATGTTGAGATTTTTTTGAAGAATACAATGAGGAATAAAACAACGACATATATACTACACATGAATGAATTCTACCAAATTGTACTATTTTACACATCAAATCAATGAGGTTGAAGTATCGACTTATTATTGGCATTCATGTAAACTCATTCGAGTATGAAGTTAAACCAGGTTAGTTCAAGTTCGGGCAGAAGACACAAAAAATTGCATTACTGACTTTCAAGTGATCAGCTAAACAGACCACCAAAAGAACACTTTTCAAATGCAAAAAAAAAATAATATTGTTTATACTACGTGACACCTCTAATTCGTTTATGCATTTTTCATGTCATTTAAGCCAAAAGTTTGACAGATACTGACATAATGGATAATTAAGGAAAATAGTTTGAAATATATGTGAATAATTTTTACATTTAATGGCTTCATTGATTTATTTCTCTTGTCATATTTAAATATAGAAACATACATTTTGCTTTCCATTTTTGATATTATTTATGTGATGCATAAATTTATCGAATTTATTAAATTGACAGTAAACATACTTATCTATCACAATGAGCATAAATATTGACCCAAATATTTATATTTAATTTTGACATTTATAACAAATTTTGCTTATGCACATTTTTAAAGAAAAAAAAAAAATTAATCGCACAACAATAATCTTCAAATCCAACTGCATCATGGAATCCTACTACACTCTGAATGCAATGGCCTGTTATCAATGTCCTGAAGTAATTATATACTGCTATAGACTTGATTACGTTGTTTCAGATTATATAAAGCGATCTATTAGCACAGTAAATCGTCAACTTTATGGACCTAGAATTGCGACTGAGGCTGGATTTTTATTATTAATATTTCTATTAATATTATGTATATAAGAAGGTCTGTTAGATTGTATCTTCTCAAATGTCTAATATGAATGGATTTACAAGGAAAGCACTTTTCTTCTACTATCAACTCGGCGGAATTTTATAAGTTCAGATTTAGTTTTAGTTGGCATTCTGTTTGGCTTAATATTAAAAGAAAAAACAGTTTTAATTCATGCGTTGCAAATAGTTTTCTTTAAAGATGAGGGTCGTAAAGGGTGCAAGCCAATTCATTTCTATAGACATACATTTCAAATGATGGCATAGACACAACATGGAACATGAACTGATTGAAAGGTTGGATAGGAAACTGAATAATCCAGGTAGATTTTGATGTGCTATCTTTATAATAATTAAATCTAATAATTGATTAAAAATTTTGAGTTTTCAGTGCTATGTTTACATAGGTACTGATGATGTGGCTGGTTTTAAAGTTAAGTAAAACAACAATGAAGTAATTCAAATTCCGAAAACATTCTCACTGTGTGAAAACTATTCAAATAAACAACCTAATAAAAGATCAATCTTTAAGAAAATCCAAACTAATAAAAATAGGAAGTAAATATGTATGATATTTGTCTGATGTAATTGAAAAGTTTCCATGTATATATGAAACAAACACTATAAAATAATTAAAATTATAAACTTGGTACATATTGTAAACTTAAGCAGGTATTGCACAAAGAATTTACGTTTATTCCGTTTAGCAATTTATTTCCAATGCTTTCGAAAACGAGCGCGTGTTGGATATAGCGGATTTGTGTTATCTCTGTGTTATTTCATAACGCTTTTACGTACATTTAAAAATGTTGTAATTTCATTTAAATATGGAAAGTAAGTAAAGAAATGTTCAGTCAATATATTGACGTGATGTGACGTGATTTTGGTTACATTTTACAAAGTTGAAAAAAAAAATAAAACAACAGGCATGTTTCCAATTGGACGCTTTGTAACACTAGTATTAAGTTTGATTATAATTGTTGGTAATATCAATGCCCAACGATACACGAAACCAGTTCATCCTTGTAGGAGGGAATGCAATGGCACTGCTATGACTTGCAAGTATCATTTTCAAGTAGAAACCTACTACATCCTGGATGCAATGTCTTGTTATCAATGCCCTGATGTGATTGAAGATTGCTACAGACCAGATTGCATTGTAGCTGGTGGAATAAAAAGGAATATTATTACTGTTAATAGACAACTTCCAGGACCTCCCATTGAAGTAATTTTAGCATCTTATTCTAAAATGCCAATGCAAACTAAAATATTTAATCCAGGTTTGTCTAAATGATACCATTGAAGTCCTTCTGGAAAATATACTGTTAAACGATGAATCGACAACAATTCATTGGCATGGACAAACCGTCCAAGATACTCCATACATGGATGGTGTACCTTTTGTTACACAATGCCCTATCTTATCAAATAATAATTTTACGTACCGTTTGCGTGCAACGGATGCTGGCACAAATTTTTGGCATTCTCATGAAAGTAAAGCTCATAAATTTCATATGAGTATGACAGTTTGTAAAGCTTGTTTTATGTTTGGTTTTAGAAATGCAACGAGGCGATGGAATGTATGGCATGTTAGTTGTTAATGTACCGGCTGAAATTGATCCACATATTGATTTATATGATGAAGATTTGACTGAGCACCAAGTTTCGATCACGGATTGGACTAGGAAAACAAGAATTGAATCTTATGGGGATTTTGTACATGGAGGTAATCTTCCTGCTCCTGATGGAATCCTAATTAATGGTTTAGGTTACATGGATTTAAATAATATTGATTTAAGGTTGCCCATTTCTGAATTTACAGTTGAGAAAGTAAGTTACTCAAAGCTTGAATAGAACACAGGGTAAGATAAAACTTTATTTTTTTGTATTTAGGGTAAAAGATATCGATTCCGATTTCTCAATGCTGAATTCTTTGACTGTCCTTTTACTGTCAGCATTGACAAGCATAAGTTCACAGTAATAAGTGCTGACGGACACGATGTTATACCACAACCAGGTAATTTATGTGCTAATTTATAATTATCATGTCAAAACTACTTTTGTTCTTAGTCAATTTCTTTAACATATTTGCTGGAGAGCGTTACGATGTTATACTTGAAGCCAACCAAACTGAAGATGCTTATTGGATGCGAGTCAAAGGACTTGAAATGTGTGAAGGTCAAGGTTTATTTCAAGTTGCAATCTTGAGATATAAAAATTCGCCCAATGAAAAACCTAATGAAGAGTTTCCCACCTATGAAACATCTGCACCCAATACAGGCTTAGTATGTCTTTGAACTCCTTCAACTTTCTTCTCATTTATTTTTATGTATCTCTAGTTATTTAATCCACTTCTTGGAGATGAACCTGGAACACTTCTCGTAAACCAACTAAAATCGTTCAGCCCACCTGAAAGCGCATTGAGTACAAATAATGTTGTTAGAAAATACATTAAATTGTCATTCAACCCCGTTGAAAATCCAACTTCATACAGATATCCTTACGGGTTTTATAATGTCTCGGAAAACTTGAGAATTGTAACGCCTGAAATGAATGATATTGGATATTTGGATTCACGTGTTCCACTTCTACCAGGTCGATATGAATTACGCCCAAAGGATTTCTGTAATAATGAAACTGCTCACGCGGCTAGAAATTGCACGCAAGAGTACTGTCATTGCACTCACGTAGTTGAGGTAAAGCATTTACATATTTCATTGGCTTATAATAATTGCAAATGTTTTTTATCAGTTGCCCAAAAATCGTGTAGTTGAACTTGTTATTTTTGATAATGGCGTACGACAAGCTCATCATCCAATGCATCTCCATGGCTATGGATTTAGAGTTGTGGCTTGGAAACGCTTGGGAAACTTCACATCAAGAACAGATATTGAGGATTTAGATAAAAGGGGAATGATTCAAAGGAACTTCAAGAATCCTGCAAAAAGGGATACAATTCCTGTTCCAAGAGGAGGTTATGCAATTGTACGATTTGAAACTGATAATCCAGGTATAACGTAAATATTACATGTATGAAATTTTTAAAAAAAAGTGATTGTTTTTAATTAGGTTTTTGGATGTTTCATTGCCATGTTGATATACATGCTGATGATGGTATGCGAATGGTTTTCAAAATCGGGAACAACGCCGATATGAAACCAATTCCTTCAAACTTTCCCCAGTGTTATAATTATGCTAATAAAAATAATTTTAAAAACGCTCGTAACTTTAGACAGTAACTATTGCAATTTTTTTTGTTTAACTTACACGTCAAAAACCGTGTCATTATTCTATAATATGCTTGTAATAAACAAAAGATTAAAAAATAATTCTCCTGCTGAGTTTAGCTACAGTCTTAATAAGTATATCAAGTGTAATAATTTATAATGAATATTGGTTCTTCCGAAAGGACAAATAAAAATAATATGATTGGAATAAAGCGGCAGCTTACAAGGCGGTAATTATTACCAAGTACCATTGAATTGTTTGGCTATTGACAATTTAGCTTACCATAAATATAGGCAGTCAATTCATTTAATTATGTCTGGTATTGTGTAGTTTAAATAAGCAGCAAATTTGCTTTATAAAAGTATTTATGAGTTAAATAAACATAGTTTTAAGTTTGTTGTAACAAATACTTTGGTTGCTTTACTGTAAGCAATGGAACAAACTTCTATTATAATTGTTTCATTATATTTGATGCGTAATTGGAATGTGGTTGTCTCTTTGAAGCGGCAAGATGATATTCATCCCTGCGTCAGAAATTGTGAGGGTGAAGCAATGACATGCGAATATGAATTCCAATCTCAGACTTACTACACAATGGCCAGCATTGCTTGTGGTGACTGTCCAAATACCAAAGAAGACTGTTTAAATAAGAAGTGTGTTGTTGGTGGTGGTTTCAAGAGGACAGCGCAGTTGGTTAACAAGATGTTTCCAGGACCTACAATCATGGTTTGTGTAAATGATACGGTAATTATTAATTTAGAGAATGCTTCCACTGATGACCAAGATACGTCAATACATTATCATGGTGAACTTCAAGTTGGAAGCCCTTATATGGACGGGGTACCGATGGTTACGCAGTGTCCACTTCTACCTCATCAAACGTTTACGTATAGGTTTGTTGCACAACATATCGGAACTGGATTCTGGCATTCACATCAAAGTAATTTTTATATTTGTATTGAGTGCATGAGCTTATGTTACGATGCAATGGTAGGAGTCCAACAAGGTGATGGTATGTTTGGGATGATGGTTGTCAAAGAACCAGACGCATTGAATCCGTATATTGATGATTATGATGAAGACTTAATGGAACATTTAATTAGCATTATAGAGTGGACACATGAACCGAGCGCAATGATGATGGCAGCAATGCTGTATGATAATAAGAAACCTGAACCAGACGGTATTTTAATTAATGGATTAGGTTGTATACCACCTACCAAAGATTGTCAGTTTCCAGTTGAAACGTTTCAAGTTGAAGAAGTAAGATGTATATAGTTACATATAAGAATTATCAGCCAAGAATTTAAATATTTTTAGGGAAAACGTTATAGGTTCCGATTTGTTAATGCAGCATCCCTTAACTGTCCATTTTCGGTGTCAGTGGACCGTCATATGCTCAAAATAATTGCGACTGATGGCAATTATGTCCAATCTAGAAAAGGTACCAAGTGTATAGTACAACAATTTAAATGATTAGCAAAATTAATTGGCAATGCTTTCTAGCTAAACACTTTGTTTTCCACTCTGGAGAACGTATCGATGTAATTCTCGAAGCTGATCAAATACCGGCAGTTTATTTTATGCGAGTTAAGGGCCTTCAAGTATGCGCCGATATTAAAACATTCCAAGTTGCTCTCTTAAAATACAAAGAGAGTAATCACGACTATCCGAAAACCGCATTCCCTAAGTTTGAAACTATATCTCCTAAGAATCCAGCGACAGCTACTGCCAAAACCCGTGCGGAGTGGAACAAAGAAAACGATAGTTATGATAAACAAAGTAGGCTAATCGCAGAATTGAAAAACATTAAACAAATGCCAAATGAATTAGCTACATCGGATGTTCATAGGGTTTACTTAAGATTAAATATTGATGGAATTCTAACACCGAATGGTAAGCATACTGCTTTATTATAAGAATTAATGAACAACAAAATTATTTATAAGATGAAAATGAGCGATTCTTCTATCCAATGATCAATAATATTCGTTATGCTGATGCTCCGTATCCAATTCTGTTGTATTATGACAGATTTGCAGAAGACTTTTTTTGTAACAAAGAATCTCTTGCAAATGAAGGCCAAAACTGCACTCGGGAATTGTGTGAATGTCCACACCTTATAAAGGTAACATAATGATATTACAAATACGTGATAATATTTTACACTAATTGTAATTTCCTAGTTGCCTTTATATCGTGCAATTGAGTTTGTTCTTTATGATTACGGAGGGTACAATAAAGGTAATCATCCAATGCATCTTCATGGACATTCATTTTACCTAGTTGCACGACAAGCTTCCGTGGGGCATTCTTTAACTGAAGAAATACTTAAGGAAATGGATGAAGATGGTAAAATAGAACGGAACTTGAAGAATCCGCCAGAGAAAGACACTGTTATAGTACCTCGTGGGGGCTATGTAATTATACGATTCTATACATCAAATCCAGGTAGCTAATCCTGACAATCCTGATAATAATCGGAGTAAAAATAGAAAAAAGAAATTCCTAATCTATTTTCAGGCTACTGGTTATTTCATTGTCATATTGCTTTACATGCAAATGAAGGAATGCGAATGGTTGTTGCTGTGGGAGAACCTGATGATATTGTACCTCCTCCAGATGGATTAATACAATGCTCTATTTAAATGGTAGCAATTTATTATTAATTCATGGTGTTGGGTTTTTAAATAGATGATATTATAATGGTATAAAATATAATAACAAATATCTATTTCATTACAAAACAAACATAAATTTGTTTGTTTCCGTGCAGTTATTAAACTACATTTCAGAAATAAAAATGTATATGTAGATACAAATATAACGTTATTTTTATGTTACGCATATGACATAAACAATAGAAACACTAATTTGTATAAATATTTTTAAAACAATATTATGTTAACCTGGACTATATATCACACAATTTTCTGATTTTCTGAAACAAACCTATTCCTATGAAAATCACTTACGTAACAAAAACAACATTGCACAATACGTCAATATGTTTGAACTATTTTGTTGATAAATACGTTTGTCGGTAAAACGTTACAGAATATTTAAATCACTGTTTAAAATTTACTTTTAATGAGATGCATTAAACATTAACATGTTGACGTAAACAAACATTTGTGTATATTTAGCACTATCAATTTATTTTAAAATTACCACTTCAACATCCGATCCTTCATAGCGCTAGTTGCCTTGTTCGGGATTTTTGTTAATATTTCAACACTGAGATCCCAGGGACCAGGGCTGGAGTTGCCACTGCTGAGATCGGTTAAAAGATCAAAATGTCTTCGCAATGACAATGGCAAGAGATTGGTTTCTTCCACTTCCGTCTTGAGACCTTCTACTCAGTGAGGAAAGCTTGTTTCAATTTTTCTAACGTTTTCGAGAGCTACTTCTCCTCGAATTACTTCGGTGGAGGTGGCATTCAAAGAACAGTCACAATGGCCCTACTTCAACTTATAACATAGTTGCAGGAGTTTTGATACAGAGCATTAAGTTCAAAACTCAATCGGCAATAGTCAGTCATTAGTAATAATTTACGACGCATAATTACTCTTAATCCTCGCATTACAATATCCAACGTAAGAAGCTTCTTCGTTAGTGTAGACATGATTATCCTCCTAACCAAAGACAATCCTTTCAAGAACTTTGATTTAGTAATTTCTGCACTACTGAAACTGTTACGAGAAACAATTGCAAAAGTGGTTTTTGAACATATTCTCATATTTTAGAGGTTGAATGTAATTTTTTTTGGGGTGTTGCTATATTAAATTTTGTAATCTTGGGGTTAATTTTGATAGATAAAATTGATCAAAACAATGCTATTGCAGTTCATCTAATTTATTTCCATGGATATAGTTTTTTTTGTTTTGAAGTAGTTGGAAATTGGCACTAATTTAACGCGTTAACAACACATACCAACTGGCACATGCCAATATTCTTCATAATTTTAATAAATCACCAATAAAGAATACTATGTGAATACCCCATGAGGGTATCACTATTCTTTGATTTATTGTTGATAACCCAGATAATGTAAAAGTCATTATCTGGGTTTAATCAGTGATTAAACCATATTTTTTATGTTGTTGCATCACAAAATTTCTTCGATTTAAAGAAATCAACAGACCATTAATGCAAATAAGAAAGAAATTGTTATAGCAATAATCTTTTCAAAACCTAATTATTTAATAAGTATAATTTTTTTTCTTTAACCATGTATTTTACTTTGTGATAAAGATAAACAAAGAAAAATAGACATTGTTTACAGTATTAAAATTAGTTGTTATTTTCTCGCTATTAGTATTCTCACAAATCAAAAATATTTTAAACTAATGTTTGCCAGTTGACAATGGCTTGTATACTTCTCGACATTCCTAAAATAATTCAGGTGAAATACAATTTACACACAAGTTTATAAACGTATATAAGTAAACACAAAATTATTATTATACATTCAGCATTATCATAAGTATTGTTTAGTTCGCCGAATTCGGTAGAGCGATATTCATATTTTAAGTGATTGATTTATTACTTAACTGATAAAAACGGTATCAATACTGCACGTTTTAATTTCACAAGCATGTTTTCCAATAAGCGCAAGACGTGTTTAATGAATTGATTGAATGGTAAATACCAGTTAAGACAACAATGTAAAAACAATGGGTAAAGTACATGTACAAAACATTGTATTCCTCCGTTTTCTCGAATTGTTTTTTCTGTTATCATATCAAATAAATAAGTCAAAATTGCCGAAAAATGCATGCGATTTCAAGCTTGTGAAAAACCCAGCTAAACAGCACGTAGCAAACTTTTAGCATGTTATGGATCCAGTAGTATATAAATATTCAGGTGGAATATATACTTTTATTCACACGGCTGAAAGCTTTCAAAATGATAATTAGTCATGGGTTGTTAGTGTGTCTAGTGCTGCTAAGCAGTCATGCTGGGCTGGGACAAGATAAATCTAGCTCAAATAGTTCTAGATCAAAATCGAAGACAAAAAACAAAAGTAATAACAATTTTTAATTATTTTAATTAATTCACCAGTGCTCTATTTATTTAATATATATTTATGTGAACAAAAGATTTACCAACCAGCAGAAGTTGCCAGAACCTACCTTCTTCATCTAACATTCCTTGTGGATATGTCGACGGAAAACAATGCGCACGTCAATGCAATGGTGCCCGAATGAGTTGCTTTTTCAGTTTCCCTATGGAAACCTTTTATTCAATGAGTAAAGCATGCTACAACTGTCCAAATGTCCTCGAGGATTGTTACCGACCCGATTGTATCGTTGGTGGAGGTGTAAAGCGTACAGTAATGGTTGTCGATCGCCAAATGCCTGGACCCATAATTAATGTCTGTGAAGGAGATGAAGTAATGGTTTATGTACAAAATCACTTGATAGATGCAGAAGCAACCACAATTCATTATCACGGTCAACACATGGTGAGAGACAAATACATGGATGGTGTGCCATGGGTTACACAGTGCCCAATTCACTGGAATAATAACTTTACTTATGAATTTTGGGTTGATAATCCGGGGACTTTTTGGTGGCATTCACATATAGGTAAGGACATCTAGTGGCTTTTAAATGTAATCATTAATAGTAAAACACTTTTAAAGAAATGCAACGTGGTGATGGTGTTTATGGCGCTATGATTGTTCGCCAAATCCCAGCTCGAAATATTCACATCAATCGCTATGATTTTGATCTTCCTGAACATGTCGTAATGATTGGAGACTGGAACAATCAACTTAGATTGGAAGTTTTTGAAGGATATGCTCTTGCTGGAAATTGGTTGGAACCAACTGGTATTCTTGTAAATGGTTACGGCTACCAATCAAGTTCAAACATCACAAACACTCCTCCTGCAGTCTTCACTGTAAGACAAGGATTTAGATACAGATTTCGATTAATCAACGTTAATTTCTTTGATTGTCCACTTGAGTTTTCCATTGATGGACATAGAATGACAATTATTGCAACTGATTCTAAAGATTTACAACCATTTGATGGTACAGCAGTACATTTTTGCAGATATATTTATTTCTTACAATGAATACTATATTCTTTCAGTGGATTCTTTTGTGACATCTTCTGGAGAACGTTTTGACTTTATCATAAATGCCAATCAACCAATTAATGCCTATTTCATCCGCGTAAAAGGATACTTAGTGTGTGAAAGACTTAATACCTTCACAGTTGCAACATTGAGATATGAGGGTTCGAGGAATCCTCAACCAACTGGTATTTACCCAACCTATGCTACTGCTGCGCCAACTGGTGGAGTGGTTCGTATCAATTGAAATTAGTTATTAACTTATTTTTTATTATATTTATTCCTATAGTTGTACAACCCAGTTAGTATTACTAACGCAACTGGCTACTCAAATGTCATTGGAATTCACCAAGCTAAATCAGTGGAACGTTTAGGAAGTGGTATAGCAACCAATGACTTATACAGATATTACATCTCTGTTGATATGAGTGGACTTGACAATCCTGCATTCCACCGTTATCCTTACTATGGTTTCAATGATGGTATAGTGTCCATTGTTCTTCGATGATGAAATAATTACTTCAAGTATTGATTTATAGTTGATCCCAATTTTCGAGCACGTACTCCTCAGTTCAACCGTATTTCCCATAAGTATCTGGACATCCCAATGCTACCTGGTCGTTTTGTAATTAACCAAGATGTATATTGCAACGCATACACAGTGCGAAACCAGGATTGTGCGAATACCTTATGTGCATGTCCACATGTCTATGCTGTAGGTTATTCATCAGCATATATTAGATTTGTTTAAAAGTATCTTTTTACAGGTTCCTAAAAATGCCATCGTTGAATTTGTTTTTGTAGAATTGTTTGATCAAGACGATGCTCCAGCACTTCATCCAATCCATCTTCATGGTTACTCCTTTTATGTTCTGGGATGGGGTGAAATTGGTAGAAACTTGACATTGCAGAGGGTTATTGATATGGATCAACGAGGACAATTGTTTAGAAATTTTAATAACCCACCTCTTAAAGATACAGTAACAGTACCCAAAGGTGGTTACACTATTGTTAGATTCAGAGCAAGTAATGTTGGTGAGTACTTCAACTCATTTAATTGATTTGTGGGAAATGTAACTTTATTTTATATAGGATATTGGTTGATGCATTGTCACATTGACGTACATGCAACTGAAGGAATGGATTTGGTGCTAAAGGTCGGAAACGATAATGAAATGCCGGAGGAACCAGAAGACTTTCCGGAGTGTGGAAATTGGCCAGAATATGGATCATGATTTACATCTTGCATGATCATGATATAAAATATTCAATGTTTTCTATATATTTTTTCGGAATGCTATTTCTTATTAAATAATATTTAAATTGTGAATATTTTAATCATAAGTTGTATGTTGATGTTTAATAAATCATTTTGTGAGGAGCACTTGTACATGATTATTTGCAGCAAAAACAATCAACTTTTGTATTTTCAAGAAATAACATATGTATTACTTACAATCTAATATCTTATAAATAAATAGACCCAAGTTCTTATGGTTAGGTTCCTATATAAAGGAGATGTATAAAAATTATATGGCAGAAGCATGCCATCTCCAAAAGGAGAAGCTGAGATTTTGATTTTTGTAAGACAGCTGCTCTCTTAAAAATCTCGCATAACGCGATCTCATTATCGGTTCCACCGAAGTCTTATCGCTACCGACCTACCTATATTCTCCAAAATTATTACCTATAAATCCTCAAAGAATCCAGCACAAGAAAGAAGAAAACTCATCTTTATCTTGTACATTTTGTAGAACCATTTGCGAAAAACAAATCTGTGCTTATATTTTTTCAAAGATGATAATAGTCCTAAAGAGAACCGTTTACGTTTTAAAATAGAAACATAATGTGCACTATGTTATTTGCAATTTGAAATATTCATACAACAAAATTTATAATCTACTAGTAAAACTCAGCCAGACCTGAAATATGAAAAGAAAATAATGTAAACATGTTAGAAATTAAAATAAATTTAATTATAATATATATTTATGTATAACTAATTGATATAAATATTTACAATAGTGTACAATAACTCATAACTATTAATAAGTAATGCATTCGGTCATATTCAACACATTCTCATTTTTTCACAATCGCATGTCCGTGAAATAATACCTCTATCTTCCCATAACTTGGTAGATCATTATATAGGATTTAATAATATAATTTTAATATACTTAATTTCTTTGTTAAAATTCATTCGGTACATTAATTAACTTTGCACGCTCAATGCGTATTATTATGTGATACATTTGATGTAAAGCCATGCAATGTCTGTAAATTGCTATTTGCATTGAAATGTTATTACACTATATTTATTAAACAGTATCTAGAATTAGAAAATATAGTGGACGTTTATTACACCAATTTGCGAGAGATGAAGTGACATTACAAATTTATCAACAGAGCAATTAATAAAGAAATTACATAAAAGAGAATCACACGAAATTATGGCAATTATTGCGCTCAAATTATTTTATTTCCCCTTGATATTTATCTAGGAGTATTTAACTTTATGTTCCACAGTTGTATTTACATTTGTACAAACATGGTTTGAGTGTGAGAAAGCAACAAATTCAAATTGAAGACAGTGAATAAATTCTGAAATGGATATTATAGGCCACTACGGTATATGATTGAAAACGCAAATAGTTTTCTTCATTAAATTTATAACTCGATTTAATAGAATAGATTTGAGTTTTTAGTAGTTACGCTAATTTTAATTGTATATCTGCACCTAGTTTAATAATAAATTTGAATATTACTGAAAATAATATGCTGATATCATATATCTGAATATATGTTAGTTTCTTAACATCCATGTACACTGTAATAAATTATAAAATTCAACGTTAAAGAATTTGTTTAAATTGGTCGCCAATTCAACATGTTGAACGATTTGGGAGTAAATGTTCTAGATATGTGTTTAATCGTTAGTTTCTATGAGTCTACCAAATGGATCAAAGATTTTGGTTCGTAAATGTCTACAAATGCGTAAATATGCAAATTTCTTTTCATTTTAATAACAAATCATTCGTTTAGTTTTTGGTCCAGGTTTAAATTCCATTTGTTCCAATCATTCGCGTCTAAAGGTTCGAAAATGGTTTCTTTAAAATACTTTGATACGAACACAAAACATTTTTTTTGCGACTTGAACTCGTCTCGTAGTTCGTCACTTTATCGTATTTTAATTGATACTCAATTCGTTATATTTTCCTTGTTAGTTGGTTAAGATTTAAGAAACAGGTAAAGATCACAGATAAGAGGCACTCCGTCTTAAAAATTATTTAAATAATAACATTTTTATGACTTAAACATGAATTCAACACATTCGTTCAACTCGATAGTAAGGTTTAGCAGAATTGATCCGGCAATACAAAAAATATCTTTATAATATCGCTTAAAACTCACAACGTATCAATGTAGGTCAACTTCAAACTCAACTGTTAACTAATTAACAAAGGAATGATTCACGTTATATACACAATAAATCGTAGTCAACACCATTTAAAATTGAAAATTCGTTTCGTCAAAGAATCGGCGACAAATGCGTCTATGTTAATTACACATTTTATTTGACTTCGTTTTAGAGTTACTTTAGGATTTACTTGGTACAGGCTGATCTTCTCGACGCGATGTAAATTTAGAATTCACAAAGAAATGGATAGGCACGAACTAGTGGTCTCGACAAATGGAAAAATGTTTATCAATCATGTTAAAAGGCGCGAAAACTACGTGTTTCATCTTCGCAACGAATTCTACAAGTATGCCCTACTCTAGTCTACTAGGTACCTGGTAATTAATACTATTCAATTAGGAATTAATTATATGTACAAAAGAGATGTGCCCGATGGTTGTTCCTAAAACCAGCTTGGTTTCAAAAGCATAGTGATTTGAATTCGATGGCAATAAGTAATCCATACGTTGTTCGTAAAATATAAATGAGTTAGAGAATTCGTCGACATTTAACACCGAGGTTAAACAATGCGACGTCTAATATTGCTTTTCATGAGTTCCCTTTGGAGTTCCTAATTACTTCTTCTCATGGCAACGAAGACAATATTATTTCCTTCATCCTTCAATGGAGATTTGTCAAGTCGGCATAGAAGTGCAATTAAATGATTATTATTTAGAATACGTTACTCTCTTTCTGAAAGCTGTTAGCTAGCTTCATCGTATTATGACAAATTAATTAATTCATCTGCGCCAAGTTTGCATTGTGTTTGTATTCGATATGTTTATCTGCAATTTTCATCGATGAAGTGGCATTTCAAGAAACGATGAAAGTGCAGTATAGCGAGAGAATCATATATGAAGAGTAGATAGATCTCATTGTGCCGTTTCTGTTTATTGATCTAAAATCGTCTACTATAATATTAAATCGCTCGAAACGTAATTCTGCATTCTGCATTCTGTTCGATTCATTACAAAGCTACTTTCAATAAGAATATCATTTACACAGTGGTAATGCATGCAATGCAGATTTACTAATCTGATAAATCTGATAAATATCATCTGTGTGTTAATCAGATTAGTTCACTAAGTACTAATTTTCTAATTCTATGTATACTATTCTGATCGAAGTGCCGAGCTTTGAATGGAATTCGGCGTTTAGAGGCGTGTAAATTGTTTTGCTCATTATTGTGTGTGATTATAATTTACGCGACGTACGCGCATTTTGAATGCTGGATGGTTAATCGTAATAGCGGGTAGTTATCGTTGGGATTCCGCCCTCTAGTCTCTCTCACACGTCGTCTTCTACACTGCGCAGATTCACCTGTTGTTTTTGTGCCAAAGCGTTCACGACATACATTAGCGAGTCCATCTTCTTATCCATTGTACTCAACTGAAAAAAGCGATTTAAAACAAGTACTCTGTGTGATGAAAAATGCTGAAAACTGGCACAAGTAAAAAATATCATTTAATAAATAATATTTTACCTGTTGCTCGACCCGATAGAGCCGTGCGCCTACCGTCATCGGTTTTACATTGCCAACCCTGTCAATTCCTGCAAGATAACTGCCTGGCTTTCCCAACGTCTGATCTAATCTTCTCTGCAGCTCCTGAAAAAGCAATTTTGTACGTTTACAAGGAGTAACAAATAAGAAAGAGAGGAACGAAGTTGCACCCAGTAAATTACATCCGTGTAAGAAAAAATATTGGCTTTTGACTTATGGACCACTACTTGATTGATCTATGAGATGGATTCATTACCTTTATGCGGACCATCATGTTTAGATGTCCCTGGCTGTACTGCTCTATAACGTCTCGCACGTCGTAGGGTTTGCGCGCCTGCTGGAATTTCCGCCGCGCGACGAAATACTTGATTTTCCGGATTGCACGGATCGCATTCTTGTGTGCTTCCGTTAATCTACGGGAAGCGGAAGATAAGATAAATATGTAGATTGTAGGATTGTAACGAGACGTACTGCGTGACGCGTGGAAGTTCGCTATCAATGTCGTCAATTTCATCACTCGGAGCCTCCGTCACGGTACTGGTTTGTGAGGTAAATATTGCTCCCCGAACACTTTCCCTGTCTCCTCGACGTATCCTATTAGGAGTACCTGTGAAATAATCATAATTCACGTCAGGCAATAAAATGGCACAATAGAAGAATTATGTAATGCAAAAGGCATAACGAATAAACATAAAAGTCCAATCAAATGGGTTTAAAAAAATTGAAAAGATATATAAGATAGGTTGACCCTGCATAAAAACTATTCATCATCGTCAACCCAAGAATATAAATCCTAGTCAGGGAACGGATTCAGTTCCTCTTCGCTTCCCTTTTTATGGATTTAGTGCAGTAGCACCTTATTTCGTACATTTCTTGGATTTTACCGTATGTACGCAAATTCGATTCCCATTCTGCAGCCGACAGAAAAAAAATGGGATAATGGCGCACCCAAGTGATTTCTACAGGACCGAATTTGTTTCATGCCCAATGTAACAATTCACTTTTCTGATACTCCGATTATATAAGACATTTTAAATACAATAAATCAAAATCTACTTCTAGACATTGTAACAACTTAAATGACAACAAATTTTTGTGTAGCCCATTTTAATAAATATTGAGTGGCTGTCTCTGTCACATAGATAAGAATGGTGAGGTAACCGGATGTTGAAGTAAAGTGCACGAAGGAAAAAATAAAATGGAAAAAATGTACAAAATATAAAAAAGGAAATCCGAGACGTAACTGAACAGAAACCAGAAGAGGGGGAATAAAATGAATGTCGGCGGTTTCACCACTGTGCGGATATTATTAGTGGCGGACAAGAAAGCATGATAAGCAGCTCATCGCAATGTGTAAGTAAAACATAATACAGCTGATAAGATATCAAATGTATCAAAGGAAGTAAAAATAAGCTGGAAAGTGAGCGGATGTTGCAAACTAAGGCCGAAATGGTTCTTCGTCGTGTTTGCTAAGATCAATGCTTACCGGCTTTAGGCTCCTCCATGTAAAACACCACGTCGTTGTCCTGATCGATGGACTTGCCACTGGCAAGCAAACCCGCCGCACCGCCGCCCGTGCCTGGCGGTGGCGGTTGCTGATCGCCTTGAGGCGTGCTGGGTGGCTCCATGCGATTTCGTGATTTTCGCCGCTTCAGCACTGAAGCCTTCTTCGCCACCTGCAATATGAGGGACTGACCCAACCCATGGTTGACTTAACACCAAGACACCAAACATCGCTTTCTATAAAGACTAGGCTAACGCATCAACTAGACACTAATTAATTTTATTCCAGTACCATTTGAAAGTAATTTCTCAAAATGCAAGCGTTTATTGCTACTAGCAAAAATTGATTGCAGTCGAATGTTCCTATGACCTCAAGTTTGAATTGAATCTAACGTGAAGCACAGCACGCTGAGTGCTTCATCAATCAAATTAGACTGCTTTTTACGATAAATGGCACCCAAATAAAACAACAGTTCATAGCATTTTCATAATTGAATACAAATGAAAATCGACAAGCATCACATTGCATTTTCAAGAGTCTCACAATAATGCATTGCACGAGATTCACATCGATTTCATTTGTTTCACATTTGACATTTATCACATTGGCAGCGCCCACGAATTTGCGCTAATCGCACGATCTCCACAAGATCCAGTTACAATCAAGTATCATGCAACCTAACAATCAGGTCAAATATATTTGATCTAATTTGAGCTCTCCAAAATCACATCATGTGATCAATATCCCACTTACAACACATCCCAACTAATAATGCAATAATAACAAAGAGACGTGCAGATACAGTAAGATTGCAGGCCAATTTCAGTATACATTCTACGTATGTGGCCCAATTATTCTATCACTTTGCTAAATTTAGTGAATACATGCAGAATCAATGCACTAATTGCACAATGCAAGGCTCTTTTAATGCTTAGT
Organism: Ecitoglossa quadriceps; assembly: GCA_027574925.1. NCBI lineage: Eukaryota > Metazoa > Arthropoda > Insecta > Coleoptera > Staphylinidae > Ecitoglossa > Ecitoglossa quadriceps. The sequence continues at coordinate 2,114,378 of JAODGC010000012.1, read as the reverse complement.
CGCTAGCGGCCGGTTTATCTAGGGACTTGGGCTCCTTTGCTAGAGAATGCTATTTACCTTCGACAGCGGCAGGGAGTTGGAGGATCCGGAGGACTGATTACAGTTGGCGTTCGTATCCTTAAGATACACCTGCCAAGTAGCGCGTGAATTGAAGCTCTTATCAGCCGCGTAGCATCGCCATAGACATTGGATGAGCATGGCGGCGGCCGGTATCTGCCGATTGAAGTGTTTTTGACGTTGCTTTTGTTGCACTTTTAGTGCAAAGCCCGAACCGAGAATGCCCTAATGTAGAAATATCATTAAATAATGGTCAATAACCATCCCAACATGAAACTAAACCATTATAGTCTAGTGGACTTACAGCTGGAAGCGCAAAAAATGAAATTGCAAAGACGCTAAAACAAGAAGCCACTATTTTCCCCATCCACGTGCGTGGTACAGTGTCCCCATATCCAATCGTAGTTACAGTAATAACTCCCCACCAAAGGGCATCTGCGTAGGACGAAAAGTTGTTCTTGCCATCATCGATGACTGCGTCCTTCTCGGCGAGGTACACGAAGTAGCTGCTGAAGATCAGCCCAAGGAAGCCAATGTAGAGCGTCGTTATCAGTTCCTGGAAGGGATCAAGAGACGGTTATAGACTATGCACACCTATTGGCAGCAGGGAGATAACTCGAATGATCGATAGAGCAAATTTACGTCACATTGGGAAGGCGCGTGGTGCAGTGAAGGAGGTGTCTCGGTGTAATTGCAAATTCGTTTGATGTGGCAAGAACCAAAATGGCGAAATTATATTTCAATATTGATGCGAGCAGGCCCGCTGTTCGCGCACTCGATCGGCAGTTAACTGATTACGTAAATATTATCCCTCGTCATCGTCAGCACCCGATACATATTAAAACTACCCCAAATACTTCAAGGACGCGAGTTGGTTAGCTTATATTTGGATTACGCCCATTAATCCCAATAATCAGGAACGTGGTTGAAATTTACGACGTATGTATTTTAGTTTAGTCTTTTCTATTATCCAATTCAACAAATGCAAATTTCCCCAACTTCCTTTATTCGATATATTCATCGACCACTTTAGAATACACATAATATCAATTGATGCGCATTTGATCATAATATTGGAATGCAAATTTCCCTTTGTTATTTAGTACTTAGTTTCTTAGTACTTATCGAGGTTCGTGCGTTTGGGGCATTATCCGGCACATCGATTAAAATGATTAATGTAACCTTGGAAGGTGACTAGTCCCCGCTGATTATGTCCAGTCCAAGAGGTCAACTCAACGCCCATCATCATTCCCATGTATGTCCACATATTGAAAAACCATGCAGCACTGTTTGCTTGACATTTCCGCGCCGCTCACAATCGATAAACTGATGTACGTTGCGTGCCACGCGCGAAGTGGGACAACGGTAAAAAGTACGTTGGAGGTGATAACAAAATGTTTATGAGTGTTACCACCACGGCCACCTGCATGACAAAGACTTGCCAACCAAAGTAATATAATTGCATTCTACCGAAGGAGTGGTAATAAGTCCATGGGGAACTCATAAAACAATCTATTATTAGTCTAAACGCAAACATAGGAATATAGGAATAACATGCTAAATGAGGTGTACCTGTCGATGAATAAAAACCACGGACCCAAGCAGACGCCAAGTGCCACCCTGGCGGTCCACATGCAGCATGCGCAGGATTTGCAGAAAGCGGATGCCTCGTATTGCCGACGTAGCAAATACTTGTCCATTGGAGCCGATTGTAAGGACCACTATGGATGCCACTACAACAATTAAATCTGGAACAGATAATACATGATGTGAATCGGCAAGACAACGACAACTGCATTTAACTTTGTACCTTCCCTGAGGAAGATGAGCACATCCAATCAATCTTACTGACATAATCAACAAATTGATATTGTGCCCTGGGCTGAGATTTAATTACGCACAAACCGTGGGATCTGGTATATTATTTACTAGCTTACCTAGTCGGTCAGCACGTGTCCTTCGCAAGACGACACACGTAATTCAATCGGTTTCATAAGGACAAACACAATAAACCCAGGACAATAACAACACTTCAAAGCTTTAGCATTAAAATGATTGGGATTATATTGTGAAATATATTGCAGTACCTTACAAATTATCATTTCCGTAAATATATTACGTAAAGTACTGACAGCATTTACCTCGTTTTCAATAAAATTAATGAATAATCTATATCGTAACAAAGACAAGATAAAATACTGCTGTATAAATGCATGGTTGAATCAGTTCCAATTGTAATAAAAAATCCTCCCACTGTCTTCACTACCATTGTTTTTGTTGGATTTAAATTGAAATCAAGTCATTCGCATGCATACGATCCCCAGCAAGCACCAAAAGTGGCCGAGGCACATAGAAACGCAGTGCAGTTTAGCTTAATAAAAGCTAAACTACTTATTTATTGATCGCTTGATATTTCCCCCTGAGCGCACCGTGGCGGGGGTATAGCAACATGCAGACAGAAAAGATAAAAAACGAAATAAACTGTCCATGCCTATCGCGTCCAAACAAGGATTCTGTTCACCTTCTGTTCTATGTTCCGCGGACAATTCCCAAGCACTTCTCGGACATCCATTGGGATAGACTGTCTTCTGTTCCCCGTGGATGGTCGAAAACTTTAAATGTACACTCATTGCATACATTTTGCTTGTTTTTAGTACTTCGCCCTCTAAAGTGCTTGAATTCACGCATAAAATGTAATTTGTTTCAGTATAAATGCAAAATACGTTCATTCCATTTATAAATGAAGGAAAACAGCAACAAAGCGGAGCAAAAAGCTTTCGAACGAAAGCAACAATATACATAAAGCGTGAATTTCAATCTGTTTTAATGTACTTGATGTTATCTCAATTGAAATATAAACCGCCACACAAATAGTTGATAAAATCGCATACTTAAAATTAATTCCGAAATTCTGCAAACTGCTATAAAACAGCCTTAAAATGCTGATTAAATCGATGAGAACATAAATTGACAAAATTACATTGCCATTCGGATGGAATTTAAAACTCCCTTAAACTTGAAGCGGTTATGAAAACTCATAACTGCCAGGTCGTCAGCAAATATCGATTGCCAGTGCGTATCACCTCGACGGCAAGAGTAGTGGCGGCGGCGACATAACTTCCCCAGACGATTTTCTGTTTTCGTATAAATTTACCATGAGACTCGTGGCTCACAAGGCATGCCAAGGTAGCTCACATTATAGGTCATGAACAGACCATGACAATAGCCACCCGCCGACGATGTCGCAGCACACACAGCCGCCGGCTAATGATTCAAGTTGAATGAGGAGCGGGAGGAAAAACAGAGGACCGAGTGTGTCATGTGAAGATCGATGGCCAATTGTCACACGTTACGTGGACTGCAGACAATAAACGAAGGCGGCATAGATTACTTGTTGCTTTGTTTAAAACATTTCCAGAGCGATCAATTATTTAGGGTGTACGATACCATCATGTATGTATTCATAGAAATTTGATCATAACTTTTATAGTTTAATTCGAAATATTTAAATAGCATGGAGTAATCATTTTTCACTTACCGATTATACAAATTGGTTTGCGTATAAACCGAAAGCGACCAGCTAATCCCATGTATTTAGAACGGCAGCCAGCAGACCAAAGGCGGACTAAATATTCGACGCCAAAGAATAGGACGAGACATATTTCCTGCAACAAAAACAAGCTTTAGTCTTGGTCCCAGAACTCCCCAGAGTATGATTTGCGTCGAAGGCGACTACAAAGCAAGCGTTTCGGCAATGACCATCTGAACCCACAAAAAGCCTTCGACCAGTTAACTGCAGCCAAATGATTCTATTGTTTCATTAAATATCCAGTAAATGTTTAATTAAGAGTATACTTCAAACTCAATTAAACATAGATAATATTGGTTCACAAGTCAACGACTAAATTTGATTCAGGCTTGTATTGGTCGCAGTCAACAAAAATTCGTAAAACTGCAAAAAGCAACAAATCAACTCTAAAAATTGACGGGTTGGGTAAAGGTAAAATCATACTAATATATCAGAGATCGATAGAGTTTACATAAACCAATTAATTGCCAATTAATATGATAACAAATTGATAATTTTTGTGCGTATGGGGAATTCGCACACATACAAGTCAAAATCCAATAATTACACCGACATGATAAAACTCAGGATTTCATGGCTCAACAATCGGGATATAATTAAAGTATATCGATGCACCAATAAAATTTCACTTTGTTTTAGAATAAACAATTACCACGCAACCAATTTCAGAATAATGAATATTTCAATGTGGAGGAAAAATATTTTGTAACGAGTTGAACAGGTATACATTCAATTACAACATTGTTACATGAAAACTGAATGTTTAATTGTTTTTAAGTGTCCAATGTATGAAATTGAAATTATGAAATTATTTGGACGTAAAATAACGCATAGCTAACATTCTTCATTAATAAATAATTGAACCACGGAGAGTACCTATTTTAAAATAGTTCCCAATAAAAGAGAATAATCCAAAACCATAAAATTTACATTGTTAAAATTTACAAACTATTTGGAAATTCGGACTTATCTAAAATAATTTAAATGACCCTATCTAAATTATATCCTAATGATTTTTTTGTTACAAAAGCTCGACATTTTTGTAACTAAAACAATTTACCTTTCTTGAAGATGAGAACAGTATCAAACATTTATAGAATTTTAATCGTCTCTACTATTCTTAATCATTCTCCTACCTATTCTTCGCTATTTTTCGCTTAATATGTGCATGTACAGAAGTCGTAACGCCCACTGTATATCGCTTTCCAACCTCTGACATTTTCTAGCAATGCACTTTAATTTCGAATTAGAATTATTTATACACAGCCAAGTGCATTACAATACACTATGGTATTCACAAGTTGATGACACGCCAATGCAGAGCAATGTTCTTATTTCTTAAAGATTGCGAGCAGTCTTACAGAATGTTCATCAAATATCGCCTTCGCCTCTGGAGGCAATCAATTTGAAATGTAGAATATCATCTCACAACGATAATTCAATCGCGGCCACTAGGATATTCATTCAAAACAATTACCTTCCACCATTCAAAGATCAATTTTGTTACACCATAATTAAGTTATGCCATGCTTAGAATAACACGAATCAGCATGTGAGTGATTGCGCAAATAACATCTAACAAAATGTGTTCCACAATCACAGAGTGCAACTTTCGCTAGCAACTACTCGCACGATTGCGCCCACAAATCTTGACGTTCATTCGTGCAATCGAATGCATTCAAAGGCATTACACACGACAGAAAACATGGCTTTTGCTGGGCCGGCTCCGTCAAAAAGCAATTTGATTGAAAACAGTGCCGACCGTTCGCAGGCAACTGGTGGCAATCGTTCAATTGAATACTGTACATAGTCTACATGTGTAGATTAAAGGACGTTTTTGCACTTGTATAAAACAGAATTGTTGCTACTTACAATCACTTTATAAATGGTGACAACCTGCGAACATTAGATATCAAAAAGGGGATTCTTAACACATGCGAGTCGGCGACGCTTCAAAGTGACAAGAGTTACAAGACCAAGAAGCGCGCGACTACGACGACATTGATTTTTCGAGTGCACTTGGTCACTAATGGAAGCCCAATTTGCCTATGTTTAAGTGGCCTTAGAAAATACAGCAAATCGCTTAAGGTAGTTGCTTACACATTTACATACTTAGAAGGTGATACAACCATGGAAGACACCGATGCAAACAGCGACTAAGTTTAATAGGAATTTAACAATTCTAAGGTTGCTTACCATCCAAAAGAGGGTTTCATTGGCAAAGTCTTGATACGTGTCGATTGTCGATAAAACGCTAAATATCAGGCACACCAGGACCAGCATGAATCTGAAAGAAAATCAAATAAATTGTTAAATAAAGTGAGGCATGATTAAATTACGTAGAAAATAAGAAGATATTTTATATAGTCGTTGTGTAATATTTATTATGCTCAGACGTGGTTTCATTCGTAAACGATAGGAAGACAATGTTGTTTTATAGGGGGTAAATTGTTGGGTGTATAATATTATCCAAGATGTGTAAGCATTAAACCTCAAAACTATACTTATTTTTTGCATTAAGATCATTTATCTTCTGGCATGTGGAAAATTGAATATTATAATATTATATATGTATCTAATATAATCTTGAATATACTAATCTTTACAATAAAGGGATAAGAGTTCTTATAAGAAACAATAAAAAACCTCTCAAGTTCTAGATCTCCTTGTACTTCTTCAAATTACATAAAAACATCATTTTCTAATTATATTTACATATCTAAGCAATAATATTTGTACTTGTATTTGTATAAGCAATACTTTTGTACTTCCCAAACATACAAAATAGTAAAGTGAACTAAACCTTGGAAAAATTTCGAAAACTTTTTCCACTACAATATTACAACGCATACAAATTGTTTTCAAACATAAAGCACACATTATTTGTTCATGTTTTAGTTGCAACGTTGTTTGTGCAACGTGTATCGCTGAAAATGGAAAATGTTATATAAACTGCATGCTTACGCTCAAAGCAAACCTACGAAATGTAAATTATTGGCTTGATTAGAATCTACTGCAATGTTTATTATACGCAGAGTAAAGTGTGCGAGTAGTTGCGTTATATACCAAATTGAAATATTTTTGAAATGTTGCTGGGCGTTATTATTCTCAACACTGACAAATCTGCAAATAAATGCAAATTCAAGGCATGCCAATTGCAGCGATGTGTTTTAACAACAAATTGATGATTTTTTGTATTAAAAGACTTTTACACATGATTAAATATAAACAGCTAATCTTCGAAAATGTCTGTATACTGAAAATTATAATAAATACTTAGGATTAAAAAATAGTCCAGTAAGATTTGATAATTAAGCCTAAAATTTATTCAATCTTTGTTCATAACTTTTTTAAATTGATGTTCGTATTGTCCACTACATTTGAACAAATGCATTTTTCATATTTGTTTTCGTAGAATTCAAAAACGATCAAATATTTATTCGAATAGAATTGAATTTATCGAACAAAAATATTAATCTATGCCTCTATAGAACCACCATCCCTTGTATGTTATCCCAATGTCGTTATTGTGATATTTTATTAACCATGACGGGTAGGAGTGGGTAGTAGGGTGGCATCGGTGCCATCAACCCGCAGACACGACACTATAAATGTCATATCATTCCGCATTGACGGCACTGCGCCATTCTGGCAATGATTATAGGCGTAGCGCGCTGCTTGCAAACCGCCACCCGCATAAAAAGAAAGCAAAGTCTTTTATTAGCTATAAATCATTACGGCCGCAATGATTTTGATGCCCACGGGGAAACTCAAAAGTTCACCAGAGATAAAAATACAGTTATTGAATGGACAGCACGAAGTGTTCAGATGACTACAGAAATACGAATGAATGTGACTAAAATAAAAATGAATCAAAATAGTGCTTACGAAATATCATCATGGTAATGCCCACGCATCAACTGTCATGGGGCTTGTCATGCAGATGATGGCAATGCGGCACCAGCATATATTGTGAAACGTGCAATGTTCCAACGTCGAGTTGCGGGGTGGATTTGGTACTCGCATGAAACATGTCTAACCTAAATCAATGAGGGGAGATGGTTGAAGATAGTGATCATAAAGTCACAGAATCATAAGATTGCCAGTACCACATTTAATAATCCAGAATACAAGGTTGATGAATTTGGTCATTTCAACTTTGGCGCCCAACTGAAATTGGTTGCACTCAAAGATATCTTACTGAAGATAATATTATAGGGTTAGATTACATAAAAGTTTACGATAATGTTATCGTCTCTTTCTACTACGTTGCGTGTTTATCGCACATTCAGCTACATGAAGAGCTTTCGTACTCACACGACTTTGCATACAGCTTTATTTTGATAGCAAGAAAATTGCCTACGCGTGCGATTCGCAACATAAAAGAACATCTCCAGTATTTCTTCGGCACTCAGTGTTTTAATATAAACTCGGCAACAACCTGGCAAAGTTTGAAGTTTGAAGGACGCAGCTACTAGTACACCGCTGAGGAGCGTAACAAGTGGCAAGTATAGAAAAAAGACAAGACTGCCAACTGCCAAAACTTCGTCAACTTCCAAAACTTGCAAGTCAAAAGTTTCGAACGAAGAAACCAACAAGTCTTCGTGTGGTTTCGATATAGTACATATACCTGCCTGAAACGAACAAGTCAAATTGAAAATATACTACAACGGCGAATTGCCTGAACGACTTTAAGCCACCACTATTCGTCGCTCATGTTAAATTTATCGATCCACGTCGACAAAGGGATGTAAGCCAGAAGAAAACCCAAAAACCGTTCTAAATTCTATTCTCACTCTATGAGTAGCTTCTAGTATTCGCTGTGAATTGTTTGGTTTGATACTGATGTACTATGGGCGTATTGATCAAGGCAGTCTGTTTGCATGAAGCCTAGTGCATTTTGCCAAGAGAAATGTCTGCAATAAATTCCATTTCGGCTGGCTTTTCAAACGAGCGTATTTGCGCAGGAAGGAGGAGTTGCAAACGTAGGACTTGTGCCTGCTGGCATACACGCAGCCAGCAGGACATGCGGGGAATGTATGCACATGCATTGCGCCTTCTGTTTCTTGTGTGACAGGGGCACAATTTGCATATTTCGGAACATCTGCGACTCATTCAACATTCATCATGCTACAATTCCAGCTGAGAGGCAGAATACTTAAAAAGAATTTAAATTTTCCATGTTTTTATAACTAAATGAACAAAACATTTTGTCTAGCTTCAACTATAATTCTAGGAACGATCCAACATCACATGTTGGTCAAATATGCGCCTATTCAGTCAGTATTTGTATTCTAGTAAAGTTCAATCTGCTAATTAAGGATTGTCAAAACCAAGCTTCTAAAACTTGAAATTCAATTTACACCGGTCAAATTTCAGGCGCGCTGATATCTGCACCCTGTGCATCGAGTGCTGGAGGCGGTTTACAATTCGCTGAGCTCTTCATCAGATGCAACCCAACACAAGCACCAGATATGTGATGAGTATTATTGCAATTTGCAATCACAAATCTACCAGTGAAATTGACCAAACGAGCTCGCCTTTACCGAATAGCCGAATTACACTCGCTCAGGCCTTTATGGCATGATCGAAGTAATGAAATAAGTAGTTAGCTGATTTTCGTGATTCACGATAAATAAGCTTTCCACGAAGCAACTAAGTAGTCAAGAAGTTGCACGAAAACAGCTTCGTGCATGCAGATTATTATAAACTTCGGTAAAGTTGCTAAGTTGTTAATTTATATTCATGTTTATACTTTATTTTAGCTTGGAATTTATGTGTTTATGTAGTGTTTGATTTTTATAGATTGCAAACAGTTGGAAATAAGCACGCAAAGCATTGCAATTATGTTAATCACGCTAATGATGAATGATTTGTGTCAAGATTTCATTTAATGCTATGACAAATTTGCTTGATTTATCAACGAAATAATAAATTTAAATTTTGCAATTAATAACATTTTGTGTGAAAATGAAATATGAGTAACGGAAGTAAACCAACATTCCATTCCATTTTGTTTTTCCAATAAAGTATGCGCATGTTGTTTGAAATTCTATTTTCAGAATTTCAGTTCATAATCTCTGATTGAAATTTGACTCTTAGTTATGACATGAATCGAAAAATAAGAGTTTAATTTCAGTTCCTAGTATACATTTAGTTCGATTGAATTTTTCCATGAAAATCTGACGCGGCGTCGGGTAAAAATCACGCAACTTGGTTGCACCAGTTTTTTTTTTCTGTAAATACCCAACTGACACGACTAACATAACCTACATTACAAAGTTTGACATGAATTTCAGCCCTTTTTTAATAAACAATGCTTTCCCATAAAAAATCACAAAAAGCTCTTTTTCATTAAATAAGCACTAGCACATTTCATTTTGGGAAACTGAAAAAAATCATCCCTAAAAACGTTCCTCGCACCAACTGCCACAAAATTCTCTAGTACCCTGTATTTATAATTATCTTCATGTTGCAACAGTCAGCGGAATAGACCGCTTGCTGCCTCACGATGCGGGAACAATAATCGCGATTGTTTTAAACGACGCCGCCGCACGCAATTACAACTTTTGCGCTTACCGCTCTCAACCCTCGACCTGCATAACCTCGTGCCCAGCCAACCCCTATCTCTCTCTTTGTGTGTCGTTCAGTTGGCGTGCGTGTCGGTTGGCTGTATATTTTTTACTCGCGTGAATTGTTGTATTGTTTCAGTTCGCGTTGAAGCTAGAACGTTGCGATGCGTCCAAAAATTATTATAATTGTTCACGATATACCCGCACTAAAAATGCCAAACGTTGAAAGCAGAAATCAAATTATAGAGAAAATAGGTTAAAATCCACCGTTGGAAACTCGACGGATGGTGGGCAAATTTCAGGTAAAATGAGAACATTCGATAATTAATCTAAACTAACGCTGTGAATAAATATCTTCAGGTAATAAAGAAACTACGTGGAAGGTTCTAACAACAAAGAAAGTGCTCGAATTCCTTTCAAATTCCAACAACAAAAGATGGTCTATTGGTTGTAATCAGATTGATCTTGGTTTTACGTGACTATAATACTGAAAAAAATAATACGCTTGTAAATACATTGGTATTATCGCAATAAAAATTATGGAGAATTGAGTTTACTACAGATTTCGATCACATCATAAATAAATTAATTCTCATACTTTTTCACCTTACTGCTTATTTTTAAGTACTATATTTGAAGACTTTTGGCACAATTCACAAAAATCTGAACCCTAATACTTAAGCTTCATTGAAACAAACCTAAAACAATTGATTTATTTGTAAGCAAATTTAAACCCTAGATGTATTAGAAATTAACCTAAATGATTAATTAAAAAAAAAACGTCCTAAAATTAAAACATCTAAACTCTAGATTCTGGTCACCGTTTTAACAGTTTCCATGCCATCGTCTCTTTTGCAAACTAAGGTCGTAAAAGTCATAAAATTAAGACCAACATTGAACTAATTTAATTATTATGTTAATCCCGTTGACATTTACATACAATACATGTATACCTACGAACTTACGAACTCAGTGCTCTTATGCTAGTCTATCATGTGCATGATAGATTCTATCCCCTAAAGGATTTGCATTTGCTAAATGCGAATTTAGATTGGATCTAAGTTGCGCGTTTTGTATTCAACACGTTTTGCCACCGCATTTACCTTTTTTCACCCATCATATAATACGGTTCACAAAAAAAAATTAAATACAAAACACAACGCAAATACGAAATAAAATAAGCAGAGAAATTAAATAAAAATCTATTTGGCGAGACCATATTACAAGAAGTTGGTAATTGACAAATGGTAATTAAGAAAAATTAAATCAAGAATTATTTATGTTTTTGTAGAGCTAAGACTGTTATGTAGCTTATATATCTTTGCAAGTTATGATTCAAATAGATTTAAATTCATTTCTTATCAGGAGAAAAAAACAGAGGTTTCTACGGTAAGATACATGCGTGGAAAATAATGAATTGCAACTTTCATTTTCACTTCTTAATTATTTCTACTGGAACAAGGTTCAAAAAAAAAACCCACAGCAATTTCCAGATAAGAATTATCACCTCTACAAGTAGCGCCGCACAATTATCAAATGCGCCTTATCTACGTCAACTTGGAACCACCAGTTAACACAAAGCAAAAGAACACGATATTAGTTTCCTGTCAAATACATCGTATGCGTGCCGATATAGGTCTATTCGTCAACTTAGACCTCGTCACCTGATTGCAGAAATCATTCCCGCTTTGATTGAATGAAGCTGAATGCAAAGTGACCGAAAGCCAAAGAAAGTCGCAAGCATTATTCATCTAGAAGAATATTTCAAAGTATTATCTAAGGAGCCCGAACTTAAATGACTTTTTAGAGCAAACAAAATGACTTGGTTGTTTAACAAGTGATAGTTTTAAAAAGCCAGCCATATTTTGGAATATTTAATCTCAAGCGACTTTAAATTAAGTTCGTTATTTTTGAAGAAAAACCTTTTTTCTGTTCCCATAATTTACTGTTGTTGTAAAAAAGTACAATTAATTAGAATTGCAAGGCTTCCATAAACTCCCTATACGTAATATTCCTACATTGGCTCAAATCTATTTTAATCTTTTTACCCTAATATCATGCTTCCTATCCTACTAGTGCCCAACACGCAGATGCAGCCTACGATGAACGTAATGCGTTTTACATTAGTACGGCAGGAAGGCGGCTGTGGAACAGCAGGCACCAAACGCGATGTGTTATTATATCAGCCGGTGGCGGCAACCAGAAAAGCGGGAAAACCGGCGGCGTCAATCTGGGTCGTTTGCGCTCTTTCGCGTGTTTGTCGCGCTACCAACCCCGCCCCCGCCCCCTCGTGTTACTCGCAACGTCACGAGTATGCTGCAGAGCCCAAAGGCTCAAGAGAGCATTACAAGCTAACACGGTAGCGGACTTCCATTAGTACGCAGAGGGACTAACTGCAACCCCGGCGGCGCAACCCTTCCTTTTTTACCCTTTACGGATAAAAAGAAGGAGCAAAAGTGAGGAGCGAGTATGAGTGAAGTCTGAAGAGAATTCAGCGTCTAGTATATGTTCAGTACACAGCTTACTGTAGGGTAACCAGGACAAGCCCAAGTACATGATGATATTTATAATCAACATCTAGATTTTCTTAATCGTAGGGTATCAGTAAATGCAACATGGCTTTTAATTAATGCGCTTTGGATGATTCACTAAACTGTATATGTCATCGCTTTTGATACACAATCCTTTTACAATACCAATCCATCCGTGAAAATAATTTTAATATGAACTCCAAACTAAAGTAACTTTGTAACAAATATCTATTACCATTTTCACAAACAGAACGCAACAAGATTCACTTTATGGCAATTGAGATTGGACCATCTCAAGACCAACCTACCTTGAGAGAACCCAACAAAATCTTATCGATTGAAGTAACTCTCCCCATATGAAACACAAACACAACTAGAGTAGTGAATAAATCCAGGTAACAAAGCAAATGCTTCTGCATTCCAATAACTCAAGTTTTGTTACTTGGTGTACTCCTGCATTCGCAAATATCAGCTTTATGTTTACTAAAACCGTGTCATTTCTTTGACCTCTATTAAATTCAAATAAGTAATTGCATAACATTTTCTATTACATTATTCATGATTCCAACCAAAAATAGTTAACCTTGCTCAACTCCTATGATATTTTTCCAGTGTCGCTTTAAATGAATACAAACAACCCCTTCTTCTTCTTTCTATAGTCCCCTTTCCGTAATTCGGTGATAATGTGTTATCAGTAGTGACAAAATGTACGCGCATTAATGAGCCCTGTTAACAATGGGACGCCGCCGTCGTATAGATTTTCGCGTTAATCGCCTGCTGACTAAAACGTGGGGAGCATTTCCCCATCATCGCACCACATGTGACCACGCTACTAGTATTAACGCATTATGTCAATAATGAACACTTGATTTAATAAAGCTGTAGACGACAAAAATCACAATAAGAAAATACGGGAGAAGACATTTCGGTGTTAATCTCAAATGTGGGCGCCTGAACTAGATTATTTCTTGTTTGTTCGAATATAGACTTTTTTGGAAACATATCTAATGAAGGGTGGGAATTAATACATGTGAATAAAACATGCATGTGGCACGTATCTTTATCGATAATGAATGACGAATAGAAGTTGCTTAACGTGGAAAATGAAAATACGCGTAACAACACATTCTCTGAGTTTGTTACATTTCAAAAGCCACGCCATTTCTTTGTAATTAATTACAATGGGCAAAGCAGCACGAATTTTCTTCGTGAACAAGACTAACAATTAGCGATGATTAATCACATGCGTTTGTGACCTACATATACAAAATTCATATGCATAAACATGAAAAGCCACATAAAATGTAAGCCAATTCAAGCCAATTTTAAATTGCAAAGTTTTCCTCCATCCTTTCGGAGTTTTCGCTTCAGTAACCTCGATGGAAATAAAAAATACTCTAATTCCAAATAATAAACGAACATTGGTTTTCCTGAACTACTAACTACGCAGACAGAAACAAATCAAAAATGTGCCGATGTAATTCGTGAAAGCGTTAAACAACGCGTGTTGCTCGTGGAAAACTCGAATTCAATCCATCACTCAATTCTATACATCGACACGAATGAATTATTCAGTAGAATTGGAGTTCCTCTTGGAAAACAGTAAAAAGTCAATTCACGTGTTTTGATTAAGATATTAATTTGACGTGTTAGCCTTGACATTTGTATGAAATTATTACAAATTACCATCTTTTAGTTCCTTAAAATTAGTAATTCATTCAATAAATGTAAATATGTTTTTGGTTGGTAGCATTTCTATCTATACTAATGCAGCAAATAATTGATTCCTGCACATACCATCTAAGTGTCTATAGTTTTTAAACCCATTTATCACCTCATTATTTCTGCGTTTTGAACGGTTTCCATCATCATAAACAATATTTTTACATACCAAACCTGCTTTTAAATGCGCCAGCTCATGTAAACTATTCACCATTTGACAGCACATATATCAGATCAGTAACAATATGTCCTAACACGTATCCTAACACCTGCATAATAAATGCCTTCATTTGAAAAAGTGGCGCAAAATATAGCACACATAATCTTCTGCACGCACGATGTATCAAATCCAAAAGCTTATGATATATCCAACCTATCAAATCTCGTTGTTAAATAGAGTGATTTGCTACTCACACAGTGAAATGATAAATGAAGCATATCCATCCTGCAGGATGTTCGAGAAACACATAAGTCCGCTCCTGCACTGTCTTCCCCTTCTTGTGATGAAAGACATACTTCGCCTTAAAGGCCTGATCTATGGGCAGATAGATGGGGTAGTATGGATCAGGGACACCCCGCGGAGCGTCCCCATCATCGCCATCACCCCCGTCCCCGCCAGCTCCGACAATTTCGTCGTCGTCATCATCATCCACGTCGGCGGGTGCTACTACATCTTGGTGCTTGGCATTTCTTGAAAAGCGCTGCTTTCGCCGCAGCGGTGTTGGTACACGTTTGTGGTGCGCTTCGAAGATGCGTGGGCAGCGATGACCTCGCAATCGGGCAAGGAAAGGCAGGCGTTCCGGATGCTCACAGTCTGTGAGATCATCTTCACTTCTGTTCATTTTTTCGCCAACAATCAATCCATCAATCAGCCAGAAATTCATCAATCCACATTTGCGTTAAAATGTTTGTAATTCGTGTGTCCATCACGTTCAGATAATAAATGGGTAAAATGGAGAAAAACATGTTTAAATTGGGTAATGTTGTCAGAACTTATCGTGGTGGATTTGGATATTTGTATTCTTCATATGTCACCATTGTTAATCGCACAGAGGAGCAAAAGAAGTGTTAATACTCTTAACATTGGTGACAACCCGACGTGCGCAGAGGGCATTTTTAGAAGGTATCATCAGGAAATATGTGGAAATACCAAAGTATCAGAAGGGATATCACAGATCGTGGAACCAAAGCCACGCAAACATTTCATTACAAGTACACTACAACTTCAATTTACGATCTCCACCCTCAAACCTTTACATTAATCTCAATTTTCTTAGACAAAGTACAATCTTAAAAAAAAAAAAACAGATTGTACTTGGGGTAGCTGTATTAAAATTTAAACTGGCAAAAACCTTTATACTTTTCAGAATTTTTAGGGCAAGTACAAAAAGATTCTGGCTGACAGGAGAGTAAATATAAATTAATTGCTTTCCATCGCCTGATAGGGCCGATATCAGGGCTCGAAAGCACGTTATAATCATAAATCACCCCCGAGTATTTTCAAAACTACTTCCTTTCCTACATACGCCACTTTGTGGCTTTAAAAGTCTGTAGGAAGCAACAAAAACTGGGACGACGTCGACGCTCAGGGACGCGATAATCACAAATAATGCATGCGGTAAACAAGAATAAAGTGGTCCTTCTGCGAAAAAATAAAACCGGTAAAAAGGGATTCAATAATTCATGGTCCTTTTGGGCTTAAATGCCGTTTGCGCACGCACAGTATTTCATCCTCTTGGTAAAACCCCTAGTTGATGTTTATCCACGCACGTAAGATCCTCCGCTCCTCTGCATGATCAACCCAATCAGACACACGCCAGGTTACCTATCCTCCCGCGTGTCAACGCAGACGTCGCGATGGTAAACGGTGGCGACATCGTCGACATGATTGACGGGCGACTTGAGCACGCTCAGCACCAAGTCCTCTCCCGCGGTGGCCGCACTCTCATCGTAGGCCTTCGTCGAGGCAGGTTGCGCTAGCATAATAAACCAACAAGAAAAACGCTTTGAGTGTCACAGCACGTGGTGGATCGGCGTGGTGGTGGTGATCGAGGTGGTGGTGGTGGTGGTGGTGAGCGTGAGCCTGTTCGCGAACGATTGCTTTGTTTTGTGCGCTCTCATCGCTCGCAACCTGGTGGCGCAATGCGCGACCACGCTTTTTTGACTTGCGGTGCGGGTAGCCGCGCGAGCGATTGGTGTGCGGCGGGTTAATTGATTAGTTAACATCGATTTCGACACAAGCACACACAATGCGCGAGCACGACACAACGAGCACAACTCTATCACACACCTAAAACAAATCGGAGAAAAAACACACAGACGGTGAGATAATCGAGTCGAATCGAGCGCACTACTTTTGTCGAGGAGAGGGTTGGTTATGGCTACAGTCGGCGAGGTGATTTGCAACAGATTAAATAAGTCTGGAATAGATTGGGAGTGTTGATTCATATGTTAGTGAAACAGAAATATACATCTTTCTCAAAGGAGATGATAAATTCAGGATTTAAAGGAAACTTTCATCATGACATTGAAAAGAAATGAAGAAGCAAGCAAATGCGCCCACTGCGGATCCCAATAAGATCTCCTTGCATTTGGTCTTTCGTTCTAATCATTTACTCGCGCTCTAATTTCCATGTTTTTTGTTCGGGGTGAATTCAGCGCTCCCGTTGTTCGCTTACCGGAATGCCGCCGCTCTCCACCTGTTGGATTAGGGATCGGCACCAGACTGAGCTTGCGTGACGTCCTGTAGAGATTCTCTTGCTCCGAACGATTCATATCGCCGAAGAGCATCACCAGCGACGAGACCATCTGAGCGAGCGGTAGTCGCGATTGGTGCGCAATCTCATGCCTTGGAGGATTTTGGAATTGAATAGTGCCTCAATGATACCTTCACGTTGACAGCGGTAAGCAATCTAATTGCTTGTTGCCGAATTTGTGCGTTTTATCTCTTCATGCAAAGGTCTTGAATTTCGCTAGTTGGTTGCAGGTGTAAGTTGACTAAACAATTTGTTGATTGATGAGCGGTGCCTACTTCCAGATAATGAATTCATATTCCTGTTTTTACATAATTTGAGTAACACGACCTCTCTCGTCAATTTCAGATGGGATTTAATTGAAATGCTTTGGCCACTTTTGCAGCCCTCGTTATCCTCGATGGTAATAAACCTTTTTGCGTCGTGTGGAATCCTCGTCTTCCCTTTTGCTTCCTGGCCCCTTTCCCGCCGTGGGTCAAAAGTGGCTTAGTTTCCACTTGCTTTTCGCCTTCTCCTGGTCAAAAGTTGAACATACCAAGCAGTAAACCAATTTAATTCTACCCAAAAATTCCACGACACACAAAATAAACTCAATAACAAAAAAAAATCACACAAAATTCGAAAGTCCAGCTCGTTTCCTGTTGACTCAATGACTCAGTTTCCTGCTGACATTGTTGATTGGTGGAATGTGCGTTGTAAATCCTTTGCTCACACCTCTCACCCGATCGATTTCACGATATTGCCGATCGATTTCGCTTGTATATCGTGTCTGGCAATTTTCAATTATTCAGACTTGCACTGAGTGTGGTGGGGCGCGTGGTGGCGGTCGCACCGCTAGTTGTGTGGTACGTTAATTACACTCGATTAATTATGCAAGCGCGGACGGTACTCACTAGGCGCGCGCGTACCGCGAACCGCTCACTAGCTACCGGACAACGACAATTCACGAAGCAAGCCGCCCGCAAACTGGGAACCAACTGTTGGGCCGCGAGGCGCGCACTCGCCGCAGGAAGCCCCCCGCCGTGCGCGCCGCCTCCACTTGCGCGCCCTCCTCGTCATCGATTCTGCTGGCGGTGGGCATACCTAAGGTAGCGTAGCCCGCTACGCGCATTAATATTATTAATTTCATACCAAACCAGGGCTATACCTGTTCAATGTTTTCTTTAACATTAGCAAATATTTATCTGTAAACATTCTTAATTTTAGTTGAAGATGAAAGGTGCAGAAAGGAATTTAGACTTTTTACAAAAAGCCCATTAGGAAATCTAATTATATATGACTAATTTATACTCGGGATGGAAGGAAAAAGTAAATAATGTGTATGGTACTAATGCAACGATTCTGTCAGAAAGAATTTCCACCCCTCTCCATCTAAACTGAGCACCGACCACTTGCAATACAAATGCACGCGTAATCCTAGAACATTTCCATTTTCATTATTTTCATTTTCATTTGTTTTCGTCGCTTGCGCAGATAGACGGGACCCGTTGCAAAACAAGCGCCCTCGGCACGAAGGAAATGACAGGCCACAACAATACACTGGTAGATAGAAAGATTTTCTCCGATATGTAATAAAAAGAAAAACTACAAAGGAAATATTACAAATACAAACTTAAAACTCCTACGTATCTGTATACTTCACAACTTACCCCTAATTTCAAAACAGCTAATACTAATTTTACCTCATATTCTTCATTACTGAGAGTTAGATGGTAAAATGATCCTTGATTCAAAGGTGCTAAACATGGATCACCAACCTATCTAATGCTCAGTAATATTTTCCACCTGGTGGATAGCCATACGCGGGTTTTGCACATGACTGACCATGCGCATATTAAATCAAAAGAACCCACGTGGAAAGACCTCACCTCACGCATATATAATCAGCCCAATTGTGAATTATTAAATTATCCCGATTCGCATGTAACAGTACTACCTAGAGCACTCATCTTCAACTCATTCTGATTTTGCGCTAGCCCGCAATTTATCATTAAATTAATCAACAACGGACTGCATTGCGCTAGTATGCCCACATCAACTCCCAAAATACAACCCTAGTAATTCCACAATTCCACGTTCTAACGAGAAGGCGAAAACAAAAGAGAACATGTTCACTGTCAAACAGTGGAAAGCCACTGTATGTCACTGCACTGTAGCGCTATATAGTTGTTGGCTGGGAAGAAGGACAAGGCAACAAAGAATGTTACACGAAGAAGGAGCGATGCCACAATTAGGTTTATTTTGCTCCCGAGAACCACTACGTTATGCATTATATAACGTGATTCAAGCTCGTTTCACGTGGATAATTTGGATTTTCAGCTCGATTACGCTCCTTCTAGTCCGCTACTAAAGTGAGCGTAGTGTGACCTTTGTTAATTATTACTGATTGCTAATTGAGGTGGAGTGTAAATTAAAAATGAATTGGATTGAATTAATTATATCAATATAATCATCAACCAAATTTCAACCAGTGTGTTAGCAAAATAAAGAGATGCTGACATTGTTAAAAGTTATAATTAGCCCAGAGTTTGGAAAATGGGGAAAAATAAAAACTGGGCTAATGGAAATCTTTGTTTGGGAAATTGTTGTGGAAAATTTGTACGTGCGGGTAACCAAGGATAAAGGAATGAGGATGAGACTAAGGATGCGGTTTTGAATTCTGCTAATCCTAGCGTAAGATGAAGCGAAGAATGAAAGGTGATATTGGAGAAGAAAACAAGATCGAATTGATGCCAATCAATGTAAGGAAATTCAGAAGAAACCAATTTGAACAAGAAAATGATGTGCCTGCATTTTGAAATATATTTGACAATTTCAGTACTATTTTTAAATTTTGAAAGAAATTTATGAGCAGTGTGATTTTCATGTTTTTGTCATAACAATAATTATTTAAATTTTGTACTCATTTTAAAAATTTATTATCTCACATTACAAAAATCAATTTGATAAAATTGCGTAGTAGTTTAATCAGCAAATATAAAAATCAATAAATACATGTAGAATAATCACCTATTTTTTCATTTTTTTTTCTCATCTAGTAGCCAGTCAAAGGTGTATGTTTTAATGCAAATGTACGAACACAAATAAAACAAGTTCTCAAAGTACACGTGTAGCAAGTTAAAACTTTATCAAGTTTTTTTAAGTACATTACTTACCTACATCTATAGAACTAATGGATAATTCTTAAAATAGTAAACTGCACATTGTACCAATCCATTTTGATTGCCCTCATTGTTTTTGTTCACTGTTTCGTTATGGTCGTGCCCCAATTAACCAACGTCCACGTTTGCCTTGCTCGTATTTGTATAACTCTCATTGCAAATGACCGTTCATGCATCACTTGCATTTTTGCTACATTTCGCGTTACAATTGCACCATTACCACACTAATCGCAAGACGACCATACAAAGTAAAACATGGAATATAATTGGCCACGGTGCTGCAATACAACGTCTTACATCAAGAATAAGGAGCAAAGCTCGTAATTACTCACAAGCTTCACAACGCGCACGTGACGCGGATGAAATTTATTTTGCCGCCTCCAATTCGGATTGCAAGAGGCCTCACAATATCATTGTATTGCAGCATGTTAAATACGCACACGTTGTATGTTTTTTGCTGCAAATGAATTCAAAACCAGGAGAATTTCCCATGGAAGTTGAAGAGTCTTGACTAGGAAATCTTTTATTCAGATAAATTCCAGGATTACATGTAACGTTGGCACTCGGGAGTAATTTCACGAGATGGTGTAAAGTAATTTAATGAGTTGGACCTTTATGCCCGCAATTCTAATGCAGGCATGTAGATCCATAGCATTATAAGTCACGTATAATTTTAGTGGTGCTTGAAAATTTATTTGACATTACTTTAAACTTCGTAAATATTTATATAACATCTTTCTAGTTGGTGTTTGTTTCTTTCCTCATTAAAATTTAACAACGTTGACACTTTCGCACGGAAATGTATATCACGAAGAACTAACTATGCTTTCAAATATTCGAGAAGCACGCAAACGCAAGAAAATTTTGGTGGAAAAAAGCATAGAAAAACCTGAAAGGAATTAAAGTGCACTTGTAAAAATTGATATAACTACATAAAGTTAATTAATTTTTAAACAAAACTTGCTACTGCCTTGTGCAGTGAGTCTATAATGATCTAATAGCTGTCTCATTGGCTAACTTGCCAGGATCTAGAAAACAATTTCAATAAAAAAAACAATGGAAGATCAACCAAAGAAATCAATTGCTCCTAGATGAGGTCCGAGTTGCTATGCACTTGATCTAGTAAGCCCTATTTTAATCATTTATTTTGTTTACACCAAAGTTTTTTCTCTAGTGAAAAATTTCCGCTGTCATTCAAGCGCGACTGCTCGGACACTTCACAGGCCGTCTTTTATACCTGGGTGGACAGTAGTACTTCACCATGCTGCTGTTCACCCTAGGTCTGAAAAGTCTGACGTCTAATTACCGTTCGGAAGTGTCCTGCAACACTTGCGCGCATATACACAGTTCATACATATTATATATAATACATTGGCCTACGTAGATACTAAGCCATGAAAATGAAATAATGCGCATTATTTCTCTAGGTAAGTATGTTGTTATTATTATAATGAGAGCTTTTTGAGATGGTGGAATTGGTATTTTGTTACTTTGCAGGTATTATTTCTATCCGTATATTATTCCCATACTGAGGACACGTAAAGAATCAAAGAATTAAAGGATGAATCGCAATTCCACGTGTAGTATAAGGCAAACCTACTGAGAAACGTTTTTGGAAGCAGTGCGTCTATCATAAGTTATAGTGGAAATTAGTAAATTAGCATAGGTTGATGATGATAACGTTGAATTCCATGCTTAGGTTAATTTGAAGTGATTACTTGGTTAATGATAGTTTCAACTCACATTCTTACTTTGTCGTTTTAATTAATAAACTTGTTCAATTGATTTGTTACGTGCGTTTAATTATGGTCCCTGCAGGATTCTTTGCCAGTAATATCAAATAATTTTATTTGTTTTGCAAATTCTTTTAACAGCCCAAATTTTTGTCGTCAA
>JAODGC010000012.1:2033349-2092000 GCA_027574925.1 Ecitoglossa quadriceps | reverse complement strand
TCAATACTAGTCTGCAAATTGCCCTCTTCACCTGACTCTATTTTGTACCTACTGCTCAACCTGCATCGCTTTATTTGAAACAGAATGCCACTCACATTGTTTTCATTTGTTGAGAATGTTTGGCCTAGTTGTTAATCCCCCCTGTTGCTACACAAACACAATTTTGCGTGAACCATTGCCATTTCTTCATATTTCCACAAAAAGGAATCTGCTAAAAAGACAAATCCAAAATCGATTTTTCTCCACATCACATTTTTGCGGTGGGTATATTTGGGAATAATGGTATGGACTAAATGGACTGAATACATGCTGCAACATCAAAACTTTACATTTACATTGCAGATTAAATAAATAGAGTTTTTTTTTCAGTTTTATTCCCAAATATACCTACAATTTTATAATCCGATCCAAAATTATTTATTAATTGACAACATCCACAAATGTTCTCCTCGTGATTAAATAAAATATATATTATTAAAACCAACATTGCACATTTTCATTCAATCTAATAAATTTATATCATTTTTCCTTCAATTTATTTCATAATTGTACTGTGTTTTCTCTTTAAAATAGTAGACCCACATGTTTTAAAGCCTACTGTGTTGAGAATTCGCTCTCATTGTATGTATCAGAAATATTCAAAGATCAAAGATTGCTATACTTCTTTGGAAGACAATTGAAACTCTAAACCCAGAATTCAATTAATCAGATTTGAAATCAACATAACCATGACTTTGGCTTTTGTCCAACTTTTTATTTATACCGAACTTTCCTCGATTCTTGAAAGCTCTCCGTTATCAGTTGAGCACAGCTGTTCGAGCAAGCAGACGACTTTGCAAATGGGCCTCGCTGCCTAGGGTGGACAGCTATCCTACTCCAATGGCTCTTCACCCTAGGCTGCTTAAGCAGGCCCCAGAAGAGATGTCACCTCCTTGCCGACGGGTATTCGTCGTCCAGCAGAAGCTTTTCTTTGTGTTTACATTTTTCTACAGTTTTATATCCAGCCGAAAGAAATGGAATATGCACCAACTGTAAAAGGAGACTGTAAGTAGTTCTAGTACTAAGCCAAACAGCAGTTTAATCAACAAGGTATCGTTTTTAATTCCAGCGGTGCTCCGGGTGCTCCATCTCAAAACCTTGCTCCATATCGGGACACGGCGTGAAATAGGGGAAAGTGAGATCTTCATAGATTATAAGTGGATATGTTGTTGGAATCGTAGTTTAAGTTGTTCGAGTTAAGCCATGGAGCGTGTTGTATTTTGTAGTCCAATTCAACTAATTCGTTAAGAATCCCAAGTTTACCTGATTAACCCACATGTTATAAACCATGATTCATCTAAATATAAGTTCCCTAGATTTTTGGCTTACTCAATGTGTACTTTACAGGTTTTTGGCAAGTTGATTTTGAAAATATACACGTTAATTATTTATGCCGGATTGCATAATTTAATATTAATTTAAATAATATTCCATAACTGCCTCCTTTGTTTGTACATCGATTAATTTAATGCTTGCGCCGCCTGCCTGACTTTGATGATCCTGATGACATTAAACTACCGTAAAGTGCGTCGCGTCGCAAAGTTTAATTTCGCACTTTATGATTTAACGACTGTTTGCATTCCGGTTTTATCGGCGCATTCTTCGTTTTTCGTCTGGGAAATTATAACGCCCGTAACGGCTTGCTCCGGCAATTGTGCATTTTTTGCGCGCGAAGCAATTTCGACGTTTTAATCAAGCGCAAATAACACAAAAAACGAAATCATAAGACGCGAGATATCAACCTGACTGACAGGCAATAAATCAATGCAATACGTCAAGTTTTTCTGATTCCCTGATGTGGATGATATACATTGTAAGAATTGTTGATTGAAGAGTCGATGGCATCAATCAACGCCAAAACGTTTGAAGTCAGAAGTCAGACAAAAGCAAAATCAACACAATAGACAGTTCCAATTGGAGAAGATTACTAGATGACTTTTAATACACACAGACTATTGTAATTGATTGATTGTCATGCTGGGAAGTGTTCATTTAATTGTGGATTCTCGCAGGTGATATTTCTGATCTCATCATGTTCCATGTCAAATTGTACACATTGCGTACTACAATCTTTGTTTCAATGTGCAGGAAGTAAAATGTGAGCCTGATAAACAAATGTGTGCTGGGAATAATAAAACGCAAGAAATTTCCTAACCCAACCTAACCTAACTTAACCTAACCTAACCAACGCCTTTGCGTGACCCGAAGATGGTATTTATTTACAAATTGCAGTGTTAAATGATGAATGAAAACACAACAAAAAAATATTAATAAGTATACACAGATGTAAAAAAATCTGTTGGTAATATGAGAATCCACAAAATAGTATTTTAATGCTAAATTAAATTCAATAGAAATAGAAAACATTACACAATAACAAACTAAGTTATTATTTTATACTATATTAATTTTCAATTATAATTATATCAAAACTAAATCCCACTGCGGATGTTTATTCCCTGTGCAAACACGTGGAATAATTAAACGAAGTTAAAAGTTGGACATACAAAGTACCTGCTTTTCCGTGTGTCATCGAAACAAACAAACACTTATGATTGAGGACCGGTTTCCACATCTCAATCGATATCAATTAAGTGCGCGTCACGAAAACGTCTGAAAGTTTAATAATCAAGACTTTAATAGACTACAGCTTGTGCCTTCCTCTCTCATACTCTCTGGTCGTAGGAGCAGTAATCGGCAAGCAAAACAAATGAATGAATCAATGAATGAAATTTCAAATTTCCTTGTTATGGGAATCCGCGCTATTTATAGTTCTACCGCCGCCAGTGTCGCAAGCACATAATCGCGTGTAATCTCGTTCAGCGTCCAAATCAACAAAGTTTACCCGTGGAAGAATTGAATTTTGGTGTTGCGTTTAAAATTGCAACTAGTCGCAACGTGCACCACTTTGTTGAAATGGAAAATGTAATATTAATTTATTATTTTAGTCTGGAACGAAGACAAAATATTTAATCATTTTTAAGCAGACTTATTTGACTTAGTTATGAAAGTTTTCCCGAGGATATTCTATCCAAAGCTGTATCATCATTGTTCTTTTTTCATTGTACAATCTAGTATATAATCCGTTTAAACCTTTTGCGTTTATTTGCGATTATTGTGAATTGCTTTCTGTGCAATAACAATTTCTATAAAGTGGTCTTAAAGTGTAACACTTCGTATATGTTGGTTTGTCGTAGAAAAGTTCGACCTAGAGCAGGTGTTCATTTTGCGCTCCAGTTTCCTTTTTATTGCGCGACGTCCGTTAATTGTTATCGATTTTCGGCGGCAGCAGCGACGATGGCGGTCGATGGAGGCAGTGCGCCACCTGCGGATGACGTCATCCGCGCCGTACGTACGTCTGCGTTCTGCGATCACAATGCTTTCGTACGCGAGCGTACAAAATTTACGACAATTATATCATAAACGGTCGCAGACCATTACGGGCGGTTAGCGCCACTAAATGCGGGAAGTCTTGAAAGAAAATCGATATTACCTTTGCCATCAGGTATAGAAAACAATTCTTTTGTGTTTTGCAGATTATTCTTTATGCTTGCAGGAATTTTGTAAATTTTAATCTCGGTTCCAGTCAGTTCTTGTTTCAATCAATGTCTTCGTCTCTAAGAAGAAGAATTTGGAAAAGACCAAGCAGATAATCTACTCAATCTCTTTGATTCCTGTGTTTCGGTAATATCCGCTTCATAATTGAAATATTTATAATTAAATTCGATTTCGATTTATTCTGGGCTAAATTCTGCTTTTGTATTGCAAAATTGACCGTAACGCAAAATATTTGCATCAACTCTCCTAACTCTCTTAAATTTGGCTGACCAGCTTAAAATCAATCAAATTTAATCTGGCGTTCAGACTTGACACCTTAATCGCAAACAAATTGCTAGAAACATCATGATAGCTCCGGATAATGAAAAGAGACTTTTTTTTTTAATTCCTAGCGATTAAGTCATCAACAATAGTGTTGGTCACATTCAAATTTTATAATATTTGAAAAAATACCTTATCTATGTACCTCTATGAATTTATCCAATTTATGCACTAATATTTGGTTTAGTGCACATGTTATTACTAATTTAATAAATATTCATGAATTAATAATATTGCAACGTGCATTGAATTAAACAGAGCATAAAACAAATTTCATAATGCTTTATTGTTATTTATGAATAAAAACTAACATGGCTTCATTCTCGTATTTTAAATAATTCTTTATCTGTACGCAAGGTACATAACCATAAATGGTTATCTCATCAAATTTTTATTTCCGAATAAAGCAAAGTGGCCTGAATCAAAATACATCTCATCTACAAATCGACGTGAAAACGCTCGTTACTCAAGTTCTATTCACTATAAATCAACTTCCTCCTACTCTATCAATTTCAGGGACACAAGGTCTTCAGATACTCGTCCAACGAGTCTTATTTGATTTCCGCATAGAGCATTTTCCTACCGCATCCCAATTTCCACTCCGCTAGCATCACAAGAATAATGCATAATATGGTCTACACTTGCTAATGTACCTTCTGGTCCTTCCTGAATCACTTACATTTTATCCGCCAACCGCCTAACAGGACAAATGAGCTGGATGCTGGTAACCGATAGCAGTCAAAATGAAAGAAAAGACAAAAGATTTATTGATGTATCTAAAACTAAACTGAAGTTGCAAACACGAATGAAAAGGGAAACAAGAAACACCAAACTTAACTTTGTTACAACAGTCTTCCATCTTTTAGCTTGGGAGCTTAGAAATTGCTGAGTAGAAAACGAGAATTCTGTGATTGCTTTTAGGGTTCATCTGTGTGTAGTCGAGTAGCCAGAAAAGTTGAAAGGTTACTGGATTCATCGTGGGCGAAGACTAAAAGGCAAGTTCGGTGACAGTTGGTGGCCGAAGGGAATTATTCATTTTAGCATACCGCGACAGGATAAGAAAGAACAAAGGATTGATGTATGAACCGAACAAATACGAAGGTGTAAAGTTGGAAGGCAAAAACGTATGTCATATTTCAAGATTGTTGTAGGATAAATAAACAACGGGTTATTATTTTTTAATCTCAAATCTAACGTGTAAAAGTTTGTCATATTCACAACAACAAAATTTCCACAAGTTTTCAGAGCCTTACTTTCTTTATACTCCAAATAATAATTATATTCTTAAAGAACAGTTAATATCCAACTATATATACTCTGATTTCCGTAATTATTGCAATAAACAGAAGAAGTCCTAGAGATATCCTAAACATTCTAGGGCAATCCCAGTTATATTTCAACAAACAACTCTTAATTCCACACCAAATATTGAAAACAAATCGATTAAAAATTGTCCACCTAGAGTGACAATGTATGTCCTCGAGTTAAATGTATTAATATCTAAACTCGTACATCCAAAAAGCATTAAGCAAATGTGTCTTTTAATGCCAGTAATCCGGGTATAATGAGGCTAATATCACGTTCCCAGCGATATAATTGCCATGTCGCTAACGAAGCAAATGCGTGACAATGTCGTTGTGAACAAATATTCACATCGCCGCCGCCGTCCCCATGCATTAACCCACACAGTACAATGCCGTAACGAGTCCATGGTGCGGTCTACGTGTAATAGCGCATTACATAAGGACATCTTCGCGCTAGGTATGCACTACTCGCCTATTTCAACACTTAAAATGTACTAGACATATTCATATATGTATGTATTCTAAAGACGGTAATGAATAATAAACTATAAATATTGATCCAGAGACGCGCGCGGTTTGGAGTTAATCCTCAGCATAGAAAACAGTGCACAGAAAATGGATGGGTTTTTTTCATAACATGGCATGTGATAATTATGTGCTAGAGTTATTGACAAAACGTAAATATTGTTACATAATATGCAAGCCTAGTTGCTGGGCTAGTTAACTTGTAATGTATAACTTGATGGACTAATTTGATATTGACTTCCATGATGATAAAATAAATTAAAATTGGTAATTAATAAGCATGGAGCAACAAACTAGTAATGTTAAAGTATTTAATAACAACAAAAGATTGTTGATATCAATTCAAAGTTATTTGAAATTAATTTGCAATCCTGTGGAATTGTTTGAAATTCAAATATTGTGTATAATATAGTCAAAATGCAATGTGAACATAGGCAACCCATCATACACCATGACAAATGTTGGAAACTTTTTCACAGAATAAATATTATATCCACAAAGAAAGATTCATTTAACGTGATTAATTATACTACTTAATGATTTTTATGATTTAGGTAAATGACTAATTAATTTTTACTTTAAAAAATATTCAATTATTTACTTTTTCGGCGTTTTAAGTAAATCAACACTTTTCCTTATATAAAAAGGGTTTTCTCTAGTTACTCTACACTCATCTTCCATTTCCATATGCTATTTATGCGCAACACTGTGTTTTTTTGTGGAAGTTTTAAATAAAAGTCATGCCAATATACTTACACCACAAAGTGATACACAAAACACTTCCAATTGTCAGGACGCTCCAGGAAGTTGTAAACTTGGCCCTGGAAGGTAGCCCTGCCAGCGATTTTCCGATGTTGTCGTGAAGCGTACCTCGCTGCATCGCCCCATTTTGGGGGGCTCTCCAGCAACAGGTTGGCGGCGTTCAGCCCCTGACAGAATGTAGTTTCAGGCACTGCAACAAAAATAATTGTATGATAAAATTTAATCTCGTTATATGTAACACTTCATTAATGATTATAAACTATAATTTATAACCGGATGATATAAAATGTAAGTTAAATATTCATTAATTCCATTAGCTTATGAAATAAATGAAATGACTAATATTTATTATTCAACTCCTAGTGCATGCATTGTATAGATGACATGTATTTACTTGCACATGAATGATTTAAAACTCAATTTTCCACGTCAAAATAGACAATGCATTTCCGAGAAATTCCAATAAAAGATTGGGAATTTCATCAATACTATCAATTTCTACGACAAATTAAATTTAATTACAAATATTATATTTATATTATATATACATGAGAGCACATATGATTATTTATTAAATAACCGTTGAAATTCAGAATAACCACATAGTGAACAATGATTTGTAGGACATAGGACATTGAGAGATTGTTTATTGTTTGCTATAAAAAGTAATAAAATTATTGCATAAAGAAGGACTAAAAAATATTAATTAGATTTTGACATCTTTGTTATACTTGTCTGGGTTTTAATTAAATTTTATTGTTGACCTGTCAAATAGTGTGAGCAGCCAGCCACAAAATGAAATCTTTTGTTTGCGCGTCTTGGGAAAAACTCTCTTTGTTTTGAAAAGTTATTCTTACTCTAATTTGTGGAAATAAGACTTGAACTCTGCAAAATCCGACTATGTAATTTAATAATAAATTCATTGAAGAAGATTAAAAAAACAAAAAGTTTAGAAGTAAACACAATCTTTGAATGCAAATTCATGAATAATTTCAGCTGGAAAGTTGAGTTTAATATTGAACCACATTAAAATCAATAATAAGCATTTAAGTCATTAATATAAATTGCACAAAATAATTTATTACTAATCGATTTATATTCGAAATTATTAATCAATTCAATAGCACAAAGCTGAAATCCATCATTTTGAACCGCACAGCAGTAAATAAAGCAGAACATTTTGTAATACATTACTCAAAATATAATTGTCATCCTGTTTCAATTACATAGTGTACTTTGAAAGTGACTTTCTGCAAAACGTATTTAGACTGCGGGCTTTTAATTTGCAATCGATAATTTGTACATATTCACACTTTTAACAATTGATTTGAATGATGTCTTAGCTTATGTTATAATTTCAATGAAAATCTAAAGAGAAGAGAATCTATTTATTAAGACATAAACATTTTCATAATCTTATTTATCCGTTATTGAGAAAAACTGCAATTTTTAGGGTTGAAGAAGAAAGGTTTGTATGATTCAATTCAAAAAGAAATTTTACTTTTATTTTCATTTGTTAAAGAGTTATTAGTTAAATATAACTAATTTAGTTTAATAATAACTAACACAAACATTGGCAAAAAAAAACATTAATTTACAGAATAAGATTTTGTTCTAAATGCAGTATTGCACCAATAATCTTTTGAATGAACGATACAGTAGTAATGTTCTTACAAGTAAAATTACATTACCCAGTATACTTCAAGAAATTGGCCCCATGTTCAAAAGTCCATTAAAGTTTCTTATTTACTCAACTTTTAATTCAACACACGAGTTTTCATTTCATACCAGTTGCGTTCTGCTTTATTTAGATGCCTCTGCATTTTATGCGCTAAATTTTTACGCATCACATAAAGACTTTTCCATGAAAAAGCTAAATGAACATAGACTGTAATGTAACGTATATAACTTTGATATACCAGCTTAGCCCTTGGAATTATTTACGGATTGCACATCATGTAGAAGAAACAAAAAGAATGTGAAGGCTGCATTTAAAACGTAAATGCAAACACCAACCAACTAGCTTTGTTTGAAGTAGATTAATCGGATTTTTGGGCAAAATATTATTAAGTTTTTCCACTGCGGGTATCTGCGGGTATCTTTGATCTGTAGAACTTAACTCATTACATCTTATAAACACTTTTTAAACCAGCTATAAAATATATAAAGACTATCCACACCGTGCAGAAAAAAACAAGGTTTTCGTTTATTTTTATTTGTATTCGCTAAACATAAAACTTATGGAAGTATTTGTGGGATGTGTGTGAAAGATAATAAATTATTCTAAATTATTTCCACCTAATTGTTAATATGTCGTTAGCAACTTTTAATTAAATTCGTTGGGTCTTAATTTAGTGTAGTGCTGAGAAACTACTAGTGTTCCTTGCGGTATACCCAAAAAAAGTTTCAGCCTACTGGTGATTAATGAAATGAGCAACAAGCAAGTCATAGTCCAGCAAGAAAGCAGGAAATAAAAGAAAGGAAATACAATTGGAGGGTTGCAACTCACCGGTTTCTAATGGTGTAATATCGAGCAGTTGTTGAGTGCTACGATCTGAGAGTGGGCTGGGTTGCTGTTGCTGGCCTTGCCCGACTTCTACGATGCTCACCGATAAATGGGATCTGCCTAAAAAACATCTATTGTTATTATCTGCGGAACAATAGATACAAAATGAAGAAAATGCGCACAGAAATGCTGACACTATTGTTTCCACTAATTATTACTAACAATACCTCATAATATCCTAAACCTAATTTTTAAAGAGTAATTATTCTATCTGTACTCGCCCCATTAAATATTAGATCATTGTTAAAATCCAAGATAAGAATTCCATTTATATTCGCATAGCTTTAAACTTTCCCTAACTCTTTGTTTTATTGTTCTTTATAGCTTAGACCAATACGAGTAATATTTTCTTCTCTATTCAATGCTGTATTCCTGTATACCTTTGATTTCTCAACCTTAATCCTACTGTATGTTACTGTACTCTTTGTGCTCCTGCTACCTTCAAACTGCAATAAGTAAATTTCCTCAACCGCAGAATAAGAACAAAAACCTTCTGCTAGATACCTAAGCGTTCCAAACGGGTTCGCCAGGGCCAGGTGTACAGGTGTACGAATACCTAATTTCCTGCAACGTAACATAAACAAGCCAATATACAGAGCATTGTAGAGCTTGTTAAACAGGGTGGATGGGAGTAATATACAAGTTGAATTTCAGTCGACACAGCATATAAAGTGACCAGTAACTAACGCTCAACCTATTCAAATATGCCCAAAATGCTCCAAATGTTTAGACCCAAACGGGAAACAAAACCACGAAGCGAACGCTGTATAATGGCCCGGTAAGGAAAATGATGCGCATTGCGAACTGTGCATTATTCATACGAAGATTGCATAGTTAGACATATAACATACTCGAAATAGGTATTTAATAATTTCAACTCAGTTACCTACAGATCCTACAAATACTCCAAGCCCACATCCGCAATTCATTTGTTTTAAAATTAGAAGAAGAAAAAATACTTCCTTTGGACTCACCCGCATTGAGCAGCTTCTGCTGTTCGTCGAGTGCCATGCCGAGCGTTTCGGGAAAGGTAATGCCTAAACGTGGCATACTACTAGCATACCGCTACCGCCCCTGTTGTCTTCAACCGCCGGTAAGCCGCTGGCAGAGTCTAAGCTCGCCCAGCAGTTCGCCTAGGCGCCTGCTGCAGCTGTGACGAAGCGTGCGAGAAAAGAAGCAGCATGACGAGAACTTCTACATCTCTCACCTTTCGACAGAGGTTTTCACAATGAGGGCAAGCGATGCTTGACGGCTCTGCAGATGAGCCGCCTGATTCGGAGGCTGATCCGGGATGTAATTCGTACTAAGACAATTCTAGCTCCACGCTGGAACATCAAGATGACATAGTTATGAATGCAGCGAAGAGTTATAATGCAAGATATGCTTTGGGTTGAACTAAAACTAAATTAACAAAAACAAACAAATGTGGGGAATAGTTCAGGAGGAATCTAACTAAAGCTAAACTAAAATGGCAAGAATCAAAGTAATGTGCACATTTGATATAAGCCTTTGGAATTTGCTAAGCAAAAAGACAAAATCAAGTTGTGTAAAGAGAACTCTCTTGTATAAACTGTAAATTGACAATACAAAAAACCTGAATGAATTCTTGAAAATGCCATTGTCTAGCCACTCTAACAACAATTTCGTTATTGGATTTTTGAGTTCATAAACACGTCAGGAATTTGCTAGTGGAGAAAATGTGACTGACACACATAAAATATTCTACATTCTACCAAAATGCAAAATGGTAACTCTATCAAAGAACCTCGTAGGCATAAAAACTGTTCCAATTAAATTTGACTTTTGACAGCAGACTAATCCGTTCATTCATAAACTAGCTTTTTTATTCTAGAATCGTGGAACAAACTCAACTCAAAATAAACTTCCCACTAAAGTAAATAGCAAACAACCAACCGTTGGAAATTTGTTTACATTAATACAATAATGTAATAATCAAATAAATATGCATTGCTACATAATACACTAAATAAGAGCAAATACATTTATTGTTCACGTGTGCTTCGTTTCTCATTTATTTATTTTGTTTTTTAATAAAAGTTTCACCAAACATTGCAACTTGCCTGCTTAACAAATGTTGGCATTTCCTTCACTTATACATAGTGAACATATCACAGACGCAAGCTACAAACATTGATCTCAGTTGAAGATTAATTTTTGAATGGTCTCCGAGATCACGTCAAACTTGCGCATTACAAATCTAATTATCTTGTTCAAAACTTCACTGGCAGCCAATTATGAATATTAAATCTTATATTTAATTTAAGACTGGGTTGACTTAATCTTCTAACACACTACTAATAATTTGGTAATATATAACAAATATGAAACGTAATGAATCAAACCTAATCAAAAGCGTTATTGTTGAATGTGACATAATTTACCCTAAACAATACCTATTCTCTTAGAGGTGAATTAGAAAATACCATTCGCAGTTAATTCGATCCAAGTTACGTCAAATTTTCACCCCTCAATGAGTAACACACATAATTCAGGACGATGTAGGCAAAGGTAAAAGCAAACATAAATATAAAACCTACCAAGCGCCTCCACCAACTACCACCTTCATCTCCATTCCCATCCCTCCAAAATGCTAGAGACTACAAAAGGGCAAAAGTCGCATGTGAGCATAAAATTCTGGCTGGGATGTCGTTATGAAATAAATTTATATATATAATGACTACGCGTAAACCTTCAGTGTCGTTATTTTCTCGGAAAATGACATGAAATATACCTTTGTATGGTGCTACACCTGACAAAATTAATTGATTTAAAGCATAATTAGTCTCTGAAAATATCAGTCTAGAAATCACAATAAATCTTGCATAATATTTATGAATTCGTAAACCGAAAAAAACTTTGACACTGACTGAGGTATCGCTCAATAGATACCCTAAGTTAATACTTTGTTAAGCATGTGTTGAGGAAATAATAGGTGCAGTGTAATGGGAATTCTTATAAGCGAAAGTCATTAATAGGTGCCAAAAAAGGACAAATGGCAACCTAGGTAACCTAAAAACAGCTTCATTTATACGCTTTATATTCACTCATAAAGCTGAAATGAGGTGCTAGTTTGCTTTTAGTGGTAGTGGCAGGCAACACTATGGAACCAAAAATCAGACAAAGGAACCATCAACTAAAAGAGAATAAAATTGCCGGCGTCCCAGAGTCATAATAATTCCCATTCGTGTAATGAGTCATGCTTTAGTGTCATCACCACACTTTTGTTTTCTTTGCATAAAAAAACTAACATTACTGTGAACCATAGTAATATTGTTAATGCAGTTCAGAAAAAGTCTACATTTTCTAGCAAGAAATTTTAAGGAGAACATGAACGAGAATATGATTGATTGCTTTCTTATATAACAAATGTGGTTATGTGGATGAACGAGAGAGTACCACAAATTGATAAGTAGTAAATTTCAGTTGCAGAACAATTGTAATTGGTGCACGTAACGCACTCACTGAATTGCACAACAAATGTGTATGATATTCATTGTTGATAATGTAGAGGCATGATAAAATAAAATATTGAAGCTGCTGTACTGCACTGTAGACATTAGATGCTACAGATACAGTCAATAAAGTGCTGCTCTGCAATTGCAAATCTGCAGCATTACAAACAGTAGAGTTGTAGAATAAACTAGTTGAGTACACAGAGTGATTGGTGTAAAAAACACCTCCGCAATGCAATGTTTTAGCATACAATAGTCTTGAAAGAATCTTATCAAATTAAATAAGAGAAAATCTTTCAGTAGCTAGAAAAGCGTACAAAATATTACTCATATTTTCGAAACGATTCAATATTGAAACTCTATTTTTCCTCTACAATCGCACAAATTACATACAAATCAATGCAGCAATGAGGCTTTATCCCTGGAATCTCACCGCAAACGAATGATTTACATGCGAGCCATTAAATACTCAGCAATTAAAAACACGCTTCGGATTCACAACCGAGCTTTTAATTGAACCAGACAAATTGCTGATTCACTCGTAAAATGACAAATGTTGCACTTATTAAACGTAAATCACCAAAAATATTTCAGAATCGAGGGGTTACAACACAGCAAAATGCTAGCTATCTATTTGGTAGATTTCAATAAAGTTACCTTTAGGGAGCTTAATTGAACTAATAACGAAATTGTAGCATTCCATTGGTGGAATACTAGCTATAGTATCTACGGAGTGGATTACATATACTGCAAATTAAAATAATGGAAAGTTGTTAGAACATCATCTTATTCTTTGTTCTTTGTTATTGTTTGTTCTTATTATTAACTGGTAATATTAAACAAATTCGTTATTAAAACTATTACAACCATCTCAATTAAAATGTCAGTATCTTTAAACACGACTGGTATTTTAGGTTTGCCATTAGTTACCCAATCGATTTTGTAGTTGTTGCATTGTACCTTTTATGAACAAACTTCCACCGTTTGCGAGTTAATGAAAGCATTCGCACGTGTGATGGGTTTATGCAACACCCTGCAATCTATCGATTAGCAACAATGCAATTACGATCAATGTTTCCGACAAGTATTAGCATGCCATTACTGACTCAAATTATTGTTCGAAATAAATTAATAATTTCCTATTACCTGCATTACCACTATTCTATTGGCTTCCTCCAGATGTAATATTAGCATGAAGTAGTAGTAGTAGTAGTAGATATTTCATCGATTTGGTAAGAAATTCCACCTAAATATTGATTACTTATTTATATTATCTCTAGCTATTTATGCACTACTCCAATAATTCCTACTGCTCCATTTGCATATGCTAATTAACATGGTAATCAATTACTATTACTGAAAAATGTGTGTTGTTTGAGGTTAAGTATTACGCGACCTTAAAATCTACAATTTGTGAGTGCTTTCTGATATGAATTCTCATGTGGTAACAATATTTTATAAAGGAAAAAGCGTTACGGTCGTTGTTGCCAAGCAAATAAATTATTATATTTATTATTTGCTATAATTGAAATAATACTACAAACTTAAATACGCAAATAATGTAGTTATGTATGAGAGCAAATATTATTTCAAGATTATTTAATCTTTTAAAATGTCAAAACCTTTTACTTTTAATGCATTTATGTGGTAAAATTAAGACAATTTTAAATTCTTTAAAGAAGAGTGTAAAAAATTCATAATTAGCTGCATTAGCGCAAATTACATGGAAAGAAAACTGAGTCAAATAAAAACGGAGCAAAGAAGATAAGAAAGAGAAATGTAAAAGAGGCAAACTCAATTTGGCAATCTCTCAAAAGAAATAACAACAAATAAAGCCTTGTGTTACTAAGAATACTCATTAAAAACGTAATCAAATTAAAAACAAGTCCGTAACTTACACTTTAACCTTTCAACTAGAAGATTAGTAATCCCATGGTTTTTTGGACTGCATTTAGTTTTCCAATGTATTCATATTTTAATATTGTTTATTAGTCATCTTGGCGCAATACGACAAATGAAAATGTGAATAGTAAAAATTCAATTTCCGCTTTTCCGGTTTGCCTACAAAAAGCAGGCGTTGACTGTATGTGAATAATTAAAGTCGTAATGACGCAGCATGTTCGGATGTGAATTACAGACGAGTGCCGCAGTTTTCCGCGCTTATCTGAAAAATTGCTCGTCGCATGAGATTTTTCCACAATTGCACTGAGCAAAGCTGCACGGCGATGAAAATTTGATCGTTTCGTATTTGCACTCTGCAGAAGGCTGTTTAGCGTGTGCGTGTGCCGACAATATAAAGTAAATAAAAATCGGATAAAAATTTATGCTTTAACTTTCCCTGCAAATCTACTCTAATTAGAGCACAATAATACCAATTCAATTCATTTCTGCATATGCTAGAATATAACTGTTATAAAATTGAATATGATTTATTTTTAAATGAATGCCGCAATGCTTATAAGACTTTGTAACTCTGTATGCATAAAAATCATACGAAGAACATAAATTTTTTGAGCGTCGTACATATTCGACCGGCTTAAAGTACTCGAATAATAAAGTAACCAAATGATAACTGAAGCGAAGAAATAGAACCAAATAAATACATGGGCATGTTATACGAGTCTTGTTATCTTTATCATAGTGAAGCAAAAACACAAAAAGCTTGCATAAAGAAAACTAATAACATAGAATTTACCATTTCTGGAGACCACATGATGCAGAGTATTCTTCTGCAAGAGAACCTTGACTTGACTTGACTTGACGAATCTACCTCATTTATCTACAATCTCTCCTAATAAAGTATCCTGTGTGGAATACGTAGATGTGGCAGGACGTAGAAGTAATAGAATAACTAAAATAACGCAAAGGAAAGCAAACCAGATTAAACTGATGATATAAGACTGTAATAATTATGGAATGAAAGAAAAGACAATAAATTGGCTGAAAGCAAGTAAGATACAAGGCAATCAGTCACATCATTCATAATTCATCATTCAATGCAAACCATCATGGTTCCATTTTGCTGAATCACAAAATAAAACTGAGAATAATTTTAAGGCTGTGGAATATTTTCCTGCTGATGGAAGGAAGATTGAACGAGCATTTCATCAAGGAAATGTGACATTTCAGCATCAACATATAAAAGAAGCAGAAATCTCATTTGAATCCTTATGTGAAGCTATAGAAATAAATCTTCATGTTAATAATTTATTTTAAGAGATAATTTATTCTTTACTAACTGTGCAATACTTGCGCTTGTGTTCTATACTAATTGGTATGTTTGAAAACTTTCAATTTTAAGCAGTACTAGAAGGTTTCTATATATATGAGATAGAAATATATTCTAATAAAACGCTGTCATTGCAACGAAAGCAATCTGACACTATATTTTAGCACATAGCTCCAAGGAAGTAGTATCGTCCTTGTCAAGGGATGTTTCAAGAATGCGACTTGTCCATGTCGTGCCATGCGAAAGAATGCGATAATGAAAACTCCTCCATACACGCTTGTGCCTGTGTACAATGCATTGTATTTTGTTAAAGTGCAACCCGTTTCAACAACTCTCCGAAGGAATACAATAGCACGTAATTTGAGGATTGTATTCATTCCCAATGCACAAATCAACGAAAACAAATACCTATAGTGTCAAGAAAATGCAATTGTGTCAAACATAAATAATAAATGGCAAAATTATTTCCAACTGCTACTAGAGCTGTAATTACTAGTGAGTTTGTGATTTTATAGCTTTGATGTAATTTTAATTGGAATGGATGAGTGTCCACCTCGAGTTTGGGATGATTCATAAGCTGGTTTATATGAAACATCGCCTCGCGCACTTGCAACCGCAAAAATATCGTAATCAATAAATATGTAGGTATGAGTTGCGACTGGCGAGTGGCGAGTGGAAAGGTGGGAAAAACTGAAGGGTGTATAGATGTGATGTGTACGTCACGGATAAAATTATATGACTTTTATGATCTACATTATGACATTGGGAAAGTGTTAAGCTCTAGTTTAAAGTGTCATAATTTTAATCATAAATGTCAAGTTAATCACGTTCTTAAATTCAAGATAAATCCTTCTGTTGGCGTTTAATATTATTTCATGTTTTAAGCTCTCCAAAAACTGCCCAGTATAAATAATTGGGAAAATATTGGAAATTTGAGTAAAATATTTTTAATGAATTAGAAATTTTTGATTGAATGTGGCATTCGAAATAATTTTCAAATATCACATTTCTTCCTGAACATAAATGCAAATTTCACAACTGTATTTTGTTCTGTATTTTTATTTATTTGTCTATCTCATAATAAACGAATTTACTTTCCACCCCAAGCTGCTACTGCTCTAAATTAAGTATAAAAGAAAACTGTAATAAATACAGTTTATCCAATTAAATGCATTACATACTAGAAAATGTTTTCCTTTTCAGTGTGTTAATATTTTATATGTTGCACTAAGAAAGTTGATATTATTTATAAAACATCCAACAGCCATATTATAAGCAAAGTCATAAAAAAAGTCTTTTAACTCCTAGCAGATGAAAAGGAACAAAGCACATTTTGTTACATTCATCCAACATTAACTATTTTTAAAGCATACAAAGCTCTTAACTGTTTGCAACATTCAGCACTCTTTTAAATCAATGATATTTTTACCCACATTCCACACTCCTGTGATATACGAAATTACAAATTGGTATTTTCTTCAAGGTGCATTGCAATTCTCGCATTCACTGCTAAATTGCGCTTAATGGGGGGAATTCGCCACGTCCCATTGGGTTTAACGATTCCCAGATTTTTAAATATCATCGACCAAGACTGTGTGCGTTTGAATTTGGTGAGGAAAATGCGGTAACGACATTTTGGATACCTAACGTTTTCAATAACCGCCCCAAAGTGAAGACAAAAAATATTGAAGAGACAGTTAAAACCAAACGTAGACATTCGGCGATTTACGACTTGATATCTTTTTATTTGTCTGCAGATTAAAACTTGCACTGAAATCCGTTGCATTATAAAACTAATCTAAACTAAGAACAAGCGTGCAGCTGTGAATTGAGATGTAAATCTTTAAAAAGCAATTTAAATCAAAAAGTAATTGTGTTTAAGCGAACTTAGTGCAGTAGATCCTTGAAGTGGCCCAAGTTTTTTCTTTTGTGTTGTTGTATAATGGATTACTACAAGAAAAGGTTGCAGTTTGTCGCAATTTCTCAAGCACGCAAAGAATATTTCAACATAATAGAAATATTATCGAAATATTCCTAACGTGGAAAAGGATATATGAAAGCAAATAAAAGTCCAAATTGCATATTAAACATTATAACATTTAACTGAAATAATCTTTCTATTCCTTCAATTTGCATCACAATAAGGTCCACACGACCTGCTCCTGCAATTCATTCAAACCGTTGCATCCACAAATAGGAAATTTGCACTCAGTGCCACCTTAGATTTCCCACGATCCCAACACTGTGTTAAACTTCCTGGCAATTCGTATGCTACTATATCACCAAAATTTTATAAAGCTACTGGAATAAATCACAAACGTAAATAAAAAAAATAACGCCAAGCCTAACCCGAGACGTGAGTGCGTTGGCGACGGTTATTTGTGATCACATTTTAAACGCAGAAGCCGAGTAATCTTTACTACTTTAGTTTCTTTTACCCTGCAAGGATTGCAAGACATGTGCACAAAAACAGGGAATAGCTATAAATTACTATTGAATATTTAAAGACTTGTGTCCTAAAAGTATTTCTAATTCTTTCGGCTTGAAAGAAGGATAACTATTGAAACAACCTGATTTTCCCCCTTTTTTAAAACCTTCAGGCAATGCAATTTTTGCAGAAGGAATGAAACACAAAATAAGCAACAATTAAAAACAAAGCAATTAATGAATTCCAAGATTCAGTTATAAATTCAGTAAGATGTTTCAGGAATTCCTGGTAAATAATTAACAAGTTTTACAAACTATGCTCAAAAAGATAAAATACAGAAAATAATCCTAAGACATTACATGCATTTCATTTAATATATACAGCTTTTTATTGTCAGTCTGTAATTTTTATAAAAATTTCACTTTACTTTCAAATAAATCTAGTAATTCCTCCACTTTTCATATACTGAATCATCTTAAAAATTTCTATGAATTCCATATAGCTTGTTATTTCAGTATTTTGTTAATCTGTTTTACAAATTGTTTGATTTTTATTATACTGAAAAGGATTCTCTTTATCAATGTACCATAACACATTCAGTAAGTGTGAAAGTAAACTCATCACAATACAAAGAATTCCATTTGTTAGAATTTAAAATAATGTCATTATTTCATTCATTTTGAGAAGACTTAGAAATGTTTCGTATTACATTAGACTCTCCATAGAGAAGGAATCGATCACATTATGACTTCTAATTGAATTTAGATTTACTTTCTTAATGCGTTTCTCTTATTGTTCACGTTACTCGCTGACTGTCTGGTATGTATTACGGTCAAAGATCATACAAACAACCCTTCAACAGCAAGGAAGCTATAGAATTAAAGCATTAAAGCAGAAAAAATTACTTTTTAATATTTACATAATCATTCTCATTTCCATCGTTAAATATTAGAGTCAAATTGTGAATTATTTAACCAATAAAATTCAACACTTGATAAAATCTTAAAATAAATAAAATAAAATTCTAAATATGATAGAAGAATAATTATTAATTACGTAATGAAATATGAATAGAACAAGTTATAAACTTACAACTATCTGCAAGGTAATTTATACAATGTTTAATTAGAATATACACCTGGCAATTCTTCTCCCTTTCTTAGCATGTTCCTTGGAAGTTGTACAGATAATAATTAATTAATTAAAACTTTATTTCAACGTACAAATGTATCTTAAATAACAAGTATTCTTGAATATTCCTGCTTAAACTTAAATTAAATTGAATAATTAGTAAGTTTAGTTGTAGTAGTACAGTCCAAATTCCAGCACATTTTCCAACGAAAAATTACCGGAAATAACAGATAATTGCGATAATGACAACGGAAAATAAACAGGGAAATAATCCACTTCGGTGAGCTCGCAATTTGTGCACCAACTACGTTTAACAGCTCTCATAAACCCGACGCAATTGCTCTTTATTAAAACTATAAATATTGTTGCATTAACTCGAACCGAGCACAGGTAAACTATACAAGGAAATCCATTTAAAACCAACATAACTTTGAATTTGCCACATAAGTCCAAGACTATATAATTTATGTAATCTTAAGTTTTACCAACCGTTGTTAGAATGTGCACAGGTTCCGGATTGTAATTTATGTATAGGCAGCAAAAATTATTATAAACAATGTGAATTATAGTATTCACTTAATGGAATTTACGTAATTTTCATAAAATTGTAGACCAAATGGTACAAAAAATTCAATATGAAAGGTTAAATCAATAAATTACAAAATATGTTGATATTAATAATAAAGTAATTAACCATAAAATGGCTAAACAATTCTATCAAATTACTTCAATGTTGAATAATACAATTTCCTAGGATAGAAGAAATTACAATAATATTCACAACAGCAAAGTACCCGATAAGTTTGGGTCAAATAAAAGCCCCGTTTGTCTTAAAGCAAGAAAATTGCAAAAGCTGGCAGAGCGGAAACATTTGCTCCCTCAATAATGCCACACTATCTGTCGTGTGAGAAGAGATGAAACTTTGTGTTGCATCTTGGAAACTTGCGCAATAATCTGCGGATGGTAAAGTTATTTGAATGCGTACTAGCTGAAGAAGTTTCAAACACTATGATTATTATGTGTTTGCATGATGATGCTTGCTGATTACCAAGTCGAAAAGTCGTTTCATTTTAAATAGAAAATATCAGAACAATAAATAGTAGCAAAAAATTATTTCATAAGAAAATTCTAAATGAGGGTACCTAAAATTAAACTGCGCTGTTTTCAAAACAAACATTCGGAAAGCAAATGCGTCCAAGGTTGCTTTTAAATTGTCACATTACTAATGCATTTTCACGCAACGGAAAATAATTACAAACTGGTTATGTAGCTTGATGCATGGGTAGAGCAATGTAATTCTGTGACAGTCCGTTCATTATTTTCAATTTTCAGCCCTCTACGGCTACCTGGCTATTGCCAATCATTTATTAAAATGGTAAACATATAGAATTATAAAGAACACATCATAAACCCGTGGTTTTAATCCACACACTACTCGTGGTTCAGCAAAATATTGTTGCGATAACTTGGGGTGCATCCAGCCTGGTTTATGTATTAGTATGTTTCATTGATTTGCTTCGAGGGGAAACTCTCCTGCCCCTTACGACTTGAGTAGACCCGACGGCGGCGATGAGCGACGCGTGGCAGGCAAACTGGATCACCTGACAAGGCTGTGAGCTTCCGTGTCTTTTTATTGTATTAACCGTGTGAACAATACAAGGCTCGTAACTACGTTACAAGGCTATAGATGGGTAAATCATGTTTGATTCATTGTGGGAAGGATGGGGTTGAAAAGATAATCTTCAAAATCTATTTGGACATAGATTTGAGAAGATTTAGAGAGAGAATTATGGATATTAACTGAAACCTAAGTAAGCTTAAATGATGTAATCATGAAAAAAATGTCTAATTGGTGTTGAAGAAATCATAATGTAAAAGATGATAAAATGTGCACAAAAGCATTTAATTATTTGTTAAAAATATGAATGAAGTAATGATACTAACTAAAGTTAGTATAGCGAATTTTATTACAAAATAGTGAAAATTAAATGTCAAAACCCTTCTACACTTCTTAAATCTTGTGCTCAAACTACAAGACAAAGTGGAATACAATCTAAAACTTTCAAGAGTACTCTAAACTTCATAATCTAATTGAACTTTGATAGAACTTGTCAACTTCTTTTTATCCCAAACAAATTTTAAGAATATGCACAAATCAATATCATTACAAATCAATAAATATTACAAATAATTAATAAAAATCCTATTGAAATTTCTTTTGGTATGTAAATATATTTTTTAACAA
The DNA here is from genome assembly GCA_027574925.1 of Ecitoglossa quadriceps. Taxonomy (NCBI): domain Eukaryota; kingdom Metazoa; phylum Arthropoda; class Insecta; order Coleoptera; family Staphylinidae; genus Ecitoglossa; species Ecitoglossa quadriceps. The sequence goes on along the minus strand of JAODGC010000012.1, from coordinate 2,070,419 downwards.
AGTACATATCCGCTAATTTATATACATATTGTCCTACAAATAATCAATTCATAAAAGCTTTCAATAAATATATAGTAAAATATTTCCTAGGAAACTTTGTAGTAAAATATTTAACAGAATCAAAGTCCAAACTTATGATTTGCAGTATTAGTAAAAACTGTAGTCTTACATCAATCATTCGAGAAAACAAGCCATAAAATCGTTTAGTAAACGCACGCAATCAAAAAGAATATCGATTTTATTGATCAATGAAATGATGTTTGATGTTTCATTCTACAATTCTCTATCGGCCAGAATTCTCGTTCAAATAGAAAGGAAAACTCAATATCAAAAAAAAATTTACTGCGATGTGCATTAAGTTCTCTTGAACTGTTTCTAACAATAGAAAACCAATCAATGTTTATAATAAAACAAGAATTAAACCTCAACATATTAAGTCCCAAATATTTTGAAAAAAGAGCTAAACCTCCTTACTTACTTACTTACTGAAGAACAGAATAAAATATAGCGAAATCAATAAACAAGTTGCCTATAACGTACAATCAATTTTTCAATTTATCCCCATCTCAATTTCCAATTTATCCGCTATGCTACCAACCATTGCAGTGATCACAGTAATCAGAGTCTTATTACAATGCTGGGAGGCTGAAACGTCTCGAGGTGAATTGAGATTGCATTGCAAACTGCGCTGCGTTGCAAGTTAATTTCGCAGATGAATAAATTCGATTATAGGTGGAGCATCCGAGTATCAGAATATCTGGAATGCTCCCGACCATGCACATCCTCAATCTCGTAACTTTTTGCTTCAATCTTAAAGCGAATATGGATGCAGATAGAAGAGAATAATATTAGAGCAAAAATAACATTATTGAATTATTTCAGTAGCAAAAACTTAGTATTAAAGAAGAAGAGTTTTCCTTTATTCAACGATCATAGAGTTCTTCTAAGTAGACTGAAATAGACATAATAATTTATTTATTTCAATTCAAACTGAGACATTGTAGATTATAGATTTAAATGACTCATTGTTAAAAATAACTCAGTTGACATTTTCTATTCACCCTTGTGCCAAATGTGATGCATTGGAGTAACCTTGTTACTATTACAGAACTGAAAAGGTTACCCTAACCTGCCTAACATCTCTTATGACCTTATCTCATGATATCATTCTGACATTTAATCTGTACTGATCTAATTTTCCTTCTGTATACGTAATTTAGATCATTTTGAATGTAATTTAATTAGATTTCATGGCAATTACCCTAATTCGAGCTCCCTCATAAAGTGTCACCAACAAAGAATCACCCCATCAGCACGTGCGGACATCAGTGGGCTTGAAGCTCAAATGCAAACAACGAAGCTGGCCGCCACCGTAATTGAGTAAAACTCTGCGTCAATATTATACTCTGCACTTATCCGCATCTCCTATCCAAACATTTCCCCGCGTCCAAACAAAACCTTAACTTGTTCCCATCCAACTTTATTTGACTCCATAGTGTAAAAAATTAATCAGACTTGACTCCCTGCTTTAATATGTTGTTATTTACTTCTTTACTTTGAATTTACTTACTAACAATGTCAGTAAATCACTTTACACTGCTCTTGTTGGCGATGATTGCCATTTGCTGTGATTGTATTATCAGTTGTAATTCGATGTCTTCGCTTGACATCATTTAACGTCATATGATATCACCTTTGAGTGAAATTCTCATGTTTCATGTCCAAACTGCATGTGCATCTATAGATAATATAAATTTATCAACGGGCACATGTAGGTAATGAAGGTGGATCTTCAAGATGTGATCTAATTTATCAATAGTTTATCGATATCACTCATTTCTGTACTGAATTATTTTCTCATTACCATCTAGCCATTTTATTTGTATTTAACTTTAACATTTCCAGTATTAATAAGATTTATATTTGGCGTACAATAAAAGTTAATGCTTCCATTGGTTTTATCACAGTTCCAGATCAGGAAATCAACATTAAAGTGAATTCAAGTACATAAAATGTGTTTAACGGGCTTAATAAACGATGCAGCGAAATGAAACAGTAAATTGTTATATTTTGGGAGGTAGAAAATATGCTAGAATAAAATACCAAAAATTAAAGAGAATGTCATGGGTATGTGGTTAAGCAATTAGAAAGAATATGGGAAAAGCTTAAAAGCGCGCAAATTATTATACGTGCAGGCATGACGATGAAAATGCAATTTTGAAAAATATTAACGAAGCCTGGTGACAAAGATTAATAATAAGAAGATTTAAATTAGAAAGGACTTTTTATCTTGAAATTCGTAATAAATTTTAAAAGGCTTTTTGCAATAATACAACTCAAACTTAAGTGATGACTTTGACAATCACGTTTCATGATGATTATTGCGATGTACACTAAAGATGAGTTATATGAGTACACGACCTTTAGTACTTTCGATATGAAAGAAATGTGGTTTGAAAAAGAGTAAATTGCATAACCTTGAATGAAATCAATTGTTTGATTGTTTAGCTCGTCCGGATTCTACCATTTTCGTCTATGGGACATTTTATTTCATCGCGATAAAAATGAAGTTGAAATTGAATGTGTCTTATTTCGTGTCAATATGATTTATGTTTGAAACTATATTAACTCTAAGCTTGTTTTAAGCCCCTTCAAAATGTCATTTTGCTTTAACGCTGTTGTATGTCACAATAAAAAGCAGCCTAGAATGCGATTTCTCCCCATATCTGCAAAGTTCAGCTCAACTCTAAATCATAAAACAAGCGATACAAGTAATGAACTCACACGCACAACAGATTCCATGTTTCCACATTTTTCATGTGAGAAATTTCAGCTTGACCCGTCATAAAAGTCATAATAAAAACTTGGGCAAAAAACGCATAATGTCTACGATATAAAACAGAGTAGCAGACTATCAAGCATCAACAAGGGTTTAAAGGCTCCGACATTCAATACTCCTGGAAAAAGTACATAACTTACAAATGCCATAAAATACGCCAAAAGGCGTTTTTATGTCGAAGCTTCAACAAAGCTAAAAATACAAGCAATGCGTAAACGCGGTACGTGCAATAACTGGAGAAAAAAAAGTGCGAATGAGTACACAAAACATAGCACCAATGCTTTTATTTTAAGAGCGCAAGGTGCAAACCTGTGCAAAATGGTGCTCACCAAGTGGATTTAATTAACTCCCAACTCCATTACCAACCGCGATGGTGTTGTACTAATTGAGTAAATAACGCATTTTTATCTTTCCAAATTAGCGAATTTGTTGTGCGTTGCAATAAATTGCAAATCAAATTAAGCGATGAATTGAGAACTTTTTGTGTCTACAAAGTAACAACATACTTTTCCATACCATCACCCCTTATGTGTGCAAAAATTCACCGCTCGGCCGTCTCCTATCAGCCGAAAATAAATGCCCAGAACAAGTAGCACTTTTTCACGAAACTCGAAACCACCAAGTTTCACACGGTCCGCTAATACGCAATGACTTTTTACGCACGTGCTGCTAGTGATCCTGTTTGGATTCGTCAGACTGCCCCACGGTTGGCGGTGGATCTGCCGGCATGCGATCGAGAGAACAAAACACGCGAACGATGCAGCTGCAACATGCGCTACTGTGGCTCTCTCGGCTCGTCTGTATGCCCGCTGGGCGGCTACTGCCGCCGCGAAGCGGGCGCATTGCCGACGAAGACGGTGGCGGCAGTGGTGGCGACGATACTATATCGGCATCCAATCACACCAACATCAAAGGACTACATTAGAATACTAGATTAATCGAAGCCAAAAGATGGAATTTCTTGAATATGACAACTATTGATTGACTGCGGTGTTGGAATTTATTTCTTTGGCTTTTGGTGATTATGCAGGCGGAAATAGATGAATATTTATATGACGTATGCTTGATGGTGTTTAAGGGTGTTGCTGTTGCTTTCACACCTCAATCGTATTGTTCGCGGTTGTCTGACCGCGTGTTTGCAGACTTTGCGTTACGCAGAGGATTCGCTTACAACTATCACAAGGGATATTCGGTTTTAAGGATCGATAAAACAATGGACTTATATTGCGTCACATGCATTTTACGCAATGCACTCAAGCATATTCTAGAAATTGGTTTCTTCTTCCCTGTTGTCCAATTCTTAATTTGAATTCACACAGAGATCGAGCAGGTGCTCTTTCTTTTCTTTTTTCTTCAGCTCTCCCCCTTGCTCTGACTTGATCAATGTAAAAATAATACACAAAGTATTAAACCAACTAGAAATTAAACTTATATTGAACATAACATTTCGTTGCATTTTCAATAATTTATATCAAGTTCATGAAGTTGTTGCACATTCTACTTAACATATGCAACTTCTGTATCATTTGTAACCAACATGGATAAATCACCGCGACCTTCTCCGACATTGACCTAACATATATGCAACCCAATTAACCTTACGCACCCTCAGCTGATAAAGACCTAACCTCTGTCACCCGTGTCCCGTGCCTTCTAATATATTTAAATATTATAATTTATAGTAGTTGACTCGTGTTTCACATCATATAGAACTAAAAGTCGGACACAGTGCAAATGTTTTATTAACTTGCTTTACGTTGTTGATTGTGCATCGCCCGGCAGCCGTCTCCAATCACCACATTCCACCGATCACTCGCTGCAAGGGATGAAGTCTTAATAAAGCCGACGTCAATTTGGTCCAACCTTTGAGTGAGTGAATAAAAATTGCGTAATTCTGGCAGTTTCCTATCGAGACCTAACACATGTTTATACATTAGGCGCACTACACCACATCACGCATGGCAGACAGTTACATGCCTTAAATCACGCATGTATTACTAACAAAATTTGTAACTGGCGTTCAATTTTTATAATCCTAGAGCATAAATCAAAGACAAAATGAAGGTAGTGGCCTTGATTAGCGGTGGGAAGGACAGCTGTTTCAATATCATGCAGTGTATAGCTGCTGGACATGAAATTATAGCCCTTGCCCATCTGCAACCTAAAGGAGGAGAAGAACTCAACAGCCATATGTATCAGAGTGTTGGATATGAAGCCATTGGATTGATTTCAGAGGCAATGGGTGTGCCATTATTTCAGGCAGAGACAAAAGGAATTGCCAAACAATGTTCCATGGAATATGAACCAATTGAAGAAGATGAAATTGAAGATTTGTTTTACTTGTTACAGCAAATTAAAGAAACCCTGTCAGTGGATGCAGTTGCCTCAGGCGCTATTTTGAGTGATTATCAACGAATAAGAATAGAAAATGTGTACGTAATTACCAGGAAACCAATCTGAAGGTAAATAAATGTACAGAATCTGTTTTCTAGGTGTACAAGACTTGGATTGACTTCTTTAGCTTACCTTTGGCAGTGCAAACAAGATGAACTTCTTGATGAAATGATTAAATGTGAAGTAGATGCAGTTATCATACGTGTTGCTGCTATTGGGCTAGACCCGCAGCGGCATCTTGGCCGCTCGATAAGACTGATCGAGCCGCATCTCCATGCAATGCAAGAGAAGTATGGCATTAATGTTTGCGGCGAAGGTGGCGAGTATGAAACTCTGACTTTAGATTGCCCTCTATTTAGATCTAGATTAATTATGTAAGTTTACGTAGACATTTAAACTATGGATTTATATTACTCAACTTGTTAATTTGTAGAGAAGAAACAGAAACTGTAATTGATTCTGATGGGCCAGTTGCTGCAACTGGATACCTCAAACTGAAGAAAATCAAACTGGAATTAAAACTGCCTCAATTAGATCTTAATGATCGGCTTGCCAACTTACCATTGAAATCTCCTAATGATTACGTTCAAATATTAGACACTCTACCAGTTTCCTGCTCTACCACTGAGAGTGTTAATAATTCTTCGCCAAATAGCGATGATTTATGTTCAGGTTCCGGTATTGATGTTTCGCAGACCGAACAGGTCTCAGTCAGTGGTAGCGGATGGCTTTATCTTGGAGGTGTTACCGGTCCCACTGATAGCAACACCGCTGAAGGAATTGGAAGAGCGATGGCTAAATTAAAGTGTAGGTATGCTCACCCCACATCGAATAAACACGCCATACAACACTCTGCTTCGAAATTTTCCGTTTCTATCAAATGAACACCTTCACGATTGCATATAAATTACAGCCCTATTGTTGGAGAATAACCATCGTTTGAAGGATCTCTGCTCTATCACCATGTACATTGCAGACATGTCTCAATATGGTGAGATAAACCGCGTTTATTGTGAGACGCTTAATCACTTCAATCCGCCGACTCGTGCGTGTGTTCAAGTCCCATTACCTACTAATTGCACCGTTATATTGGAAGCGGTCTCGTTCAACAACAAATCGATCGGTGCCGTAGACAGGTACGGAGGACAGAGTATACGCACTAATTATTTCACACTAATTTCCTTCGCCACAATTTGATTATTGTTGCAGGAGTACCATGCATGTGCAGAGCGTATCGCATTGGTGTCCGGCTAATATTGGGCCTTACAGCCAGGCGTGCCGCATTGGGGAGTTGATTAATTTGGCCGGACAAATTAGCTTAGTGCCTGGGAGTTTGGCATTACTCAACGGGGGGATCAAGTCGCAATGTCAACTTGCCCTCAGGCATGTGGAAAGGCTGCTGAAGGCAATTGGAAAGAGTGACTTGCGTGATGTTGTACAAGTATACAGTTTAAACAAAACTATTTTTCTATAAATTTAATTTTTAATTATGTATTAGGGAATTTGCTATTTATCCGATCAGAAATACGTTGAAGATGCTAGAAGCCTGTGGGAAGAAGAAACTAACAATGCCATTGTGGATTATGTTGTTGTAGCTGGGCTTCCGAAAAATGCTCTAGTGGAGTGGCATGTTTGGGCTCACAAACACAACAATCAATTTGAATGTAAATACCCATCCCAAGAGATTATTTCAAACAAATTAAATTTATTTTCATGCCATAGATGAGGAAACAGGTCAATGTATCCAAGACTGGTCAATATCAATCTTCCGTCGTTGGAACTACGAAAACAACATAGCTGCAATTCTCTGCCATGTTTTGAATACCGGCAGTAATACTGTTTTGTCAGCATCTATTTTCCGCGAAACTATCGAATATGTTTTACAAAAACTAAGCTATGGTCACGAGTGTGACCCTAAAACAATCTGCAGCATCAAGGTATTCTACCCTGTCAGCAAAAATGTCTGCGCGTATACTTTTGTCAGCGTTCTGGAAGAGTTCCAACGCAAGATCCCAATTGTACACACAATTGTGCCCGTTGTTGCCTTACAGAACAAAAATACCTTCTTGTCAATAAGTGGCGTTCGCACCCAGTAAATTATGACAAATTATCATATATACAAATATTTACAAAAGAAATCTAAGAAATTCATTGTTTAATTGTTGGCTATTGTTAATTTGCGCCGGGAATTGTTACTCTCTATCAATATGTACTGTAGAGAAATGGGAAATGCACCACTCTTTTTTACTAGTTTTAAATTTTATCCAACAAAATTCTTCAAGCTGCATGTTGTGAAGTTAAGTCACTATAGGTAGATTGATGATTGTTAATACATATTCAAAATAAGGTATTTTTGAATACATTTATATCTGGATGTTTCTAAAGTATACCTGTAGTTACATGTTGAGATTGGAAATTTGTGGAAAAGTGAAAATATATGGATTTGTCGAATTACAGCATTAGATGAAATTGCATGTTTACAAACTTCCTCCTCATTTATATTTTGTATACTCGTGATTGGTCCTTGCGGTCTGCACTTCCGTTCGACTTTCAGGTTATGTTTATGTTTGAAAATTTGTTTGTCACAAGTCGAAAACAAACAAATTTGCTGAGATATTGTCATATTTCAGTAGCTCATGCAAAAGAAAACATTATTCCATTAAGTCAGGATGGAAAATAGCCTACGCACAGAAGATGTCTTCATTCAAATCCGCGACAAATTGCAAAAAGATGGAGTTAAGTTGTGGTTACCACCATACTTTGATGACAAATCTGGTCCCTCAACAAAGAACATAGAGGTAAAAACATCTTGATCTCAAACTACCTTAATATAGCTAGTGACAACCATAATTTAAACACCTTGCACTACAGGAACTAGCACACAGCTATAGCACAACCTTAAATCTGGATTATGATTTGTGTAATAGAGCTTTGTGTGAATTACTGACAAATGCTGTTGAAAAGTTAAAACAGAGAGATAGATTCAAGGAAAGTGGTTTTGCCACTGTTAAGATTAAGATTCTCAATCAAGGATCTCCAAAAATATTTATGAGAGAGATTCTATTGTCCATGATTGGAAGTGATTTTAAAAGTATGGTTGCTGAAGAAGCAAACTTACAAACACAAAGGTTCAAATTAATCTGCAATGGCACTCTAATCAAAGATGAAGATTCATTGTGCCAACAAGGTGTTAAGAATGGAAACCAATTTCTTTGTTTGGTATTAAATCAAAGTTTGACTACAATACAAGAGAAAGAAGAGCAACAGAAAGATATTGAGGAAACAAAGGCTGATACATCATTATTGGCTAGTGATACATCATATTTGCAGGTGAGTAGTTAAAACTTACAAATTTGTTAGATATATCACTTGGGTGATGTGCCATCTAAAACACATAAACAGAAAACAGTTAATTACTAGCAATTTTTAGTTAGAGGATCAACGTGGTAATGTAATCCATATCCCTGCACATGAAAAACAATCACTTTTAGTTGCAATGGCATTACATGAAAAGGGAAAAAGTGCCTTAAAACGAGAAGACTACGCACGCGCTTTGGTCTTTTTTCTTGACGCGGATCAAGAATTCAGGTAATCAAGTCACATCATATTATACTCTATTTCTAATTAACTTTTTGCAGTCAATGTAATTCTCAACTTCTACAAACTGTTGACAACTATGCCTTGTTAGATTTAGACATAGCATGGTGCTACTTGTGCCTTCAAAGTTTTGTACAACTACCAGAAGCATTTCAGCGCCTTAAACGCTGCGAGGAAATGTTCCAGAAAAGTTACGGCGAGAATCTTGAGCGGGTAATTGCAGTCAAAGGTTCCACTGGCAATGAGGCAGCTTTATTAATGCGCTTGCATTTATTGCAAGCAATTGTGCTGTATCACCAGAATAAGCGACCAGAAGCGCTTGCTTTATTTAATAAATGTCAAGAGGAACTTGTTCCTTTAAAGGTGGACAGTGAGAAGTTACTTGCGCTTGTTGAGCTTGGTTATACGGAGGCTGAAGGTAGAATTGGTTTGAGAGCAACCCACGGAGATGTTAACAGTGCGGCGAATTACATTACTGAGAATAGAACTCAAAGAATTGAGGCTAGGAAGAAGGCGGTTGCGGAGAAGATACTTTTAAGGTAGATTATGGTCAAAATGTTAAGTGGAATGTGTTAAGCTGATGTGATTGTAGTGAAAAGAAAAAACTTGGTCGATGCATCGACGGTAAACAATATGTTGATCCACGCTTTCTGAATATGTTAGTAAACATGGGTTATCCTAAGGAAACAGCTCGAAGAGCACTCCAACAGACTAACAACATCATTACAGATAGTATTCAATATATTCAGGAGCATCCAGAACCAGGGAGTTCAAATACCAAGAGTCAGGAGTTTTTATCACTCTTGGAAGATTTGATACCAGAGGTAATCAGATTATTACTGCTAATAATAAATTTAATACGCAAATTAGACACTTTGTAACGAAAATCAACGAAACGCTTAAATATAACATTTAATTTAGTTAACTGCGGCTGGATTTGACGAAGGCATGGCTCGGTTGGCTTTGAGAAAGAATGATGGTGATATTATGAAAGCAGCAGAACTTCTTCTAGCAAATGATGGTGTTTTAGAGGGCATGGAAGAATTTTTCTCGGGTAAATTGAAATGAAAATTGTAATAAGTATAATCAACGTGATGCCAATGTTTTAGAAGAAGATCTAAAGCAACTCAAAGATAACATTGAGGACAAAAAGAAGAAGGATGAAGCCTGGTCGCGTCTGTCTCAAGATATTAAAATGGTTGATGATGATCACTTGGATCTGACTCTTGAGAAAGAAGAAGAGTTTTTGAACCAATACTTATCTTTGTTGGTGCAATGACAGATATTGGATATGAGAGGATATTTTACTATTTAAATATAGTAAATAACAGTCTATTAATGAGTTATTAACCATATTGTAGTTTATACCAGTTTTGATCTGTATAGTTTTATATAAATGTTTGCCCATGTTTAACATGCTGTGAAGTGTTTTGTTATGTTATAACAAATAAAACTGATGAACTGACTGGTAATTGTTTTGATATAGAATGCTGTTATATTTATTATTGTACGTTTAGAGTACTTCTTAAAGAAAAATGATAGAAGACCAAAACTAATGGTGAAATTAACTTAGATTTGTTTTATATTCGTAGTTTATAAGTTTTTGTAATGTAACGGACCCTAAGATTCAAATGGCGGGAAATACAGTTTTGCCATTGAAGTTCGCTACTAATCTGCTGTGCGAACCATAGTCTTAAATCTATTTTATTCGGGCGCAGCTTGAAACATAAAGAATGAAAATGATACATTACCATAATTTTCCATAACAAATGAATTAACTGTACACAATTTCAATTATTTATCATATTCATGTGTTCAATAAACCTGTACATTTCTGTTTAGTTTATTTACCTCCTGCCATTGTTAAGTGATAATACATAAATCATTTGTTTTAATAATTGTTTTCACATTCACAATCCGAAAATATCAACAAACAATATACAAATACATGCAATAAATGAAAGCACCTTTGAGATTATGCGTGCTTGCTTTCCAAGAAACATCACCAGTTCTAATCTTTCTCTTCTCTAACAAGTCTCGCGAAACTGTTTTCCTCTCTGTAACTAATCCAACAGCAGCCATCGCATCAATTAAATACGTCGTCATATTTCTAACATCATTGGAAAGTTCGGAAGTTTTGTAATCCCAGGGAAACGTGTGATGATAGTTATGAAAGCCTTCACCAAATGCAATTGTTGAGATTAAGGAGTTTTCCGCTGGTTTAATACTCCTAAAAATAAAATAAAAAAGAATCGAAATAACTCTCTAAGATCTAAGCCTGCATGAACTTACTTGTCATACGTTCTCATTCCGTAAATATGCGCAAAACTATTTACACACCAAGTCATGTGTAAAACTAGCAAGTATCGATAAATTGCACAATAAAACAAAGCAACAACAAAGCGCTCATTCCAGAAATGCATTGGTATAATAAGTGGAAGTGCGAAAGTGAATATAAATGCAAGTAAAGCGCAGTATTTGTATTCAAACATTACAACTGGGTTTGATTTTAAATCGGACATGTCAATGGACTTTCCTTTTTCCTTTACGTCTTTATGTTTTCTCATAAAAACCCATCCAATATGGCAGAAAAAAAATCCTTAAAGAAACTGTTTTAGTATGGCACAGATTATTCTATTGTTATGTACCTCTTTTTGAGTTATAGGGATCTGCGTTAGTTTCACTGTGTTTATGATGAAGCCGATGATCTCTACACCAAGTGAAGATACTTTGTTCAAATGTAGTACAAGACATTATCATCAGGATAATGTCTAATATTTGATTTCCTTTGAAGGATCTATGACTGAAATATCTATGGCGACCAGCAGTGACTCCCCAAGCACTTACATGACTATAAAACAAAACTAAAAAAGAATTAAATTAATTTCTATTACGTTTAGTTACATGTAATAAAAAAGAAACTTACAGAATATCCTTGAATAAATGTGCATATCAAAGAATTTAAGATAAATTCCATAAAACGCTGCAATGTGCAGTGTGGTGAGGAGTAGTACATTTTTCCAAACGATTGAATTCATTTTAAATTATTAGAAGAAGTCGTGATTTCAAATTAATACGAATTGAATAAAACAATACAAAGCGTTCCAGATATATTTATATAGATCTTATCATTTTGGCTTAATTGTAAGCAAATTCATTTACTCATTTGCAAGGTTATTGCTTTATATTTACTTCCTGTGAATAAAATTTAATTATTCGTTGAACACAAAAGAAATAAACACGCCTTTTGTTCTCATGTCTGCTATTTTAAATAAATTTAGTTTTCTTCATAAAATATAAATCATTATGCGAGTAAAAAAACAAATAAGCAGTAGCAGACAATACTTTTCATCGTATTCCTTGATGCCTTTTCCTCGAGCTCTCCGGTTCGTTGTATTCTACTACGCAATAATTCTTCTGAGACTGTTTTCCGTTCAGTTACCCATCCAAAATAAGCTAGAGTATCAATAAAGAATGTAGTAAAGTTTCTGAAGTCTGTGCCAAGCTCAGCTGCTTTGTAATCCCACGGGAATGTGTGATGATAGTTGTGGAAACCTTCACCCATTGAAATTATTGAGACGTATGGGTTTTCGGCCGGCTTAATATTCCTTAATAAATTCAAATAGAATTAATTGCGTTGTTGCAATTGTTAGTTTAATTGGGCAAGATAGCAAGCGCGTTTGTTTATTGATTGCGTTTTAATTGTCTATGTATATAAATTATAAATAATAACTTACTTGTCGTAATTTCGCATACCGTACATATGCGCAAAACTGTTAACACACCATGTAAGGTGTAACACTAATATAAATCTGTATACTGTGCAATAGAAGAATGAGATCAACAACTTCTCATTCCAAAAGTACCATGGTATCAATGTGGGGACCAAAAAAGTAAATACGAAGGCCAGTGGTAAACAATATTTGAACTCAAACATTACTACTGGATCTGCTTTTAAATCAGACATATCAATTGATTTGCCTTTTTCCTTTACGTCAGCATGCTTTCTGACGAAAACCCATCCCACGTGACAGAAGAAAAACCCTAGACGGTCGTAATATGAGCATTAAAATAATGTTTACAAACTATATTGTGTTTGAATTACCTTTTTTGGAGTTGTAAGGATCAGCGTCAGTCTCACTATACTTGTGATGAAGACGATGGTCTCTTACCCAAGTATATATGCTCTGTTCAAATGTAGTACACGCCATAATCATCAACAAGATATCCACAAAACGATTTCCTCTGAAAGATCTATGACAAAAGTACCGATGTCGGCCTGCGGTAACTCCAATTCCACCTACATGACAGTAATAAATCCCTACAAACGTTTTATTAGTAAATGAACGAAAGTTAATAAAAACTTGGTGGTTTACCAAATAATTTAGTCAAAATATGAACATTCCAGAATTTCAAATAAAATCCGTATAATGCCCCTAAATGTAATAATCCAAGAATCCACACATTTCGCCACACAATATCAAGTGAAGTTACTCTTTGCTTGAACGTATTTCTTATGAACGAAATCATTTCAACTACCTTTACCAATGGTTATTACCACGCGTAAAGTGCCACCAACTTCTTGGATGGCACCTGGACAAAGACTATCATATGCTTGTTCAGGTCGATTCAAGCAATGTATGCATATTTATAACAATCAAACGCGCCAAAAAGGAAATGCGACTATCAATTGCAACATTTCCAGCAGCGTGGTGATTGGCTAATTATCAAAGTATGTATCATCAATTGTATTCGGTGTCTCTAAATAAAAACCGTTCATTGTCAGGAAGATGCACATTCATTGTGTGCCATCAGCGAGTTACTACTAAATGTTTTGACAATGTGCATAATTTAAATATTGCCTGAATGCAAATATAAACAATACTCAAACGTACTTAACATACTGCTAGGGAAACAAAGGAAGTAAAATAGAAATAAGGTTTTCACGTTCAGCCCAGTTTCAATATTACTACCTATTATTATCATACTTTGTCAGCGTTTCATCGACGTCATTATCATTACACTTAGCATTATTTGTTTGTAGGAAAATTAAATAATACAATAGGTAATATCAAATATGTAGATAATATCACAAAACAAAATGTAATAAGTAATACATAACAATATAAAGATGTTTAATAAATTTTTGATAACATAGAATCGAAGATCTGAAAGATATGTATTGTCTATCGGATTATTGTAACTTTCTGCACGAAATAATGCCTGTTTTGTGTAGCGCACGGGAATGTTAATCAAATACTGCCCTTTTAACATTCTGGCAAACATGAACTTAGATGGTGTCTTTTCTTTTAATAGAGAGCTCGTAGTTACACAGTCGTTTCTCTACCACCAATCGTAACACTGTATCCATTATTTCCTGATTTTTTAATGATTCATAAATCATTATTAGACATATAAAGCCTTGTTATTAACTATGTTAAAATGTGCTAACAAAAAACATCGAAACGTCGACATTATGACGCAAAACGTAAATAATATCCCATTTAACATTGTCCCTGCTTGCATGCGCATCAGGCAAGCTAACATTTATAAAAATATATTATTCATTTGTCAACCTATTGATAACTTAAAAGAAATCCTAATAAATATACCAGATATTTACAAATATTTTATGTATGTTTGTAACCGGGCGTTAGATCGGCTATTGTTTCATTCGGATTAAAATTATGACTAAAAGTAACCTTTGGATGTGAAGGAAGTAACTGAGGTTGAGTTTATGAGTAAGGGAGCAAAGGTTTGCTGTGCTAAAAATGCAAAGCAATAGTGCTGGAAATTGCCGGCACTTCGTAAATGGATGTTTATTGAAGGCATGCTTGAAGCTTTTCGATCCATTCCTGGGCAGTATTGGCGTCACCGGCACAGAAGTTGTAATTTCTTCGATTTGTTCGTAACTAAACAAAAATTATCCAGTAAACAACGAATTAATGATGAAAATTAAAAGCTTACATCGAAGAATGACTTATCGTCAGTTTTCTTCGGAGGTCCTGGCGTTGGAGTTGCCTGAGTCACCGAAATTACTTCAGAAAGATCTATAGAACCCAGATAATTTCAATTATGTTTCTCAAATTCCGCATCGTAATATCTTTGACCTACCAACAAATCCTTTACAGTGTGAGTCCTCCATTGCATCATAGTACCTCAACTGATGCTTGATAGAATCTAGAACAAACCATCTTTGCTTCCACCCTTTGAGCAAAGCGCCACGTTTGTACAAATACCCTTCATGAGTACGATTTTCAGCTACATTTGAAGAGAATTGCTCGTAGTATTGTTGACTAGAAGTTTGTCTTGCACTACCTACAAGATTAATCACCACGTTAATAAGCAAAGCGCTTCAAATTGTGTAACAACGGACGAAATTACCTGAACTAACTGATCCATTATCACCACCACTTGGAGCCATCGTCTGAGTTGTGTTACCATCCCCAGCAACCTTGTACTTTGTACAATTTTTAGGCACTCCTTCGATACACTTTTCATGACAGCTGTACCCACAATCTTGACATCTCATACCAGTCTAAAGAACACAAAAATCATAGTTAAAGTAATAAGATAAGGCAATGTATAATTGATACCTTTACAGGACCCCAAAGGACATTTGCGCATAAATCACACTGCGTTGGCGTTGTATAATTGTACTTTTCAAATCTATGCGGATGTGAATACCCTAATGTAGTCTCCGCAGCTCCAACCATTTTGCCTCGCATCAAAATTTCTAAAGTTGATCTCTTATGAACAAGTCTTCCATGTGACCTCACAAGAGCAGTACTGAAGGATGCGTGTCTTGTAAGAGAATCAGATGATGGCAGTTCTAATTTGTCCCATAACATTTTCCACTTCTGTGGCAAATGTCCCAATTCAGTCTCTAATCGGTGTATTTCCTCCAACAAATGACTGAATGCTTCCGGTACACTGCGGTTTACAATATCGTAACCTTTAGTGACGATATTTCTTGTTGACTTAGTGATACCATCAGCTGCAGCCGCTTCTTCTTCTTGCTGAGCATCCATTTGTACAATTTCAATATCATAACTGGGCCCGTGAGCAAGTTCTTCATCAATGTAATACCCCCAAACATTGAGACAAGGCAGATATGATTGTGGTCTTAAAACGTGATGCTCCAGTTCTGGCGTATACATACAATTAAAAAACATTGGAGATCTGGCGTGTTGCTTTTCGATATAATCGAATACAGATTGTCCTAAGTTTGGACCAGTCATGGTGCCTGCTAATCTACCACCAGGATAAACTCCCTCGTCGTCGGAAATAGTATCAACGCTTTTGTGATGAGAGGTGAGGGAACCGCGTTTGTCTTCAACAGCAGCGACACCGCTTTCAACGCGTTCCAATTCACAATCGAATAAGAATGTCCTGAAGCGGCAGGAAACTGAATGGTATGCCAGAAAACGAAGGTAGTAATCGTTGAATTCAAACGCCATTGGATATTGCTTCTGTATCTGGTGTACAACATCCAAAAATTGTAAAAATGTAGGCGCAAATCCACTAGCTTGTGAATTGGCATTTAGATTGCTGCGGTGGCTAAAACGATGACCAAATCCAATCCACTCTTTTTCGACAAGTGCCCGGAAACCGTCCATGGTTCGATAGTGCGGATCTAAACATAATTGAGCAATCGATGAAATTTGTGCAGTGATATCCCAACCGTCTTCGAGGCAAATTGCCACTGAAGAGCCTTGCAGATCGAGGAGATCAACAACAGCACCGGACAATTGCATTATATTTTGCAACTGTTGTAGCCATTCCGAATTTTCAATTAATCTAGAAAAAATACTCAATATAGTAAATTATCTCTCATAAATCAACCATAAATAAACCATACTTATGATAACTCTGATCAGGTTCCGGTTGTGAGCTTGGAATACAAGCTCTCATGAGTTTTTTGAACGCGGCCTTTGTGTGTCGCACGTCGTAATACTCTACGGGTATAAAATCAATCTTTGGTGCAGATTCTACCTTAACGCCTTTCATCTGCGCCTTTTCTCCCAAGATATATAAAGCGGCGCGTTGCAGAGAATTGACACCATCCGTGCTTTCAACTTCTGCCGAATGACGAGCATTTGGTTTGTTTTGCGAAACATTACTTAGTGATGCTTGTGAAGCATGACGTTTATCTTTTAAAGAACCCCAACGTCCAAAATTTTTGGGGCCTTTACCCCCACTCGTTCGTTGAAAACCACTGTAATGTCCAATATTGTGAATATTTTACAACGATATAAAGAGTAAAATACCTACCCCAAAGTACCAATCGCTTTGTTGAAAGGATTCGATCTCCTAGCAACTTCTGGTGTTAAGGTTCCACCAAGGTGATCTTCCGCCGCTGCCAAAAAGAGTGAATCTATACTTAAACTACTATCAGACATGCCCCACCCTTGTCTCTGATTAAATAACGGCGTTGCTGCAACAAGTGCAATCAAATATCGTTCTTGCTCTACTGAAGACGTTGTTTCAGTGGATGTATTTCCACTTGGATGACTCTTCAACATGCCCATTACTCCTTTGGCGTGGTGTCCAGCGCCACGCAATAGAAGTGCTCTTGATCTGGGATGTCTCCAAGTAATAGTTGGTATTCTACCCTGACGATAACAACGACTAAACCGCCTGATAGATTCATCTGAGACACTAGCAGGAGTGGCCATCAAAGCAGGATAACTCCGACAAATCATGTAAATCGAATTAACCGACGTTAAACGGAATTGATCTGGTGCTGGTTTTGTGTTTGAAGGCGATCCACCCTCACTGCACAAGCCCATTCGTTGCCAGTCACGCACATAACTCCTCTCTGCTAGCCTCTCCAAGGTTTTAGTATCCGTAGGAGCTGTTGGTATGGAAATATTTGATGGTGGACCTGACTCATACTCGCCAATGGATGTATCATCATCGTGTCCATAGTCATCAGTGTTTGGTAAACTCATGCGACCTGGTGATGTGAGGTACTTGTTAGAATTGTTTACTACAATATTAGGAAGCACGTATTTCTGCCTTTTTGAGGTAGCTTTCTGCTTAAAACCAGCTTTCCTCGCTGTTTTCAGCAAAGTCTTCTTTGCAAATCCAGTTAATGTTGAATTCTTTTCCTTTCCTTTGTGCAATGGAGTTTGGGATACAACAACCTGTCCCGTGAATGCAAAATGATGGAAGACATCAGGTGGATGTCGTATTTTATGTATACACTTCCGAAGACCTTCGATATTCTCGGCAGTGACTTCTTCGTCAAAAGCTAGCTTCATTAACTGGAACGTGCAACTTCTAAGTTGTAAGCCTTCTTGTAACCATTGATCTAGGTGCGCCAAATACTGGACAGCAACCCGTTTTTCTTTAGTTAAAGAAGTTACTGGGAAAGTTCTCACAATAACTTGTTCACACGCCAGTGAATCACAGGGTGTACCTTTGAAAACGATTCTGTAGTTTGTAAGAAAGATTGCGCCTTCTGCAGGTAACAATGGAGGGCCTCCAACGTTGCCTGGAGCTGATTCCTCTCTTCCATCAGATAGAAGATACACTCTAAGACCATCCATGATAATCTCCTCCCCGGGGAGCAGACTTGGCATGTTGATTTTAGGTTTCTGAATTGGTGGAAGTCTCTTTGATTCTCTATAAACAGCCTCCAAAGTCTCAATATGAATGTAGACTACACCAGGAACCATTTGATGTAAATTTCTAATTTGATCACGATTAACACCACCTTCATTAGATACTTTGTCAATAAAACGAGAAACCAGTCGAATTACAGTAGCTCCGGTCTCAGTTGGATCTTGATCTCCAAAACCCGACTCTGCATCTGCACTATCACTCTCCGCCACTGAATTTGCAATGCTGTTACTTGCGCGTTCGTCTTCATAATGATGATCTTGTTTGTGATGATATTTTGTGCCTATATCCAAAGGAACTAACAAAGAAATCATCCGATTTGCGTAGTGTATCGCCTGACTGTACAAAGTACTCTCTTCACTTTGCAACAATTCAACCTGTTTTGATTGGTCATAACCCGTCCAAATTCTCATTTGTTCCGCGGCTATTTCAAGTGCACTGGGTTCAGCAACTCGATTAATCACACTCCTCCTATTTCCCCAATAAAAGTCTTTACTGATATTATCCCTAGGTGATGTTGGGCTTATTTTTTCAATGCCTAATCTTGGACTTATCGTATCCGCTCTTGGAAGGTACAACGCTTTGATATCCTTCTGCACATCCAGATAATAAGCAGCTTCCCAGAACTGTTGATTTTGCCATACTGAGTGCTCTTGGATGCAAGTGTACGCGAATTGTATGACACCCGTGCATAATTTACGACAGAATGCAGTGGCTAGCGGCAGTAAAGCAGCAGCCACACCATGTTCATCCATGGAAGAGTCGTCTTGTAAAGCACAATTCATAAGTCGGACAACAAGATCAAATTGTTGATGTTCCAGCATTGCTTTATTCCCGTTTACGTGTTGGGACAATTCGTTACAGAGTGCTAAACGGGCAGCTTTAGATTGCAAAGCACGTTTGACAGCTGGGAGAGTTTTACGCGCGTCGGAGATTTTATTTTCGAAAATACAGTTGATACAATTACGGAGAACTTCCAGACGACGCGCGGAGTTACTTACTGGATTTTTGTTCTCGTTGAGTGTGGAGATATGTGGCCCCATTGGTACGATACGTGGTTGAACTGGTCTCAATGATTGCAACCTAGAACCGGATTATTGTAACTTTTTGTTCTTACTACTCAAGAAAGCTAATAAAGCAACTTCTATGTTAGTTCATTCGATGATACCATGCAACAGTTTCACTGTTTTCAAATGACTCTGGAGAGTTATTAAATTTGTATTTCAAAACAACACCAAAAACCTTACCATGCATAGTCTCCGCTAAGCACAAAACAAGAATACAATATTAACACCATGTCTAAGATCTAACAGTCAAAATTAATACCACAACTCTTTGTAGATGATCATTTGTTACGAGATAACCGCAGAACAATTCAACATACCTCGATTTCAGATCATGCTTTGACAATCCTTCCTCTATTATAATTTGAACTTGTTGTGGATTAATTGTAGGAAAGGCTGGTTGATGTATTCTCGCAAAAGCACCTTCAGGAGGTGCTAAAATCTTCTGTGCATACGATTGAGGATTGGGGTTCTCGTTTGAATACAACTGCCTCGCCAATTCCTCCAAATGAGTTAGCATAAGCGTTGAATCTTTGGCTTCCTTCTTGAGCAATTCTCCAATACTACTATATAACTCATCCCAGACATCACACGGCCTCCATGGTGCCCCTCTTTCAGCAACAAAACTGGTAAAAAACATACAGTCAAGTACACGCGTTGTAAAATCACAATCCATGAGATTTCGCTCGCCGAGAAAGGCGGCTTTGTGGAACGTTATCACTGGTTTAGGGTGTATGCGGATGAGAGTAAGACAACTTCTATAGCCTTGTAACAGAACAGCAAATAAACGCATAAACACAGCCCGAATTTGTTTGTCTAACATTGCTGATTGCGGTGCGCGCACTGCCAGAGGAAGAAATGCATGGTCCGCACAACTTAGTTCGGGTTGTAGGATGAGGCTGAGTGCTTCTTGAGTATTACTTAAAAGTGGTTCAGGTAGCAGTGGTAATGAGACACCGTCAGGGACGATTATACTGCCGCCGTCTAAATCGGCAACAATTACATCCATCTGCAGAGAAAACATTTAGGTGGTATTTATAGATTGGCGACACACGCAAATACGATAAAACTAACCAGTTCAGTGGTTTCCGATTTAAGTGAAGAAT
This sequence comes from Ecitoglossa quadriceps, assembly GCA_027574925.1. Lineage (NCBI taxonomy): Eukaryota > Metazoa > Arthropoda > Insecta > Coleoptera > Staphylinidae > Ecitoglossa > Ecitoglossa quadriceps. The sequence goes on along the minus strand of JAODGC010000012.1, from coordinate 2,049,792 downwards.
GAACCCCCATGATGAAAGGGGTTGGTGTTGAAAGTACTTCAACTAATGCAGCTGGTAGCAGAGGGATGTACACATGGCTGTATCGAAATGGATACATGAGTGCTGTCAATGCACGGCAAGCTTCGGTCAGTCTGTTGTAACTCTTTGAATGGAATAAAATCTTGTGCTCTGTCATTATGGCACAGAATAATACTAATACATTCCTTATACCTATAAAAAATAACCATATTAATGCAATTAGAGCTGGAAATTTTTACGCATACCTAATTCTTGGAACAATAAATTAACAGATGTATGCGTGACAGGCAGCGACGGGCTGATTGGTGGTTGTAAAGCTTGTCGATCGCCGGCTCCAATACTAAACCGCACTTGCGGTCCTCCGGGAGGCGGCACTTGAATGCATCCCAGAATATTGCCCACTAGAGTTTCCAGTGGAACATCAATATTCTCCACATAAACCGTATAAATTATGCCTAAACAATTCTACAAACACAGGAATTAACAACACCTTCCATGTTATTATGCCAACAATATCAACTTTCTTGATAATCACTTACTCTAAACGTTTCTATATAATCTAAGCGTGACACCAGCACAAGGCATTTCGGTGCGTACATAGTTGTATGATGAGAAACTGCAGGCACAGCTCTGACAATACTGTCCCCATCAACATCCTCATCTTCATCTACTGGTTTACTAGGTGTGATTGAAACAGTTTCATTGAAACACAAACAGGCACAGTAATGTCTGTTTGCATCCATGTCTGTTAGGACAGACAAGAAGAATCTTGGTTCCTGTCTGTCCCTTGAGAGTGCCCATCCTTGAGGCTGGCAGAACCATTCTATGCCTTCAATAAAATGAGTGTCAGGCCAGTCTTTCTCCGGAAAGCGCTGGAGGATGAGTCCATTGCTAGTTCCACTCCCTAAAAATGTTACACATTAATTATTAGAATATGACAATAGATGCAATAATAAACAATGGTGTAAATTGTAAGTTTGACTTACTTTCTTTTTCATGATCGTAACCAACAACAACAAAGTAATCAGCCAGGCGTGACATTATCCTGCTTGGGTGCTTCTAGTGCTTCAGTAGCATCCTTGATCAACCAGTAATTCAAGTTTCTTCCTGCACATGTTGTACTTGCCCCACAGCCTTCACAGTAGAAACGGGCCGTTGTCCACAGCCACTGACCACTTTCACCCAGGTTGTCACTTTCGACGTCGTGTTTCACGACGAGTAGAACTAGTTGGGAGGTAAACGAAGCACGCGAAGTATGCTTCCAGGAGGAAGTGCGGTCCAGCAGGTTGTTAAGTGATGCTCGTATTCGGGGAACAGCCACACCCAGCGCATAATATTCTCCAGCGACGACAGAAGACACGCACTACTCACAACGCCATTTTTGACAATGCTAGCGACGGCTGGTCTCGGCTGACGACGTCCTGCTGGTGCTTGCGGCACTTTTGCACCGACGCTAATCGATGTGATCACCGCGAATTAAATCAGCGCATTGCACGGCAAGCAAGTGCAAACGCGCCGCGAGCAAAGTTTCCTGTATGAGAAGTGGCATCAACACAAATAACATTGGACTTGACAGTTGACGTCGTAAGCTAATTAGGCCAAATGAGACAAACAGAGATAAAATTTGCAGCAAAATTGGTTAATTTGACTAAGAAATTATCTGCAATAAACGATTAACTAAATTGGTCTTTTATGCTAATCGGAGCTTAACATAATAAATGGTTAAGTGAAATACAACACATTTTGTTGAATTTACAAAGTACTTTTTGAATGTGGGGTCCTCCGAGACTCGTATGGTGCTGCCCCCAATAAGTACGGATTGATCAACACCTCACTGTAAGGTGGCGTCCTCAACCGCCATAAACTTGAAATATATCTCAATTTAAAAGTTCCAAACTAACCAACGATTAAAACTTTTATTTATGTGATCGATTTGTTTAAATTAATACAATACTCATCACTAAAATAATTATTAACCACTATAATTTGTTGTTTTTCATTTACTTTACAACGCTTCCTTAAATTAAAATGTTAAAATCTGAGTGAACAAGTTGAAACCAGATTTTAATTTGTTCGAAAATTTGAACTGTATCGCGCATTATTACTAACTATTCCAGTTTGTGTAAATTTGCATAAATCTATATTCTATTACTCATAATTAAGTTACAGTGAAATTAATCCTTGTGAAATTAAAGCATTAGACGCATGAAGCACGTTTGTTGATTAGAATTTCTTCGGTTTCTTTACAGTGATTTGAGGAAATAACAAACTACTTGCATTTAAACACGATTGTTTGCAAAAAGGCAGCAGCCGACTCTAATTACACACTTATTTAACATGCGTAGATTTAACATTAAACTATCCAACACACACTAGACTGCAATTACTGCAAAAACATACACGTGGTGCAACATGAAAATACAAACACATTCATCAACGAGTCACAAGTCAGCGATAGATAGTAAAGAAAGTCGATAAGCTAGGAAATCAGCGTAGTTTCATTTATAACGTAATTATTTTCATTCTAATTAATGTTGCGTGCTCTGCTTTCATTTGATTGGGCAAGATTTGGTCAAAAAATTAATGAAACTCTCCAATTTGTAGTTAATTTTCATTAAAGACATACCGTTTTTTGTTTAATTCATGTTGCTAGCAATCCCATAATTAAACCATAAAGGTTTAATTAAACACAATTCAGTTGTAATTGCCAATGCTGTGCCGTGAAGAATAATCTACTATTGTGTCCAAGGATAAAACGAATAGATTTGTAATTCATTTTTATGCCTCATTAGTGGCATTTGTTTAGCGTAGAAAACAACTTATTTATTTTATTTTATCTTCCTCGTTTTTTCCAACTGGAAATGGATATAGTTCATAATCAGTTGATTTGCTTACGATTTCAATGTTTCCGGTGATTTTGGAAACATGTCCATCAAACATGGTATGGTGTGCTTATAGTGTTTAGCTTGCAAAATCTCATGCCCCTCGCTTTTCTGCGTTTTGTCTAGTGTATTTAAAGCCGTAATCCATGCATTGTTTGCTTGCAGTTGCAATGTGCAGTCACATCTCGAACGTTTGCGGTTGTTAGTGCATTGAAATTTGAAAAGGCAAATAAGTGCAAAGAATAAATATTTCACAAAACCACATCCCATCACGATGGCGTACCTGGTGTTATTCTTGATCGCTTTTCAGTTGGGATTGTTGTGGATTATTCATGCTTGGAATTTATTTGCTTAGGAATTAACTACACGTTAAAAAACGCACGAACTAAACTTTTCCAAGGCTTTAGTTTATTTTCGGTGGCTTGTAAAATATTTGCGAGGTAGAAACGAAGGCAAATTCCAAGATGATATCATCACGCGTATTTTAAACTTGTAAGTTAAACAATCAGAAAAAAAGTCCACCAAAGCATTAATTTCAGTGTGGATCAAAACTTTCTTGGAAATTCTTTCTTTATACAGTCTCATGTAATAAGAGCCAATTTATTATGATTCTCACGAAGGAACAAAAGCAATTCACCTAAATTCAAATGTAAATTAATTCACTTCGCTTCAATCTGAATGAAATCGAAACTTGTTTATTGAAGCCTACTGAAACCGAAGCCAATTTGCATTCGATCCTATTCTGTTGCAGTCAACATCGTTATTGCACACAGGCATGCATAGCAAGCAACAAATATAACTCAATAAACAAATCTACGAATTGAAATCGAAATTGAAATACGGTATTTACATCAACTCGCATCTCACCTCTGATGAAACCACATCACGCTCGAATGCTCGCGTCCCGACTTCAACCTACGGGATTAATCATCATCACGCCGCCACATGCGTTTTAATCAACAACTAGTTTAATCAACACTAGTTTTCCAGTGCAATACTGTGATCAGTTCGTGATCAATCGCTTGTGGCTTGAAAATGTGCGCGCTTGAGTTCTCTGAAATTACATATACTGTATCATCATTGAAAGGTCAGTGAATATTTAGTTTATTGTTTATTTCGTTTACGAAGTGTTCCTTTTGTTATTTTTGCTTAATTTTCACTTTTACACTTGGTTTTATTTAAGATATTTGGGTTTTTTAATTTGTTTGTAAATTTCGATATTTTCTTTGATGTCTAACCGTTTCTTATCTGTTTTTAATATTGTTAATGTTATGTTAAGGTTTTTGCCTTTTTGATTTTTCCCACCTACAAGAAACACACAACAGCACATCATATTCACTAACATTTAAGGAACACTAAAACCAGAATGAATAAGGCAAAAAAAAACCGAAAACGTTGTCACCATATAAAGTAATATAAAGCAAGTGTAAAAGTGAAAATTAATTAAAAAGTAAAATAATAAGACGAGTAAATATTTATATACTGATTTTACAATTCAAAATAATGTGGTCAACTAAATATTGAGGATGTAAAGAGTGACTTAATAAGTTTCTTTGATTTGATTGATAATAAGTTGATTTTTGACGGTCTAAAAGTATTGACAATGAATTAGATCTCTACACGATTACATAGTAATCAATTTGAAGAAATTAACTGCTCAATAGCCAATAATAAAATTAATTATAAAAATTGATTTTCCTCAAGTACAATTCAAATAGCACATTCTGTGTGGAAATTGAATGAAATCTTTTGAGTACTCTCTTTGATAGCACCATTAAACGTTGTAATTTCCATTTACCTATAAACCGATATCACTGACATGACGATGTGATTGAAGAGCACTTGAAATCCACCTCGCTTGCCTCTGCCACGCATCAATAGCAATACCGCATTAATTGATATCGAATTGTGTGGGCATTAAATATGCATTTTGAACTTTCGCCTGTGACATTTATTATCATGCGTGTAGGTCCTTGCAATAATGTGCGTAGATTGCTAGTTGGTGATGTGCAATAAAGAGGAGTGTTTTAGCGCATTGTTGGATGCATTAGATCGCTCATGTTGATTTACCGAATTGTGTCGTTCTTAATGGCATTAAAGAATGATTTCTTGCTTCATACTGCAATGGGAGATTTTAAATGTTAAATGTTCAGCTTGTTTCGCCATTTGTCATTAGCATTCTGGAATTTATTAATGGTGAAAAGCAGTGGTAAGAGTTAATCCGTTGTGACAAACAATTGTAGTACAATTGTCTACTTAATGATCTAGCACTTGGAGTTCGTGCAATGAATTTACATATTATGTGTTACAGATGCTTCCTGCAAGCACTGGTAGATAAATTAATCAATATTAGCATACAAATTAAAATGTAACAACTTTCAGCTACGTACTTTATAATGGATTCTATTATTTCGTTTCCCAACTAAATCAGCTGTGTACATTACTTCCAATTGTGATGATTTTCTTGATAACAAAATGTACATTTTGTAGGATTTTATATTTTATAGCTTTATAGCACGCGCTTAACCATATACAGCCAATTAAAATACATACCTCTCTTTAAAGGAAGAAGAAAAACTATTCTCCATGAAATCAATGGCTACTTCACTGCAGGATGTCTTATCGCCATCATGGGTCCATCAGGAGCAGGAAAATCATCTCTTCTGAATATCCTAACAGGTTTCGTGACCAAAAATGTCAGCGGAAAAGTCCGCGTTAATTGCGCAGAACGCAACATTGATGAGTTCAAAAAAGTCTCCTGTTATATCACCCAAGAAGATGATTTATGTGAATATATGACAGTCGCTGAGAATATGATTTATGCAGCTGACTTCAAACTAGGACCAGGCGATGATTATGATTCGAAATTATGTCAAGTATGAACAAGTGCAAATGTTCATATTCAATTGGTTGCTAATTGATTGTTGTGGCTTCTTATCAGGTTAATGAAATTTTATTATCTTTGGGTTTGTACGATCAAAGAGGTACCATCACAAAGAGACTTTCAAGAGGTGAAAAGAAACGTTTGAGTGTTGCTCAAGAGTTGCTAAGTGATCCAATGTTTTTGTTCTTCGATGAACCAACAACGTAAGAGCCAATATCGTGCCTTGAGGCTATGCTCTTCTAACTTTTCTTATTTCTGGCAGAGGTTTGGATAGTTTGTCATGTTATCAATGCATCAACGAACTGAAAAACCTCACGCGTCAAGGCAAAACCGTTATCTGTACAATCCACCAACCCTCCGATGGCATCTTTAAACTCTTCGATCAAGTCTACGTTTTGGCACAAGGCAGATGCACTTATCAAGGGGACGTCAAACAATTGATTCCATTCTTTGACAACCTCGAACTGCCATGCAATTTGTTTTCGAATCCGGCTGATTACAGTGAGTACACGCATTGTCTATTGACACAAAATATAATCATAAAATCGATACGCACCGTCTATTGACTCATTCACTGGCTCTATTAACACATTAAACATGGCGTAATGCAAGATAATGCATAATGCTGAAGAACAAATATTGCAACTCGTAGATATATACAAACGAAGATGCATTCGACGCTTTCACCACTAGATCAAGGTTGCTGCTGGTTGTTGGGCAATTAAATTCTTCTTTACGCTTCATTTGAGTGTTTACACTCTACATGTTGAGTGCGTAGAATTATAACATACTATTGACACAAATGTCTACGTTAACCAGTGGCAAAACCTTACGAAATGTTTAATTAATAGAGCGGTGAAGTATGCACCTTTGGTTATATTATGACGATGCAATTCAACGGATCAGAATGGTAAGTCTGATCTTTTGATGGTGAGAGGTTATAAACATGTGTAAAGAATCCAAGAAGAGAGCACCTTTATTGAGTTAATTATGAAACAAGGGAGATTATTACTATACTTGTTAAAATTGTTTTACAATAAATCTGCTACTTCATATTAAGTTCTTATTGTAGATTAAATGCTGCTTTAAATATTGTCGATTATGACGTCTACTTCCTTCTTTGAATTGCATAATCAATAGTTACTTTTCCTAACAACAGTTTTTACTTTTTGCTTTAATGCACGTCGTGTACTTCCAGCTTGTCTACTTGTCTGCCTCTCACCGGAATGCAGTAACTTTCTAAAGCATTAGAAAACGAATTTGTTTCGCACTGGCTCTCGAGTCAAAGCTTCAATTAATTCTTGCTTATGATCGTTATAATGATCTTTAATTGTAATGTATTATGCAAGATCCAAGCAACGTAGTATTAAGCGATAATAAAGTCCGTTTTTATTCTATCCCTTTAGTTATTGAACTCTCCACTGGTGATTATGGTTCTGATAAAATAGATCTTATGATTGAAATGATTGATAACGGGCGTAATCTCTCCTTCACAACCGATGAAGACCTCAAACAAAAGCCCCCAATCAACACGAAGATCTACCTGCCGCCGTTTTATGAATTCAGGATGCTGTTGAAATGGCAGTGGTTGAAAGTACATCGAAATAAAGTCAGTAATATATCCCTATATGTCTATAATAATACATCAGAATAGTTCTTACCAATGCTGTTTTAGACCCTGACGTACCTGAGAATATTCGGAAGTATTTCAGTCTGTTTGCTTATTGGTGCATTGTACTTTGATTCCGGAAATGACGCGTCTCGCATGTTGCACAATTACTACATGTTGCTATTTTTCATCATTGGAAACACGCAACCGGCACTAATGTTAACCATTTTATTCTGTAAGTCATGAGTGCAAATTGCCCGAATTAATGGTATGTGTATGAATTGTACTGGTTTTCAGTTCCCAGAGAAGCACCAATATTGAAAAAGGAAATTTTTAATGGATACTATCGACTGGTCAATTATTTTCTTGCAAATACCTTGACTGAATATCCAATCGCAGTAAGAATCATCGAGATAGACAAGAGGAAAGCTCCGTTAATGCAATGTTCTATTTTAGGTATTCTGTACTGTTTTAACGTCAGCAATAACGTATTTAATGACAGGACAACTTCTGGAATTGCGTAGATTTGCTATGTTTTCGTTGGGACAACTTTTTGTTATCATAATGTCACAAAGTTTGGGGCTTTTAATTGGATCAGGCATGAAACTAGTCGTAAGATGGAAAGTGATTTTTCTCGGAAGCAAATGTTCCTAAGTTTCCTTTGTTCCAGAATGGGATTTTTGTTGGCTCAATCATTTTAACTCCGTTGATGTTATTAAGTGGCTTTGGTTTCATGTTGAAAGATCTTGCTATGTCAGTGCGTCATGTTTCCAACTTTGCATACTTGAAATACTGTCTTAGTATGTTATCAGTTGCACTCTTTGGGATGGACCGTCCCAAATGGACGTGTCCGACCCAAGAATACTGTCTCTATATGCGTGGAGAAGATTTCATTGCTGAGATTGGGGTTGATCTGCAACACTATTGGTATGACTTTGCATTTCTCTGTATCAACTATTGTGTGATCAAAGCGGCTACTTACTTTGTTATGCGGAATCGTATGACTAAATAACCTACACCCAAATAATGATTGTGAAGGTATTTCTATTTTTTATAATATCCTATTGTATAATTATAGAGTGTAATAAAGAAATCATATGCGAATATTTATAGAGATAATCTGTACTTCATTGTAAAGTAAGTTAGAAACTTTACAGCTCCTAACCATATAATTAAAACATAGAAACAAGTTGAGTAGTGCCATGGATCAATTTCAAGATCAATGAGGAATCTATGAGGTTCTTTGTAGAAGCAATACTGCTTTTCATCAGGACATTCAAGTTTTCGCACTGATAGACCGAAAACAGCGACTAAACATCCTTGGACGCCATTCCGGATATATCCTAATCTGCCAAGACGTTCATATGCCCAAAACATATCTCTAAACAACATGCCGTATCCACTTACAACCATCATTGGGAGTTGGGTTACTGAACACACCAGTAAGGAACCCTATAGGAGGCCAGAATGTTGGTCCCAGAATAATGAGATATGGCATGCATTTACTTACACCGATCGAGATGTTTAAGGTCCCAAAAAAGAACCCAATTGCATTAACGACGCATCCGAAAGTAATCATAAATATTTGAAAAACAAGGATGCGTTCCACTTCGATTGGATGTCCACTCATATACCATGCCAGCATAGAGGATGTTGAAATAGTCAATAACTAAATCAGAAACAAAAGAAAACTTGTGCCAGTCAACTGACATCATTTCGCATTTAGTAATATTAAAGGCACACTTACAGAAATTGGTAAATCCAATATAAAGATTGACATATAATATTGTAGTACACTGTAATATCGATTGTAGACTTCTCTTTTAATTAAATTCATCTCCAAGGGAACTACAACCAATCAAATTAATGCATCCCAACTGCATGCTAGGTCTACATCAAAAGAAGACTTACAAAATAATATTGGATACATAAAGCCAGTAAGTAAAACATTTGCAGTTATCCCAAGGACAAAATAATAGTTAAACGTCAATTTTGATGCGTCAGTTCCAAAGTCCCAAAAGAGAAGACCGAGGAAGAATGACAACAGGTTACTTCCAAAAATACGCATTGGTACAAGTATCACATTTCTGGACATTTTAGTGGCCTCTCGATGTAGTAAAGTTTGAAATTGATAGCACCAAGAAACACTTGATGTGAATAGGGCATTGATGTCATTGGAAAGTGGTCTCAGTTCTATAATAATTTAATATGTATAGTAATAAGCAAGAATAGAAAAAATAGTTGTATAGTTTACGCTTAGGCTTATGTTTGGTGCAGCTATTTTCATTATGAGATGTATTGATGAGAAGCTCAGCTTTGTCCTTCCCATAGTCGCCAGAGCATAATTCAATCACTAAAAATAGCAATCGATAAATTTTCCACCATTTAATTTATGTGCAATTAAAATTAATCAAGCATTTCATTATGCATTTCTTGTTGCGCTTGCGGAATTAAAAAATAATTACTATCACATCATGTTAACCACAATATTGTTGTGGTACTCAATGACCTTGATGTTATGACTAATTGATGCTAATAATCTAGTCAATATACTTATAATCTTCGAAGAAAATTTCTTCTCTACCAAAGTACAGTAGGCAGAAAACAAATAATTCAAATGGAACAAGTGCACTGTTATTCTTCCGATCAAGTAGAAAACTTACAATATTCAGCTGGATTATGATAAGTATTACATGGTACGCCATTCCTCTCCAAAAATGGCACCAACTCCTTTGGAGCTCCTTGAAATGCACATTGTCCATCAGCAATGACATATGTATGATTAAAGAGCTCGAAATGACTAGCACACACTTGATGAATTGTACAAATCACTGTCTTGCCACTGGCTGCAATCTTTTTAAGGAAAGTAAGGATTTGATGGGTTGCAGAGATGTCCAAGCCTCTACACCACAAATAAATCAATCAGACTGTGTTTTAAACCTCACATAAGAAGGAACTCACGTGGTGGGCTCATCAAGGTAGATGATTTGAGGGTCACTAATCATTTCCAATGCCAGTGCGAGACGTTTTCGCTCACCTCCGGAGAGTTGCGCAGTTCTGGTCTCACGTGAGGTGGTAAGACTAAAAGAATCCAAAAGTTCCGAGATCTGAAGAATGAGGCATTTAATTTCGGCCGTTTGTTATTTTGGGTAAACAACATACAACTGTGGCTTTTTCCAGAGAAGAATGGGAAACACCAAGTTTGAAATCAGCAGCATAACGCATATTTTCCTGGACAGTGAGTAGATCATTGAGGTGGATGTCTTGTGTGAGATAACAGGAGATATTGGCAAGATGTTTAAAGTCTATATCATTACCATTCATTTGCAATTGACTATAATATGCGTTTTGATGCTGGTAACCACTGATGGTATTTAGGAGAGTTGTTTTACCGGACCCGGAAGTTCCCATGATTGCAATTAGCGATCCCTTATTGAATTTACCTATTAGATTGTTTAATATTTTTTTCCCTGCAAGATAAACAATACCAAAACGTAAGTGAAGTTGGTACATTACATATTCCTATGTAATTATAGCAATTTATTCAATTTTGTCAGCAGAAATTTAAAAAATTCAAGTAAAATACATGCAGTTACCAAATAGCACAACAATTTCACCAATTCCAGATTAATTTTTATGCTTTGATAATTACCTTTGGAAGTTTCACAACAAAGTCCACTAAAAAATAGTTCACACGTGTTATCAGTATTATGCTTCATTTTAAAATTGATTTAATAGTAGCAGATTTCCATAAATCTTTTGAAATGATATCATATATTTAATTGTTCTAAGTGACCTCACTTGCGCTTTATCTCTTCTCTGCCATGAACAATTCTCTTCAGCTGTCTTTATGGTTGTACTAACTTTTACTCCGATGGTCTCAAAGGTTTCTCTTCTGAATGGCAAATGATGTGTTCGATATAAACGTCTTGCTTAGACAAGTCAACTGTAGGTAGGGATTTAATGAGTGTTAGATGCGTTCGAACATGTTTGATGTTATTTTTAAATACTAACGAGCGATAACATAATTGATACGTATTTAATTATGGTTACAATCAGTCGGCTTCTCTGTCGCTATGCGCGTTGTATCAGTTAATAAATAAATGATATAAACGATGCAGCAAATAATCGATTTATCTGTTTAATACAATTAGCACAATTGAGATAATTGAAGCAATATTAATTGATGTCAATATTAAGCAGTTAATTGTTTCTGCAGGTCATTTGGACTTTGGCTAATACTTGAATAATCCACAGCAATACACATTTCTTGTCACACGATAAATAATTGATTTGATTATTCCACATTATTTGCTAGTAGATAACAATGTACTAATTGCCACGTGTAGAAGATACTAGCTAGTCTTCTGCGAACAATGAACTAATTCAAACTGAAGAACACAATGCACATACTACACAGCTGGAGATTAAATCACTAGAATAAATAACGTTCTCGAAGAGTTATACTTTTCGTTTTATAAACATATGAGTTGTACTTGCACTTGCCACAATTACATTTGCTGGCATGTGTTGTGCATGACAAAGGGAAAAGCACGACAACAACGCAAGGTAAAAACTTCCAAACGATGCATCGTCATTCACCTAACAAATTTCTGTTTCATGTGAATACTTTAAAACATTTGATAAAATATTTCCGAGAATAACATACATTTATTTAATGCATAGAAACATGTCTACTAAATAAAATATCACAAAGGAATGGTAGTTATCTCTTCCATCTTTTTGTTCTCTTCGCGGCAGACTTCTAAACCATTAAATTGCTCATCGTGATAATCTATACCGCATGCTAAAGTATGTTCCAACCCGTACAAAAATCAACCACGCAATGAGGACATATAAACACCAGTAGAAATCATATGGATCAATGCCATACTCCTGCAATAACTTGTGAGTATCTTTATAGAAACAATAATCCTCTTCTTCTGGACAAGGTAAACGTCGGGGTGATAGACCAAAGACAGCTACCAAACTGCCTTGTAATCCAGTGCGAGTGTATCCGAAAAGGGAAGCTTTCTCGATGATCCAAGGCAAATCTTGAAACATTATCACGTAACCACTGATGGTAAGCAATGGGAGTTGGGTGAGACAACAAAATAAAATGGCAGTCTAAAATAGAACACAGTTAGAGTCCTGAGGGGAAATAAACGGTTAATAGTGTTACTTACATTGATAGATATAACAAGAGTGCCAAAAAAGAACCCTATTGCATTAACTACATTCCCTAATAGGGCAGTGAAAAGTAAGTAAAGGGCAACTCGTTCAGGTTCTGGAGATTGCCCTGAGCAATAATATGAGATTGCGCCTGATCCTATAAAAGTTAGTAACTAGAAAATGACAATTGTTATGTTTTACAAGCTTAATATGTTCTTTGTTGAGTGAATATTTACCGAAACAGGCAAATCTAAGAAAACAACTGATGTATAATATTGCAACGCAGAATAATATCGATTGTGGATTTCCCTTTTGATTAGATCCATTTCCAATGGAACTGAAATCCAAACTTTTCATTGAAATTTCGTGGCTTTCATAGTATTCACTTACATGTTAATATAGGACACAATAATCCACTTAATATTACATTACTGGCAATTGCCACAACCCAATTATGGTTAAACAACACTTTCGAAGCATCTGATCCCACATCCCAGAAAATGAAACCAATTATTAAACTGATCACACAACACCCTAGGAATCGTAAATATGTCAAGAGCTAAAAGGTGCAAACGAAAATCAGTATTACTTATTATATAATAGTGGATTATTTGGTTTGATGAGAACACTACCCAATTTCGTTGCATTTTAACAAATTCCCGTCGTACCAAAATCTGAAATCTATGACTCCATACTGCATTATCATATCGCAAATATTTGATTTTGTCTTTCTTCTTGAGGTCACCTGTGAATAAGTAGAAACCACTAAATTATACAAAAACATTGAAAACTTCAAATTTGCTGTAGAGCGTACTGCTACCCATGTCGGAGAATACTGATACCGTACTTGTCCTCCACTTTACAATACTGCATTACCTATCAGAGTAGTTAGTAATTATTGGCATTGAATTCTGCGAGAATATATATTATTGAATATACTCTCAGCAAGACGTGATTCCGTGCTATAACCAGACGCATGCTAAAGTAACCATCTAGAAATTGCACTTGTTAATGTTAACGTGGTAAATTATCACGAGTTGTGTACGTTTTGTCGTCGTTTTTATATAAATAGCCTGAGTCAATTGCAATCAAGTTCAAATGAGGTCATAAGCATGTTGACACAATGAGATTGTCTGGCGAATGTATTTTTGGTATGCGAAACAAAGAAATGCATATAAATTATATCCAAAGAATTATGGGATTGTAATGAATAATTGGGTATAAAATGTACTTACCGAGTGATGTAAATTGTTGACCACAGCTTCCATTCTGTGCTGCTTTGACTAAATAATTGATTTTTTCCTTTCCAAAGTCCCCACAACACAATTCAATTACTGCAACATGTTAAAAGCAATATTCTTGAAAAATTATGTCAAGTATTCATAAAATGATGCAATCTTCGATTACCAAGTACTACTTATATCTGAAAGTTGAAGTACGCATGTCTTCCGATAACGCAATGATACTCTAAATAATAATATTATTCGGACTTTTGTACTGTGCTCTATCTTAAAGTAACCCAATGCGTAGGAAACGACTTTTATCGTTTTCATAATGTCAACATACTGTGCCCTGCTTCAGTTTCCTGATGTGACGAAAGAAAATAACACTCACAATAATCCGCCGGATTATGATAAATATTACAGGGCAGTCCATGCTCATCCAGGAAAGGCACCAAGTCCTGAGGACGGCCTTGATAGGCACATTGTCCATCGGCAATGACATATGTATGATCAAAGAGCTCGAAATGACTAGCACACACTTGATGAATTGTACAGATCACTGTTTTGCCACTGGCTGTAATCTTTTTAAGAAAAGTGAGGATTTGATGAGTTGCAGAAATGTCCAGTCCACTGCAGCATAAGAAAATCAATCAGACTGGGTTTTAAACTTCAGATAAGAAGGAACTCACGTGGTGGGTTCATCAAGGTAGATGATGTGTGGGTCACTAATCATTTCCAATGCCAGTGCGAGACGTTTCCGCTCACCTCCGGAGAGTTTCCCAGCTCTGGTCTCACGTGAGAAGGTAAGACCAAACGTATCTAAAAGGTCTGAGATCTGAAAAGTGAGTAATTTAATGTAGAGTGTTTGTGATATTTGTGTGGAATATGTACAATTGTGGCCTTTTCCAGAGTGGATTTTGATGTTCCCAGTTTAAAGTCAGTTGCATAAAGCATATTTTCTTCGACAGTGAGAAGGTCATTGAGATGGATGTCTTGAGTAAGGTAGCTGGATATGTAAGCAAGCTGCTCGAAATCAGTCGGAGTCCCATTAATATTCAAGGAATTGCAGCTTGCATTGTAGTAACGATATCCACTTAAGGTGTTTAAAAGTGTTGTTTTACCGGAACCGGAAGGACCCAAAATTGCAATCAATGATCTACCTTTAAAGTATCCACTTACACTTTTCAAAATTTCCTTCCCTAAACAAAGAGAGTTAAGTCAGCTTAACACCAAATATCTATTGTTTCTTCTCATACCGTTGTTTGTTTTACATGACAGTCCAGTAAACACCAAATCAAACCTTTCCTTCACACCATGATCCATTTTTATTCCAAAGTATATCACCTTACACTTAAAAGACAATTATCCTCGTTCATTCCAACACTTTGAAAACTGTATTCACTCGTTTTTTATTCCCCTTTGTGAGTCGTACAAGAATAGGATCCACACTGAGGTGTTCATCATCAAAGGCAGCAAGAAACAAAAAAGTCAGCTGCAGTCGGAGGAGGCATTGAGTCAGTGTTCTGACCACTCTCCACTTGGTAAATAGGAACGCGTTCAAAACGTGCTCGTTTGTACAAACAGATCTAAGATGCTCACAACTTCTCTACTTCAATATGCTGATCCAGTATTACGCGCGAATTCAACTGCAACAAGCTGGCAGAGACATGTGGATGAGTATGACCAACACAGCAAGTAAGTAATCAGCAAGTAAATGTTGAATGTTGTTTAGTTTATTAGATAGTGTTTTGAAGTCATTTATTCACCACGTGAATTAAGTATTACTCAATAAGTGTTGGTCTATTTGATAAGGCCTTGAATTAAGTGGAGAATTTAATTTAACGATTGGTTGGAAACAATGAATAACGGCAGTTATTGTTATTCAAACAATGGTTTTGTATAAATTAGGAAGTAAATCGTGAACAAAGTATATCTAGTATATCGGTAAATAATATAGAATAGGATAATAACATAAAGATTTTATATTTATTTGGTGTAATACCAGTAGTATCATTTTATGTAAAACACCAAATAGTAAAATAACTTTTTTAGTTTGAATAATTTGGTAAAGTTTTGAAAGTTTGTGTTAGTTGTATACATGGTTGCCTAAAGTATACTTTAAAATTCAAACATATCCATCAAATAATTATCTAATATCATTTATTTACGTTAATTAAGTCTATTCAATTACATTTAGAATGATTTAAATAAAATTGTAGACTTCAATTGTACCTTACATTTGTTATAAATTCCTACGTCTAAATATTTCTTCCATTATAGGAGAAAAACAAAAAAAAAACAAAATTATGTACAATTCTACTTTACTCTGTGTCCATAGAAATCACAATAGTTAAATCCCGCCTGTTTTGGTATACAGAAAATGTAAACGACATACTAGGCAAAACCGTAACTCACGTGATTGGACCATCCAGGTAGATGATTCGTGGGTTATTGATAATTTCAAGTGCAAAACCCCACCTAACTGCAACGTTTTTTGTTCCAGTTTATTCTCCCAATCCAAGTCTGTATTGGGTTGCTCTCAATTACTACACTTAGTGTCTTTAGTACAGAGGTAGGATACAAGATTGACTCCATACCTAAATAAGACATTAATGCATTTTGAACATATTTAATATCCATATCAATAACAATAAA
>JAODGC010000012.1:1931654-2026409 GCA_027574925.1 Ecitoglossa quadriceps | reverse complement strand
ATGAGTTTCTTTAAATCAGGATACATAATTTGAACAGACAACTCTAAAAGATAAAAGTCGAAATAATTGAAACATTTATCTGGCATCTTCATTATATATACGACATTAGGAAGGCTTTCTTGTAATATTTTTATATTCTGAAAACAATATACATTATAAAATTATTCAGTTCAATTGAGAAAGCAGATTATTAATTACTCCTTCTGCCAATCATTTTCTTCCTAAAATATAGCAACAGGTGTTGTTGTCCTATTCAAATAATACAAAGGAGGTGCCTTTTTGACCATATCTGATGAGGTTTTCACTTGACCCATGTTTGAAATTAATACTTGGGTATAGTGTAGAAGTTGTCTCAATGCAGTACCAGATGGGATGTGAGCATACAGCAATGGTAGAGAAGTCTATCAACAGAAAATTCATTAACTTAAACATAGAATAGATATGTATGAGTGATACTTACTGTGTTTAGGGCTCTATCATTGGATCCACAACATAGTCCAATTGGTATTGTACACAACTGCTGTGTCCATGCACCGCCATAACCAAAAGTACTCCCAAGCTACGTCCAGAAATCATTACGTGGTGCAATTTCGTAAAAACCAATAGGAGGACTCACTAAGACTACTAAAATCTAGAGCATATATTATTTGTATACGTAAATAAGTGCTATATGATCGGTTGTGGTTAAAGTGTAGTCAATCATGGTTGGTAAATCAATAGAATCAATTTCATGCCAAGAATAGTCAAAGAATGCTTTGGCATTTGTATCGGGATCGATAGAGATGTGTTTTCTTGAGTAGGCATTTCCTCTACATCATGGCCCATTTTTGAGAGGTAATAGAAAAGGAAATTTTTTCTTGTTGTGAGATAATTAAGTCAACTTGTACCTACACTATGCATGATAAAAATAGGTGGCTGCTTAGTATTTGATTTTGCTGGTATTCTGTAGAGTTTTAAGATTTAGCCATCTTTGGTTACAACAAGGTGATACTCAAGAGAAACTCCATAGGTTTTACAAGATTGAATGTGGTCCTTTTAAAGTTAATAAGCTTGTTTATACTTGTTTTATACTTACAATTGAGGTTGAAAATGTTTATAACCATACACCAAAAACAAGGCATAATTGGCGCACAATAAGTAACTCAATCTTGCCATTTTCCAACTGGTGCAAACTTTTGTAAATTACAGCAAAATCCACTGTAAATTAAATTGGACTTGCATCCTATTAATTTACTTAATCATATTTCTTTACTTTACTTATATATTCATATTCCTACTATAATCATACTTGTACCATGTGATTCTAGCGTGACTTTATTTATGTGTTTTGAATGGTACTGGTAGTATAGTAAGCGATGATGAAAAAATCAACTCACATCTATTTGTACCGGATACCTGTCTTACACCCTCCTACAAATTGAAAGTGAAAACGGACACAACTGCTTGACTGCTTGATTTTTATATATTTATTGCGATGCTGGTTAACACAAGCTTTGTAAACACAAAGCACGATTTTTATACGACATAAATATTTTATGTTTGGAATGCCTCTTGAGATAACAATTTATGAGATAATAGAACTAAAGTTCATATTTACTTTACACTAACTACGTATAAATACACATACAAGA
The DNA here is from genome assembly GCA_027574925.1 of Ecitoglossa quadriceps. Lineage (NCBI taxonomy): Eukaryota > Metazoa > Arthropoda > Insecta > Coleoptera > Staphylinidae > Ecitoglossa > Ecitoglossa quadriceps. The sequence goes on along the minus strand of JAODGC010000012.1, from coordinate 2,024,778 downwards.
ATGAAATAAATAAATTAAACAAATATGTTGATAATTTTCAAATTCAATACTTCATAGATATTTTTACTCATCATAAAGTTGAGGTGAGTAAAATGTGGATCAGATATTTTCACAATTTGTTTAACGTTTTGGAGAGATTGTGCTAGTTTTAGGGTGTCCTGAAACAAGAAAGCAACTTTTCTATGTAAATCTAACTAAATTATTTGGCAGTACGTACATTTGCGGATGAGTAGAAGTCATTATGGCTATAGAAAATATAAATTGGAATCTTGAGACTTGATAAATCATAGTTGAGAGGTGATTTCTGACCATATTTTAGCATATTTATTGTAGAATCATGGTCAAACTGTTTAAATTCACCTACAAGATTATGTAGATTTATTATAGCAATGGTATATACATCTTACAAGTATTACCTGTTTTTGACAATTGCATATAATGAAGGACCTGCTTTGTGGAACCTCCAGAGGGTGCATGTGTAAAGAATAGAGGTAACAAAGTCTACAAAATTGCAATTTTTAGATTGTACAAGTACCTAATTGTGAAGGAATAAACAGTGTGGTGTAGTAATTTAGGTAAATACTAACCGTGTTTAATTGATATGGATTGTATCCTCCAATTATGTAATAAGTCGCACGACATATCACTTGAAGAATTGATCCATCTGAGCACAGTATCGAAGTTGCGTATTTACCACCAAAGTTATTTTCAGAAAAGATATGATACATTTTCAATTTTCCCCACAGCCACTAAAACCAGAATTTATTAGAGAAATTCGTTGATTTTGTTGTTTTCTTGTTGTACCTCTATTTGTCTATGAAATATCCGTCCCAAAACTACACTGGGAGACCATGCATCTTGAGTGTATACACCTGGAGCCATCGCAACCATCTTTTCAATTTTGTTACTGTACTTAGGTTTTTCACTCATTAGTACAAAGAATGCCACGCATCCTTGACTATGCCCAATGTAATCCAATTTCTTGTGACTAGTAATGTTTAAAACATAATCAATACTTGCAGCTATATCATACACTCCAATTTCATGAAATGAGTAATTATAGTACAAGTCAGGTTCTGTTTTGTAATCATAAATAAGATGCCCTCTTGAGTATACATTTCCTCTGGTGTTACCCAACCAGACATCAAAGCCTTCATCTGCTAGTTTGTAAGCAAGAGCACGATGTGGTCCTTCTAAGAGCCACGCAATGGAACTGACAAAGATCCCATGTTGAATGAAGATAGGTCTTCGTGTATTTTTAGAAACGGACAAGTTTGATGTAGTAAATGATGTTGATAAAATACGATGTAACTGTAAGATGTAGCCATCATTTGTAATAACTGTATGGTTTTGAAGTAAATAGCCATGTTTAGCAACCAAAGAATGCTTTAAAAAACAAAGTTTATCTTCAACTTTAAAGTCATCGTAAAAAACTTACAATATCATGATTAAGATCATCATCAATTGCAGTATAATCAAAATCTTGATGGTAAAACTCCAGAAATTTGGACACTGCAAAATACTGAACCAAAACATGGATTCCTAAGGTAACTGTTGTTAGTCTGACACAAGTACGATACATTTCCACTGAATAATGTTTGTATTTTCTTGTATTTTCTACGAGTGCTGCATTTATAATGACGGTTGATTGGTCCTAGTCTTCTTTATGTCTGTATTATAATAAAAATTAGTAAGGCAACTTGATCTGTTGCGAAAAGAGTAAAAATCAAAGTTCATTATCCGGAATGCAACTACTATCTCTATCGTTGCAATTTTTAAGGAACTTGTGGCTACTAAAATTAGAAATTATCTCAAGTGGCATTGAGTAAGAGATTCAAGTTGTAGAAAACAGATATTAATCACATTGTGCAATAAAAAAAAGCAATTATACAGTGGATTCTACATGCAATCAGCAGTTCTGCAAACATTTTTTGCATTATCCTCCCAATTCTACATGACAATTGTACAGTACTTGATACAACTAGTAAAATACGAAAGAATGTTTTCTTATCTTCATGTTTATTGGCAAAAAATATAATAAAATGCAATACGCGCTTGCTTGTGATAAATTCGAGTGAAATGTCTTTATCGCTTTGAAGTCAAATGATCAATATCTCTTAAATTATTCCAAATATTTATTGATAATCAGTCAAAAACTTTGCAGTATAAACAAATCTACTTATCACTCAATATTATTATTTGATTTCTTCCATAATAACTACACAAAACTAATTATATTAACACATGATATACCTAAACATATTTGACAGTATTTGGTATGATTTTATTTTCGAACATTTTTCATCCTTGCAAATCGATAGGAGGAAACTCCAATATTTGGAGGTTAAGGTTGGTTGTGATTACCACAGTCATAGTCGTCGTGATTAATAACACATCCAAGATGTGATTACTGTGATGTTGACCGTAATGATCCTTGATATCGCGTGGTCAAGTTTGTAACTTGATGAAAAAAATCGGTCACGTTGGATCCCATTAAGTAGTCAAAGTGGGCAAAGTGAGGATCTGGTATTGCCGAATGGACTACATTTGGTAGGGTGTTGATTAATCTTCTTACATCCTAAACCGGATTGACAATGAATATTCAGTAACAAGCTTTAGTTGAGTTTTAGGTACCTGGTCTGACGCTGCCCAATCATTCCCACTGTAGTAGATCCCAGTTGGTACTTTCATGTTATGGAAGTTGTATTCAGGAGGGGTTTTTTGACCATAGTGGAGGAGATTCCTTTGAGGACCATAATCATATTTACGTAGAATTCCTAAATGTTGGTTAAATTATGGATAAACATTCATACTTGTTTGAAGGTATCTTATTTAAAGTCTAAATGGATTTTCGTCAAAAAAACTGGTCAATTCTAAATTAATCAAACAGTCCGTTCAAATAGTGACCACAGCCTTAATCTGCCAGAGAATTGTCTAAATAAACTTCAAGTTTAAACGCTTTTAGTGTAATTTTAATATTTAGATTCAAATACCTGACTTCTTAATTTGAATATAATGAAAGACTTGCTTCCAAGAAGCTCCATTAAAAGCATGTGAGAAAATCAACGGCAACAAAGTCTAGAAACATGTAAACATTAAATAACCCCTCACATCAATTAAATAAAATCCTAACCCTGTTCATTTGTTTAGTATGAAATCCTCCAGCAATGGAATAACAAAAATAACAAAATGGCTGTCCAATCCATTGGTCATCATGGCAATATCTGTGTCCAAACTCAGTCAGAAAACTTTCTCTTGGTGCATAAGTTCCAGGTACTTCATGTATATTGAAAACATCAGCAGCCCACTAAAACACCCACCAACATCAATACTTTACTACCTCCAACTATTTCCTACTCACCACCAGCCAGTGATAAAGGTATGAAACAGCTCCAATGAAAGGTGACTGCGCATTGTTCAGATAAACCCCAGGTGCCAAGCCAACAACCAGATCCAATTTCTTGTTATAAACTGGCTTTTCACTCAATGTAACTAAAATATTTAAAACTCCTTGACTATGCCCAACGTAGATCAAACTTTTCTTCCCAGTCTTGTGCAAAATGTAGTCAATTTGTGTAGGGACGTCAATTACTCCAAATTCATGCCAGGTAAAATTGAAGAACTCACGATTATGTTCATCTGGGCAGAGATGTTTGTGTTTTCTTGTGAAGGTATTCCCGCGGACATTACCCAGCCAGACGTCGTAAGCTTGGTCTGCAAAGTGGTAGGCGATAGAATTACCGGGTCCACTGGTTACCCAAGTGAGAGAACTATGCATTACTCCATGCATTAAGAGGATAACTTTATGGTTTTGGTGGGATAAGGTGGATGGAGAAGAGTAAAGACGGTGCATTTGGAGGATGTAACCATCTTCAGTGACTAGGGTATGGTTTTCAACTTGGTAGCCATGTTTTCTTATTAATTCATCCTAAAATTAAAGTGGGAAGTTATTTTTTGTTTGAAGAGTTTAAACAATTCAAGTTTCATTCAGTTGAAGATCTATGCTTACAATTGTTAATCCCATGTCATCATGTACATATTTGCCAAATTGAGTTGGATTAAAGAAGAAATCAATCAATTCAGCCATGACGCATACAATCATAATCATTATAAGTCCATTTCTCAGTACGTAGAATTTGTTCTTCATTTCTAAACTTAAATATTGAATAGCTCCTACAGGTTAACACTTATTCCAATATTCCACGCTTCTTAACAGCAAATTTCTAACTAACTCGTTCACCTTGATCGCCACTATTATATTACTACCGCAACTGCGGGTCGGACCATATCTAGGCTAGTGCCAAAAAAACAGGCAACAAATGTGTGTTGAAGTTGCGTACTTTGTGCGGCTCATTTGACGAAAAAAGCAAGCCGAATGCGTGCATCATGCTTGATGTCGATTCTCAGTGGAACGCTCTTATTGTCCAACATAGTAAACGGGCGGAGGCTGCGAATTTAGTAAAATGCCGAACACATCAATTACTACGCATCATGTAAATAAAACGAACGAGACCAGGCTACTAAAAGACTACCACTACTAAAAACGCTGAAAATGATTGTTGTTCGATCCAACTCAATCTGTGCCAGGCTGCTGGTAATCTTTGACACGAAGTGGTAAAGTTGAATAAACCAGAATACAGCGTTAATTGGTTTATTATCAGGCAATGCAGCAAAACGTCATGACAATCAACAAATGAAGCAAACTGTACAAAAGATTTCACATGCGTTTAATGATCTTGGATTTAATTGGAACGCTAATCAGTGATCAGCTGCGGTTGTTTATTTGCTATTGATGTGCATGAAGCAACAAATGATAATGTTTTGTTAGGCTAGTTTTTTATATTGTTCATGTTTGTTCTATTACGGTCTAATAAAGCTGCGACAACAACCTTTAACACATTCTTTCTCAATCTTTCAGGAAAACTGGAGCAGGCATTTTCCATGGTTTCATTGTCAATCAATTTCAATTTGTGTATTGTATTTTAATTTTGTTTTGAATACTTTTGTACATATTTTTAGTGCATGTTTTTTGCTGAAGAGACCGCAATAGAATGCTGGTTTTATTTTTCCATTTGCGTAGTTTCCAATCAACAACATCATTGAAACGTTCTTTATGTTAGCAAGTGAGACACAGGAAAATTTATTAATAAATTACTATCATCTAAAAAACGTTTAAAAAGATTATTTATTACAGTACCTTTTTATGCGGAAATGAAACTCCTGTAATCAAATCAAACCAACCATTTTAATTTAATTTAATCATTCGTTATAACTGTAATAAGAACTCTCGAGAAATGCAAATGAATTGCGTCGGCGTTACAATTAATAGTTATAGACGTCAGCAAAGTAATAATGCAAAGTCATAATTAATTTGATATCGCTGTTGTCGATAGACCAGAAAGAACTACACTGGCAATTATCTGGAACGTAAATTCCAGATTAATTTCTCACGTAAATTGCAATATGCATTAGCCTGCTTGTGGAATGCAAATACAAAATGATGCATTTGAATAAGTCACAGTTGCAATGAAGTAACTTGAAGACAAATATGTGCTGTCATGGGATAAAGACAATGGTAAGGGAATGTCATATTTGATTTTGCTTTACTTTATTTTTTCCGAATTTAAATTGCATAAAAAAATATATTAAACCGACTTTTTAATTTAATAATTGTGGAATTTTATTTATTCTGTTTTAATTAGTTGTATTAATAAATTTTTAATTGTATCACCTAATTTGATCCAATCTGAGTGATGTAATTATTTTTTGAATTTGCAAATTCATTAACCAACTAAATTACTATACATACTTTTGTTTAAATCCACTTCTTCCATCATTTTCCAAGTTTCTCTCATTCGAAAATGTACTGTTTTATTTTATTGTATTGAGATGGGTTTATTTATTTATTTGGGTTTATATGCATAAAGCTATATATAAACTAATAGGATGGACCAACAAAATTAACTCAAATTGATCTAAATTAGCATAAATGATTGCGATTTGAAAGTGTATTGTTGTGTTGAAACTAATTGTTAATTTTCTATGCTAAAGCAACTAGAAGTTGGCTGGAATTAATCAGTTTTTACAAATACTACTTATTTTTAGGAGATATTACATATGGATTTTGGATGTTCCACCAAATTTTCGAGATTATCTATAGTCTGCAAGTAAAGTAGAGAAAGTAACAGTATTTGGACGATAGTGGAATGCTCAGACAGATGTGGCCTCTACTTTGGTTACAGGTAAACAATTTGTAATATCTGGATAAAATCTATTGCAGATTATCAAATCTATCTTTTTAAAGATTTCCATAGGCTTGCAGATTTCTCAGAAGAACAAAATATTACTCTTGTGGAATAACTTTAAGAGGTGGTCTGCACTTGTTTGATCCTTCCATAATGAAATTTCTTGAAATAACAATTTGAATTAAAGAAATTAAAGTAATTTTTTAAATTGTTTTTAGATCAGTATCTTTGATACTTACTTCACTTATAACTCAAGAAAATCATTTCAATTCAATGAATATCAGCTACTTTGTAAGTAAGCAAGCTCAAGAAAACACTTTCTTTTTTCTTCTGTCAGTTATTCCAACAATTAATAACAAGTTAGTATAAAATAAGGCATTAATTAACACAACACAAATTCTACATTATTATACCCAAGAGGTACCCACCACAAAGTACCATAATAGATGATATAATCATTACGAATGGAATCCAAGTGGAAACACAATCATCTCATAACACATCGCGCGAAAATCTAAGACTGGGTAACGAAGGTAACAACTTGGTAACACACTCTGCAAACATCTAGGTGGTTGTCGACAATAGAATTAATCGGAATCACTACGCGCTCTCACCGAAACGACGTGTGGCCAACAAGCGTATTTTGTCATTCACCAACACCTGCATTAGTTCGAATTCTTCAGAAAGCCCACAAATATCTTGCAACTTGGTTCATAGTCTCCTCAGTTTTCACGGATTAAAGTGGATTTTAGTGTGAGTACAAAAAGAATGCTTTTAATTAATTACAACGAAATACTGCAATGACAATTGAAGCAGGCATTAATTCAGAGTGCAATAAAACTATAATCTCACAAGTTAAAATTTGTGCTAAAAAAATAACTTAAAATGGCAACATTATTAAATGGACAAAGGTTTTTGAAGTGTGTCATTGTATTGCTTAAAGTGCTCTTCATTGGATTGGCGATCTTTAAAAGTGCAGATGGGATTAGTCCTTTTGGAAAAATAAGAAAAGCAGCTCAGAATCTACTACATGATGACAAAGACATTAATTATCTTGCAACTCTGGACACTGTAAGATATAATACTCAATCACAACAATATATTAAACATATATTCTTATTAAAATTAGGCTGACTTTATTCGATACTATGGATATCCTTGTGAAACCCATGAAGTCATTACTGAAGACAAATATATCCTAACAATACATCATATTCCTCATGGAAAACAGGATGAATCAATCGAAGCTAATGAATTCGATTATCAAGGAAAGAAAAATTGTTCTAAACCAGCTGTGTTCTTGCAACATGGATTATTTTCATTTACTGGAGATTGGTTTATAACTGGACCTGAAAAGGCTTTAGGTAAACACAAAAACACGAAAAGTTAGTAAATAAAATAAAGGTTTGGTATACTTCAGGTTTTATTTTGGCTGATGCAGGGTATGACGTTTGGGTTGGCAATGCACGTGGAAACAAGTACTCCAGAGATCACGAAACCCTTGACCCTAACATAGACCAAAAGTTCTGGGATTTTTCCTGGCATGAAATTGGTTACTTTGATCTACCAGCAATGATAGACTATGTTTTATCACACACCAAGCAACAAAAGCTCTTCTTCATTGGCCACTCGCAAGGATGTACTGCATACTATGTTATGCTTTCCGAACGCCCAGAATATAACGATAAAATCAGGGCTCAATACAGTTTATCACCAGTTGCATTCATGAAAAATGTACGTGGTACAATAATTCGGATCTTTTCGTATTTCGATAAAATTCTTAAATTGGGTGTTGATCTTCTGAACCTAAATGAACTAAAACACGACAATGTTTTGTTTAAGTACTTCTTCCATAAATTCTGCTCTGCTCACCTTGTAGCTGATTTATGTGCAAGACAAATGTTTAGTTTCGTTGGATACAATCCCAAACAATTTAATCATACATTGCTACCAATTATAATTGCTAATTACCCAGCTGGTAGTTCAATGAAGCAAATTAAGCATTTTGCACAGGAGATGAAGAGTGGGCATTTCGAGAAATATGATTATGGGTATTTCAGAAATATGTTGACGTATGGTGAACGATATCCACCATCTTATAAATTAAACAATGTTAAAGCACCTATTTTTGTTTTCTGTAGTGGTAATGATTATTTATCATCATTGCAGGATGTTAAGAGGTTGTATTGGAATTTACCAGAAGGAAACAAATCATTGTGGAAAGTAGAAGATAAAATGTGGAATCATATTGATTATATTTGGGGAATTAATGCGAAAGAATTAGTGTATGACAAGATTATTGAAAGTATGAAGACTTTTTCGGATTATAATTATTACTGTCACGTCCATTAAGTAGGTCTTATTTGATTTAATAATTTTGTGTTAATAATTATTTTATTATTTCTTGCTTACTTTCGATATTTATATGTCACCTAGTCTTGAATATTAAGACGTGCCATTAATGGACACTTTAAAATTGTAACTTTTTATGTTACTATGTTGCGAGTATTCAGTGTAGATGAATGTATTATTTTTAATGCAATTGTTGGACTGTCTGAAATAAAAAAGTACAAACGATGCGAATCCAATCTAATCATTTAATTACAACTCTCAAGTGGGTTATCAAGAGTCAATTGAATTTTTGCAATTTTCAGCAAAAACATTCATAAAACTGATTAAAATGCGCTCATTGTGCGCTTTCTAAATTTATGATTCTTGCTCAGCATATTCTTTCTTATATATAGTTCTCTGATTGGTATTCAGACTTCAGTTTCTAACTCCTTGCTGAGCTATCTGAACTGCCGACATGATGAGATTCATCCTCGTTGTTTTTGCCGTTGTCGCTGCCGCCCTTGCCCGCCCTGATGGCAAGCAGGCTCGTTACCATCTTCACCAGAACGTCGTAAGTCACTTAAATCATAGCCAATTCAATAAGATGATATTTTATGGTATTGCATTTTTTCCAGACTGAGATGATCAGTGATTATGGTTACCCCGTCCAGAACTTCACCGTCCAGACTGAAGACGGCTACCTCCTCGATGTCATCCGTATCCCTGGCGGTCAGGACTATAAGCACACTTTCGAAGCCAAGCAGCAGCAGCAGCAGTGGGATCGCAATGTCCACACTGACAAGCCTGTCGTCTTCCTGATGCATGGTCTTCTCTCCAGTTGCGAGGACTTTGTCATTGGCGGCCCCACCGAAGGTCTCGCTTTCTACCTCGCCGAGCATGGTTTTGATGTTTTCTTGGGTAATGCCCGTGGTAGCACCTACGCTCGCAAGCACACTACTCTTAACCCCGAGAAGGATGCCGCTTTCTGGAAGTTCTGCTGGTCCCAGATTGGTACCAAGGATCTCCCCGCTATTATTGATGAGATCCTCCATGTCACTGGCCAGGAGAAACTCCATTACGTTGGTCACATGCAAGGCACCACTGTCTTCTATGTTTTGGCCTCTGAGCGTCCCGAATACAACGACAAGATTGAGAAGATGATCTCCGTTGGTCCATGGGCTTATATGAAGGGTGCCTCCAATGAGATGTACAAAACTATTGCTGAGCATATCCATTCCCACCCAGTAAGTAGTTATAATTAAGTTGGAATCCTTAAAAAGATGCTCAACATGTTAGTGTTTTTAGTGGATCATGAAGAACCTCGGTGAGTACGAGTTCCATCCCTCCAACGAATTCATGAGTGTTGCCGGTCAAGACTCCTGCATTTCCCGTGGCATCAGTGAGCGCATTTGCCAGAACCCCTTCTTCCTCCTCAACGGCTACGAGTCTGAGCAGTTGAACCTGACCACTGCTGAGCGTTACGCCCAGCGTCTCCCCGCTGGTGCTTCTACCGGTCAGGTCCTTCACTATGCTCAGATCTACAAGTCCGAGCGTTTTGAGAAGTTCTGCGACGACCTCAAATACTTCTACCAGCAGGGTCAGAACTGGCAGCAGGACGACCAAGAACCCGAAGAGTATGCTCTTAACCATATCTCCACTCCCGTCTACCTGGTCTACGCTGGCCAAGATAAGATCAGTTCTAAGGCCAATGTCATGTACCTTAAGAAGAAGCTTCCCCACGTTGTCCGCGATGTTGAGCTGCAGCAGTACAGGAACAACCTTGACCTGCTCTTCGGCAAGAACGTTCATTACGTCTACGAAACTGTCCACGCCATGCTCAAAAACTAAATCACAAAATTAAATTCTCCAATGCAATAGGAATAAAATGACACAAACATTTAGGCCCAGATAAAGATTGTATGGTTCATTATTTATATTTATCCCTATCAAGGCCCTGGAATAAATTTCGAGACTAGAATTTTTTTTTATTCTTAGCGAAAATATCAACTTTATTTAGAAATCTAAACAAACATACTATTTAATTATTAAAATTTAATTCATTATTGCACATATCCCACCATAAAACAAAATTTAATGGTGAAGCATCAAACTGATAATTTTGTCATACACCAAAATATCAGCATCAATTCCAAAAGTGTAGTCCAAGTGGTTGAAATTCTCATCAGGGTTCAAAAATTTTGCTTGGACATTGCCCAATTCATCATGAAGCCTCATAACGTCTTTCTGTGCAGACAACCAGTCATTGCCGCTGTAGAAAAGATAGACCGGAGCAGTGATCTTACCAAGATCGTAAGCTGGAGGCGAATTCGTGCCGTATCTTTCCATGTTACCGAAGAAACCATAATCATATTGACGGAATTTGCCCTTGGTGAACAATCCACCACTGTTGATTAACTGAGCATAGTGCAAGAATTGTTTGGTTGAAGCACCAGCAGGAGTATGACCCATCAAAATTGGTACTAGGGTAGTGTTAAACTGGGCTTTGTTGAATCCACACATGACGAACAAAGCATTACTGCATAATGGCTGAAGAACACCTTCCTCGCAAAAGGCTTTGGCAATATTGTGCAAGAATCCATGAGTTGGTAAGAACTCGTACATTCCAATTAAATTCAAAAGGAAACCAATACCACCTTCAGCCTTAGCTATCAACTGGAACAAGGGGCTAGTCATGTGGTTGACATAAGCAATTGGAGCTAAACTGAATTGAGCGCGGATCTTTAGGTTGTATTCGGGTTTCATTGAAGTCATAACGTAGAACGCTGTGGTACCTTGAGAATGTCCAACGTAGAGAAGATCCTTCTTTCCAGTTTTTTCCAAAGCAAAGTCAATCATGGTAGGGAGATCGTAAATACCAATTTCATGCCAGGAGAAGTTCCAGAAGTCCTTTTTGCTGATTTCGTCATTCATATGTCTCTTAGAGTAGCGATTGCCACGAGCATTACCGAGCCAGACATCATATCCACGGTCAGCAAGCATGTAGGCGAGTCCTTTTTCAGGCCCTGGGATGATCCAGTCGACGGAGGAGCTGAGAATACCGTGCTGCATAAAGACAACACCACGTTTCTTGTTGTTTGGGGTGTTCTTGCCATGGGGGATGCGGTGAAGAGTCACGTAGTAGCCATCTTTAGTGAGAATTTCGTATTCTTCCACTGGGTAACCATACTTCTTAACTAATTCAACCTATAAAAATCATATGCAGTTAGATGCATTTTATTTTACAGCTAATATGTTGAGGTGACTTACAAATGGCAAATGTTCATCTTCACGATCAGCTCTGGTCATGTAACGAACTGTTTCTAAATACATTTCGTTTTGTGCCAAGAGTTCCATATCATCTTCCATGTCACTCAAGATGTATGATGCGCAAACGGCGGTAGTCAAACAGGCCAATACCAACCACTTCATCTTGTTAGTATGCTGTTTTTATTAAGTTGATAAACACAATCGTATTCGCTGCTGGTTAATTGGCAGTGATGGAATTTGCGAATCAACTAATCGCATATATATACTATTTTGATTCATTAGTTATCATTCAATTAAATTGATAATCTAAAAGAATGACTGCGTAAAATCACATGAAACACTTGAGATTTCCATTTTTATTATATTAGAAGTACAGCACGCTCTTATCGTTACTAAGTACACTTATCAGCTGATGAGAGTGGCATTAATTAAAGGAAATTACAAAGTACATTGCACACCGGAGCATGAATATTTTGTGATTAAACACTGCAAAAAATACTGCATCGCATGATGACAACATTCACACTTGAATAGTTTGGAGAAATAAATTAAATAAATAAACATTGCACCAAGCATAATGATACACTTGATTTCATGAGTGGATTATGCTAAATCTTAGGAGTGGATGTAATGTAAAATCACTGTCACCGGAACTTGTCCATGAGCACGATGATTTGGTCGTAGAGCAACTTCTTCGCGTCCTTGCCCCACATGAAGTCCATGTGATTGAATTCGGGAAATGGCACACGGAAGATTCCCACTACGTTTTTCAGTTTACTAGCCGTTGCTACGTTGTCCTAAAAAAAAAGATCATTATATTTCTGATGCAGTACATTTCAGACAATACGAGCCCATTTACAGCTCATACTTGTTTGGTGTTGAGGAAATCTGATGGACCGTAATGCATCGAAGTTGGGACTGTTACTTTAGAAAGATCATAATCTTCCCAGGATTCGGTTTCTGTTGAGTTGTAAGCTTGCAGTTTTGCAAAGTGTCCTACAATTAACGCAAATATAGTTGCTTTGCAAATTAATTCTGGGGGTTACTTACCACTAGTATACGTCTGGTAATAATGAAGCATTGTGTTCATTGAACTCCCTGAAGGAAAATAAGTGAATATATAAGGTATATTAAGCTGGAAACAAAAGAAAATCATAAATAAATTAAGGATAATATTAATCTCATATTGGTAGACAATATAGCATTGTTTATGTATGAATCTAAAGTGCAAGTACATTGCCAAACAAGACCAACAAAACACTGTTGCACTTGTACTTTATACTTTGCAAGCTAATATGAACATTTGCGAAGGTCCCTCTACTAAATCCCTAAAGCTCGTAATCGCTTCATCTTCATATTCAAATTCCAATTTGATTGGCGCATTTGCAAAGTTTGTCGCAACGCACAACAATGATTTCTATGGCCTGAAAACGAGTCAGAATCAATGTTAAGTGCGATAACGGTTAAATAACAATTTCCATATCGGCGCGCAAGATGGTCATACATCGTTTGCGTATTCAAGTGGCGTTTAGCTTTCAAATTTGAAATTTAACTCAAGAATTGGGACTTTCGTTCGCATTAGCTAAGTGGGGTTGGAACAAATAATGAGTTAGAAGCAAGTTGCTAAATGGATGCAGTGAGAAATGTGATAAATGTTACAAGTGCCGGCAAAGAGATTTTTTGTATTTTGTGTTGATTTATATAGTTTACTAGTCATTCACAACGTGTTTGCCTGAACTTATCTTCTGCGTTTATTGCATAGCAAACATTTGTTACCAGTTAATCAAGTTTTCAAGGGTTTAATTTTTAGGTAGCTCCTATTTACTATTCTAACAATTAAGATAATTTCTCACCGTATTAAATTGCTTAACCCCATGTCCAACAAGACTATATATCATGGTCAAGCACAAACTCTGCAATGGAGATCCATTTCTACAAATAGTCTTCAACACCTCTGCAATCATCTCGCGCCTAGGAAACAACTCGAAAATATTAGATCTGCGACACAGACTCTGCAACGATAGAAAATGGGATTATTAGTATAATTTTGAGTGACCTTGTGCTCAGATTTGCTCAGTTTCGCAGATTGGCGATCTTGACCTACGCGAGCACATCACCGGTGCGCACACGAAGGTGAGCAGCAGGAGCAAGCGTTCGGGTGTTTACCGTTAGTACAGGTATCGAGTTCACGATCAGCTTCAGGTGCGGCTGCAGCCGATGCGCCACCACACCGATGCCCGCCAAGCTCGCGAGGTATTTCACTTTGGCGTTGTATTCCGGCCGCTGGGAGAGCAGCACCCAGCTGGCGGTGGCACCCATGGAGTAACCAATAAGTGAAAGACGCGATTGCCGTGTTAATTGCAGAATATGGTCAATGGAGGCAGCCAAGTCGTAGTAGCCTATTTCATGGTAGCTAAAGTCCCAGTATTCAGCGTCGGTGTTGGGGTCATATCGACGATGTAGACGAGAATGATGGCTACCACGTGGGTTGCTCATCCAAACATCATATCCAGCTTCTAAGAGGGAGTAGCCTGCATCACCCCAGAAAAATAGGTCATATTTGTAAGAATGTACAGATAACTGGGTTTAACTTACATAAATCTTTCTCTGGTCCACGGAACATAAAACTTTCCGATGACCCAAAAAATCCAGGCATGATCAGCACTGGTTCCCGTTGCTTGCGCGGATTCTGCGTTCGATTGGTATACGGAAGACGATGCAAAGTCAGAATGTATTCGTCTTCGGTAACAATTTCATGCGCTTCAAATGGATAGCCAAACATAGCGGCTATTGCTCTCTGGGGAAAAAAAAAATGCAAATTTATGGCATACAATAAAAATAACACGCCACATGATGATGCAAGATCAACAAGTAGGTCAAAAATTCAAAGAACTTTAGCGGAAATTCCTTGCCATTGAATCATAATTATCATAATCAAAGTGAAGAATGAAATAACATGAAATAAATTCTTAAGAGATGAATATTTAAGTAGCTAAACATTAAAATCTCCAACATTATTAAACTTGATAGAAGATGTTCTCGAATAAAGCATCACTTACAACTTGCTCATTGTGATCCTGGACATATTCAATACTCCTTCTTAGGGAAGAAATGAATCTTGTTTGCAGTTGTGGCCCAAACATTTGCATCACATTAAATGCATCCGTAAATATAAATTGTCCTAATATAAACAACAAAATCATAGATTTGCTTCTAATTCGAGTCTTTGATATAGATAAATGTGTTGCCCTTCTAGTCTTCAATCCAGGCGACGATGTGCTCGTTGGTAATGAAGGTCTTGAACATTTTCGTCGATGGCGCGGCCAGATGGCGAGCGCGCGACACATTTTCGCAACACTCCGTCTATCGTCTTCGCACCGCCGAAGAAACGTCATCATCATGCTGTGCGTTGATCAGGAAGCCTTCTTCTTGCGTACGCGTGCCGGCGAGTTCATTGTCAATGTCGGCGCCGCAGCCAAGTATGCGCCTCGAGACCCGGACTTTCTCTTTTGTTTTATGTCATCATCATCATCATAGTTGTTTCAGGTAATGCTGCAGTGACCAGTGATCAACATTTTTGCCACCCAGGCTACTAATTGTATTCTCTAGAAAGAAATCACTGATAGCATCATCAATCTGCAATTGGTAATCAATTTAGTTTGATGGCTCATCAATTTATTTGCTTTCATCATTAACCAAACTGATTATTATCATGTGTATCTTCACATTGAATTCCACACTTTGCGAGAGATTAGAAAGAGTAAAAGTGAAAAAGTTTGTTTAATTGCATAAATTGGCGTCAATTAGACCGTGATTGCGTCCGATGCCGAGCGTCAGTTTTCTTTCCTTTCGTCGAGCATGAAATAAAAAGAAATTTTTAATTGCAAATAACTGCACTTATCAAATTTAGCACTAACAATCTAGAAAAATAGCGTAGGATTTATTATCCGAGGCAAAGTTGGAAGACCATAGTAAATCCAAACCAACTCAATTGTAAAGTCAGGAGAGAATTGTGGACTGCAAACAATAATAACTTTTCTGAGATCGCCAAATCATTTGCTTAAGTAGTATTCCATTGGAAAATCATCATCATGGAGCATCATGATCACTTTTCAAGAATGACAAATTCGCGAGCATTTTGCTTAGTGACCGCATGCGGCCGCGGAAAAAATGCGCGATATTTGGGTTAATCGCAATTATTTCCATTGACCGTGTTAAACGCGAACGTTTCTTGGTTCGCTCCGTACGGTGTGCTTATGCTCGGTTCCATTTTCACTTTTATATCCGCAATAAAACCACACATTTTGGGTTGTAAACATTACTATAATGTAGATACTCTCAACAAACTTTGTAATTCCGCTCTTTAAGTGCACATAAAGGAGCTAATTGGAATATTTAAGTCTCTAGCTTCCTAAGAATTCCAAATGCTAAGAAGTAATTCAAAAGCGTAACACGGAATTATATGCAGATGAGTTGAAAGTTACACTTCGTTTGAAAGTTCAAACGAGATCCGGAAGAAACTGAAAGTGTTATTGGTGATTTCAGATGTCAAGATCACACCCATCTCTTTACACACTTATTACGCATGTGAGTAATATATTTGAAATGCTGTTGTTGTCTGCTAAAGTTTACACAAACAATCTTCCCAGTTGCGACTTTGTCATCACAATGTAATAATAGATTTTAATCAGGCGATTATCAAATGTAATCATTTTTAAAGCTTGCAGATAAGTAAATGATATTGTTTGGTTACAAACATCCTGGAATTTCGAGTAGAGCTATTTCCAATTAATAAATTGTGTTGTTTTTATCATTTAAAAAAATCATTCAAAATAGATTACTTTGATAAGTTGATAATAACAATACTTACAATTATTTCTATTGGTGTATATCCCTTAAAAAACCGTCTCTACTTGCTTATAAACAACCTATTAAATTGCTAGCACTAATTCCTCACGATGATTTAGTTTCAATACTTTGCTGCTTACAATTCCATGCA
This sequence comes from Ecitoglossa quadriceps, assembly GCA_027574925.1. Classification (NCBI taxonomy): domain Eukaryota; kingdom Metazoa; phylum Arthropoda; class Insecta; order Coleoptera; family Staphylinidae; genus Ecitoglossa; species Ecitoglossa quadriceps. The sequence goes on along the minus strand of JAODGC010000012.1, from coordinate 2,007,936 downwards.
AGCAATTTACTTCCTTCAGTATATCTAATGTATCTAGCGCCAATTGAATATCGAAAACCTACTTGGAAGCAAATCGGATGCATAGACTGAACGGACAATTGAGCGCGTAATACTTTTGTCAAACACTCGCAGCACGTCTCAATGCGCGGCGAAAAAATTTCAAACCTTCTCTTCTTCGCGTCTTCACGCGTCCGCTACTACTGTCGGCGCAGAAGAAGCGTGCCACGGTTATATCCGCCGAGGCGCTTAACCTTGCATACATCACACCATGGCGAAGAAGCATGCATCTTCACATCCACACATCCTCATCATTCCTAAAACATCAAAAACATCCTCGAAGATATTCATGGAATGCTTTGTGTCGAAGAAAATTATTGTAAATATATACCACCAACACCGACAATAAGAGAACAATAAAAGTATTTGAGGAGGAAGAGTGAAATGTTATTTATCTGCCGGAGAAATTACTGGCAATACAGATGAGTCAAAGAAATTTAGAAAATTTCAAGGTTGCAGAAGAAAGTTTCCTTTTGAATAGATGAGTTTTGAAATTAAAGAGATTTACGTGACTTTAACAAAGCTACCTAATAAAAGTATGTTTGTTGTATTTGCAGCTTCAAAGGATTGGTTTTTGCATTGATTTGAAAGTCGCAAACCTAATTATATCTTTGCACCACATTCGGCAATTGATATATTGCACAAATCAAAATTCACCTGAAACATAATTAGTCAGCGCTAATGTTTTATGTTTGCACTTATTTCAATTATTTATGTCTAAATTAATGTCTACAAAGTGATTGAAACTTGAAGGTAACTCATTTTCAAGCGACGCGTTGTTGACGTTGAACAACACATAAAAACAAGTATTAGACCAAAATCTGAAAGCATGTAAATATCACCGATATAATTAAGTAACAATTATGTATTTGTCAAGTGAATACAAGGTATATTTAATGAAATATTACAATCCTAAACCATCACTCTTAAAGATTGTGTAACGCCCTTCCAAATGTCATATTTCTAAGCGTTTTATTAGTACCTATTCTGAAATCCTTGTTGCCAATCACGCATAAATTTGGAAACTGCCAAGTATCGTTTATAAATTGTGGAAAGCAGATTAATTAATGGAATGACCATTAACTAGTATCATAAAAAAAACAATTTGTTTCATACACTATTTTTTATAAATAACATAATTATCATTAAACATTTGCTACCGCATTTCATTGATGATGAAAAACTGCTTCTTCATTTGGGATTTCAGAATTTCAATGATTTGCCGAATATAGGATAATCAAATACAACCACTTTATTATATTTAGCTTAAAGTATGAATATTGCTTCCAAGCATATTGGTACAATTTAACAAATAATCAGGAATTATGGAAAATATTCACGTTACGGTTCATATTTTAAAGACACCAATGATTCTTAATGACTACCTCGAAGAAGTCAACGAAATACTAGTGGACACTACAGATTAGTGGAAATCATTTATCCATTAAGCAAGTAATGTATATTTAGTGTCCCCGTTGTTTCCCTTTTTGGTGGAAATGTTTATGAAATTGGCGGTACAGCAATAAATATAGAATTGGTTAACTTTGGTTAAGTCAATTACGACTTTAATGATATCTCAAAAACCTTGTGTTTAAAGCTAAATGTTTACTATTAAATATTGTACAACATTATATACAATATTGTATTACATTGTTGTTGCAGTTCAGCAAACGTGGCTAAGATTCCTTTTTTGATAATTGTTTGATATGTAATCTTACTAAATTATAATCCAAGAAGAGAGGAGTTCTTTGTATAAACATTATTAATCATCCTTTATTTGTCATTGTCTTCTTGTTTCTTAGTAGTATCGGTTAATGTAGGATCTTGTCGCGTCACGTGTTTCATAATTCCTTCGTAATAGTCGAGGAAATGTAGGTCGACAGATCTGCTGATGATGATGCCAACTGAAGCTCCATGGCTGAAGAAACTGTTTGCATGCTAAGTGCACTTATCTTACTATATCAATGTCGTTATTCTTGCATCGCTCAACAGTTGCTCAAGACTGAAGTCAGTGTCAGTGCACCAACAACAGACATGGCACGTTCAAGGCTGCATGGATCAATGTTACCAGATTGTAGAGCGTAATAAACAGAAGAAACAGCAAGAATTTCAAAAAAGCGTCATAGAAAATAGGCAACTTATTATTCAGGTACACTATATTTATCTACTTGTTTCAACTTAACGTAACGTAATACAAATACTTTATTCCCTTTAATTACACCTTCAACCAAATCTTACCCACACCGAATCTTATAAACTTCTTATAAATTATCCTACAACAATTAAAACCCTTTGTTAACAATTAACATATTGTTCAATATTTGGTACCCATCACCTTTACTATTTATTTTTGGTATACTTCCTAAGATACTTTCTTATGTATTTTTATCTTTTTTTAAATCACGTTAATTTTTTATAATGTTATTATTCTTGCAATGTCGTTTGGTTTAATCTTAACTCCATTGCTAATCAACTCAAACTCAGTCGGGATAGGACTTGTCTGCAAGATTTGCTGAGGAGTTGTAACGCTTCCATTTGGTAGTTTCACATTGACGTTCAAATTGCTTTCTGCAATATTCCTTAAAATTTCTTCCGGTGAGAATTTTTTGCCATTTGATATAATTACTGGAAATCGTTTATTTTCAAGAGGAAGAGCCTTTCTGCCCTTCTCATAGTCTTGCTTCAAATACTTCCATGGCTCCAGTGGATTCATAATATTGTCAGCAGAATCAATCAACTGGAAGTTCGTTGGAGTGGTATTAAAGGAAGCGATTGCCTGCATTGGCGTATATCGTACTCCTTTGTATCGTACAGCAACATTATTTGGATTAAACACTGCCAACTTCTGTAAAACTAACTGAGGACTGAACTCTTCACCTTCAAATGAAATGGTTGGGAATTCTGGTTCTTTGCTACGCCCAATATTTCCAATGCTGTTGAGATAATTACCTTTTAGCTTCTTATAGAATGATCTAGGAGACATTTTTACGCCGTGGTATAAAATTTGGAATTTTTTAGGTGCGTTATCACCGAAAGTCTTCAAATATTGTCTTGGGCTGTATACGTTGTTTTGGTAGAGAATGTTAAAATTGGGTTCCTTGGCGATTACCTTTTCGATGAAACTTGCTACAATATTCAACTCTGTGCTCTTTTGGTTTTGTGATTTTTCAGAATCATTTGATTCATTTCCTACTCTATCTTTTTTAGTTATTAGAAGCTCTTTGGAAGTGATATTTTCCGTTTGCATTACATTTCCTGGTAGCTGATTGAAATCCTTAAAAACAGACATGAATGTTTTAGGATCTACAATTTGTCCACTAAGTTGCATCTGGAAGTTATTCGGGAATGGTTCCCGTTGACCATACAAGGAATAGAATTGCAGCGGAGTAAATAATTTCCCATTGTACATAACCATAACGCATTCTCCATTGAGTTCCTTTGCTAGTTCTTGAATAACATCTCTAGGTGTATAAGTCACACCATTTTTGATAACATCGGGAAAAATGTCCCTATTTAAATTATTTTCAGCAGTTTGTGGTAATAATGAAGCAACATATTCCGCACTAACAATTTGGTCATTGACTGAAAATGTTATTCGTTTAGGTGATAAAGCCGAAGGCAAATTCTTCATAAATTCTCGAGGGCTGCAGATCCTTTCACCACAAATCAAACTTACATTTTTGGGATTATCTACGGTCAGTTTTTTAACTAAGTCCAATTCGTCAAAAACACTATTTTCTTTGATGAACAGAGTTTCATTTCTTAGATATGGCAATGGTTCCATAGAGAGAGGTCTTGTTTCCTTTGAATTTTCTCCAAATACCGTATTAGCGGTACCATCTGTCGTAGCCGTAACTAAACTCAAATCTGAAAATTCTGGAATATTTGGTAAATTCGGAAGTTTTGGTATTTGCACAAAATCTGTTGTACGTTTATCACCAACAATTTCCGAACTTGATTTTTCATTCGAATTCTGAGAAATTGACCCATATTCAGTATTGGATGAAGTACTGCATCCACTTGCATTGCAATTATCTGAGAAATTCTCCACTGGAGTTTGCAAGCTCTTATCGATCTCATTTAGTCCAGTTTGACTTTCTACTGAAGCGGTGGGTGCAATTGTTTTATCTACATTTATACCAACAGAAACACCCGGTTTATTTGAAAACGATGGCCATATTGGTTTTGTCGGCCTATTTATAGTTTCGACATGAGAAGGTGTAGGTTTACTATCTAGCTGTTGATAAGTTTCTCCTGGTAGCTTTATTGGTGTATTAGGTAGTTTACTACCAAAGGTTTCTCGTGAAGTTAATTTTTCTAGAAAGGGTAATGTTGTTGGTTTTGTTGGTATATATGAGATATTTGGTTGTGGCGTGCTTTTAAGTAGGTTTTTAATAGTTATTTCTGGAATCCCAGGTTTCCCTGAAGATGGTAGCCAAGTTGGCACTGTTGGTATATGTTTAATTTCGAAGTATGGAGGTATAGGTTCAGTGATGATGTCTTGATCATTTTGTCCTGGTAGCCTCATTGGTTTATTGGGTAATCTAGTATTAAAAATTTCTTGTGAAGTTGGTCCTTCTAAAAATGGTGATGTTGTTGGTTTTATTGGCATGTTTGAAATATTTGGTTGTGGTGTGCTTTTACGTGGGTTTTCCATAGTGTTTTTAGGAAAGCCAGGTTTTCCTAAAAATGGTGGCCAAGTTGGCTTTGTTGGTATATTTTCAGTTTTGAAGTATGTAGGTATAGGTTTAGTGATGATGTCTTGATCACTTTGTCCTGGTAGCCTCACTGGTTTATTGGGTAATCTACTATTAAAGATTTCCTGTAAACTTGGTCTTTCTAAGAAAGGAGCTGTTGTTGATTTTGTTGGCATATTTAAAATATTTGGTTGGGGCGTGCTTTTACGTGGGTTTTCCATAGTTATTTCTGGAAACCCAAGTTTACCTGAAAATGGTGGCCACGTTGGTTTTGTAGGAATATTTTTAATTTCGAAGTATGGAGGTATAGGTTCAGTGATGATGTCTTGATCACTTTGTCCTGGTAACCTCATTGGTTTATTGGGTATTCTACTATTAAAGGTTTCTTGTGAACTCGGTCCTTCTAAAAATGGTGATGTTGGTTTTGTTGGCATATTTGAAATATTTGGTTGGGGCGTGCTTTTACGTGGGTTCTCCATTATTTTTTCTGGAAACCCAAGTTTTCCTGAAAATGGTGGCCAAGTTGGTTTTGTAGGAATATTTTTAGTTCCAAAGTATGGAGGTATAGGTTCAGTGATTATGTCCTGATTACTTTGTCCTGGTAGCCTCATTGGTTTATTGGGTAGTCTACTATTAAACGTTTCATGTAAAGTTGGTTCTTTTAGAAAGGGTGATGTTGTTGGTTTTGTTGGAATATTTGAAATATTTGGTTGAGGCGTGCTTTTACGTGGGTTTTCCATAGTTCCTTCTGGAAAGCCAGGTTTTCTTGAATATATTGGCCAAGTTGGTATTGTTGGTATAATTTCGATGTGCAGAGGTGTAGATTTATTAAACAGTTCCTGATCAGTTTGTCCTGGAATCTTTGGTATTTCTGTATACGGTGTTTCTTTCGGAAGCAGTGGGTTTGATGGTTTGGTTGACATATTTGGAGTTACAGTGTCTGGGCTAAATGGTGTGTTTGGTAGTTCCTTATCATTTTCTTTTAGGAATGGCATCTTTGTAGATACTTGTGGAATTCTTGAAGTGTACACGTCAAATTGTAAATTAGGATTGTTCCCAATTAGTAATTTTGTTGGTGTTGTTGGAATATCGGGAATTTTGAAGTCTGCTGTGGACAGTTTCGTAGGTGTTTGCGTTTTCCCTGGAAGTGTTGACTCTGGTGGATTTGTAACCTTGTTTCCAATTTTTACTTTCAGATTGAATGGATTACCAGTACCTAAGTCGTATACTATATTAGGATTTGAGAGCACTATTGGTTCTGTTGAGACATTTGTTATCTCTGCATGGTGCGTCGATGGTATAGTAGGCAGATATCCACCCAATATCATCGAACTTTGAGATGAATATAGTTTATCAGAAAATGATGGTTTAGTTGGTTTCGTAGGTACACTAAATTTATTAATATTTGGTGTTGACCAAATGTTGAAAGTTGGTCCTTCATATGCCTCAGATGATACCTGAACTTCAGATTGCGGAATATTCGAAGAATATTGTTCTTCAGAAAATGATGGCATTGTTGATATTGTAGGTAAGCTGAAGTTATTATTTTTTGATGTTAACGGATTATTTAAAATTGGTCCTTCATATATTTCAGATGATACTGGAACTTCAGATTTCGGAATATGCGTAGCCAATACTAATTTTGTTGGTGTACTGGGCATAACAATGTTTCCAATGGTTGAAGTTGTTTTAAAATCTTCAGATTTCTCTAATCCCTCTGGAGATGAGAATGTATGTGATGTAAATAATGTAGGAGCGGTCGTCTTTATATCTTTAAATATCTGACCGATTTCTGGTATTTCCTTCACTTGGGGTAAGGACGGTATGGAAGGCAAATGTGGCATTGTAGAAAAAGGAATATATTCATCAGTTTGGTTTGGTACACTAGGATAGTTAATTCGTGGAATATTTGACGTTGTTGGTTTGGTAATTTCACTAAATTTTGTTACCATATCATGGGGCAAACCTGAAAACTCATCTATTTTATCTGTATTAGTTTTAAATGTTAAACTGGTTGGTCTTGTGGGTTTGGTTGGAACTGTTAAAAGATTTGTAGAACTTATTGGTTGTGTCGAGTTGCGTTTTGAGTCGTCTTTCATATCACCAGGTGCAATTGTTGGCTGAGTTACTGATCCAAATTGTACATATTCATGTGGAGTATCAGTTTGAAAGACATCATCTACTGGCTTAGGTATATTTGTTGAATATTTAGGAATTAAAACATTCGGATGGTCCGTTACTGGATACCAGGTAGTCTCCTCACTTGGCGTACTTTTCAACTTTGGTTTTATCAGTGATGCTACAAACGATGGCTTGGCATATTCTCCATCAATGGTAAACTTGATATCAGGATTTGGGGGTAGATTAGAATGTGCATTTAAAAATTCCTGTGGGGTGTAACTATTATGCTGATATATCACATTTACATCTGCCGGATTATCTGTAGTTAAATAATTCACTATTTCCAAGTTTGTAAGATCATCCGAAGGTTGATTCTTCAAATCTTGCTTAGGGTGCGGTCGAATAAATTCTGCAACATGTGATGGAAGTACGGATTTACCATCAATTGTAAACTTAACATCTACATCTGGGGGAAGGTCCGGAACAGCTTCATCCAATTCCACCGGATTGTAGCTTATGCCATCATATACCACTCTGACATTCAGGGGATTATCAGTGGCTAGACATTTGATAATATCAGAATTGTTTTGTATTTTTGGTTTCTGTAATTTGCTGCTTTCAGTTGTTTCCAAGGAGACTTCATTATCTGGTGTTACTGATTTTTCTGCTTTATCCGGATGCAATTCATCTATACTTTCTATTGGTGGTAGGGGCGTAATAAACGTTGATATTGTTGGTTTTAAATTGAATTCCGTATCTATAAAAGTTGGTGTAAGCAATTCTAGATCAAATGGTTGTTGCTCAAGTTTATCAGTACTAGAAGAATACTTTGGGTTAGTGCTGACCGTAGTGGGTATAAATATAGTAGGTAATGTAGGCAAATTAGTTGGGTTCTTGAAGAGGTTTGGTTCATACGGCACGACCGTCGGCCCGGTTGATGGGTTTACTATTCCGTGCGCAATTCCAGATTCTGCTTCGTTGCCGTCTTTGTCCTCGGGAAGTAAAGCTGTTGTAATTGGTTCATGATTGGACATTAGTGTCGATGGTTCGGTAGTTACAATTTTTGTAGTGGTAGTAGTTTGCTGATAGTCATCATCTTCCAATGTTTTATCTTTAAAATAAGATGTTGTTGCTACTGTTGATGGAAGTTCATTCATTATTGTGGTTGGTTTACTTGGAAAAATATCAGAATTTGCTTCAACTATATCTGGCACAACAATATTATTTTCTATATTTTTAATTGATTCAGGTTTGGTTAGTTTACTTGGAAGAGTCACAAAATTTGATTCAGGTATACTTGGTATAACAGTGGTATCCTTTGGATCATTAATTGGATCAGATTTAATTTTCAATGGCGATGTTATTCTTGTAGATTCAGTAGTAGTAGTAATCTTTGCTTTGCCATTGTAATCATAGCCTTCTCCACTTATCATTGATCTATAAATTTTATCTTCTATATTTTTAACAATATCCTCTACCACTTTCTTTGGTATTTCTGTTTTATTCTGAATCACTTTTATATTTTCCGGAATCTTATCAGGAAAAGTTTTTGTAAAAGTATCAAGTGAATAAGCATTCTTGTCACTTATAATTACAAAATCTTTACCTTCAGGATAAGTGGACAATTTTTGTAAATCTTCAAAATATTGCTTATTGGGTGAAACAGTTGATTGTGCTGATTTGATTGTTTCTGTATTTGGCAATATTGTTGTTTCTGGAACATCAGTATCCGGTTTTATGTTATTCCAGCCTTCAATTTCATCCATGTCATACTCTTGCCCTTCAACAACCACCCTAGTGTTTGGATTTTGCTTTAAAATTTCCTTTACAAAATCCGGTATATTTGGTTTTTTTGATGGTACATGTGGCGTCTTTGTTTTGGTTTCTTGTGTAATCTCGTCATTATAATCGTACCCAATATAGTTATTTGCATCAAAGTTTACAATTTTTGGAATATCTGCAGGTTCTACGTATTTACCACTTTGATAAATTTCAAAATTTTCAGGTGCATCCTTAATATACCGATCATAGAATGCATCAGTGGTATATTTCTCATTATCTGCAACAATGATAATATTTTCTGGTTTTTGTTCTTTGAGAGTTTTCGCAACTTCATACGGGCTGAGGATACTACCATTGTAGACAATATATGGAAATTGTACTACTGGTTCGATGGTGGTCGTGGTTTTAAATACAGGTGCTGGAGTTGTTAAGTATTGATGTTGATCCTTCTTGTCTAATTTATTTTGAATATCACGGGTATCATCCTTACTATCTGTAATAACAGGCGCTGTTGTCGGTAGGTATGGAACTGTGGTTTTAAATGTTATTCTATCGGTATGATCAGTTCCTTCAGCGTTACCATTATTATCATCATTAGCATCACTAATGACCCTTGTAGGAACTAAAGGAGTCGTCACCGGTAGAGCCTGGGTAGTAGTAAAAAAATTCTCATTTTCCAAATTAACAACTTTATCTAACATATCTTTTGGAATGGTTTCATTTCTAACTACCACATCAAAGTCAGGAATTGGTTTACCCGAATATTGTTCTTGGAACTTTGATGGTTGGTATATTCTACCCTGGTGTAAAATATATGTATTATCTGGATTTTGATTAATTAAACAGTCAAGGATTTGTTTGGGGCTATAAATCACACCATTGATGACTAAATGCGGAAATACTTTACCATTGGATGCTTTTTCCTGCACCATAAAACCATAGTTTCTTAATTTGATAAAAGTAGACAAACGTTCTGGTTGGATCTGTTCGTTATTCCGGAATATTTTAAATTCCCTTGGTAAAACTTTAAATGTTTTCAGAAAGTCTTTTGGTGCGTATTCTACACCATTATAATGTATAGTCCATTTTGAGGTCAATGTTTCCTTGGTAAGCATTTCTGCAATAGATCGGATTACATCACCAGGAGAGTACAATGTTCCATCATGTACGATGTAAGGAAACTGTGATTGTTTAGCAAATGTATCTAAAGGACCAATATCTATCACTTGATAGTTATTATCTTCGGGTTTCTGTCCACCTATTGGAAGTGGTTCTTTATGTTGTTCTCCACTTTCTAACTCAGACGACATAAATACATTACGAATACTTTCAGTTGCATTTTCCGTAGAAATGTAGACTTGAGCTTTGGTTGATTTAGAAAGAGTAGTAATATCATCTTCTTCAAATCTTTGCTTTGTATCTTCCGTCTGTGTTTCTATAGAATCACGGACTGAATTATCTGAACTGGCACTGTTTTCTGTAGTAGTAGTAGTAGGCATCCACTGATCATCTTTCTGCGTAGTATAAATGACAATTTTGGGAACTTCTGTTGAATCCAAGTTCTCAAAATCAACTATATTTACTAGTTCATCTGGGGTAATCTCTATGTTTTTAAAGAGGATACTAAATGTAATTGGGTAGACACCATCATACATCTTCTCAAACTCCTTTGGGCTAAATTTTTTATTCCTTATGGAAATCGCCACATCTGGTGGATTTTGTGTGATAATCAGTTGCAGAATATCGTCTGGGGTATACTCTTTCCCTGCGTAGATGATATTCGGAAATATTTTTGGATTTGTTTGTTTGGAATCTCCTAATCTTACAATAGTTGGAAGCAATTTTGATGGGATAATCCTACGGTTTTGTACCACAGCAAAATTATCGGGAATATTACCTGCAGTAAATCTTTTAAATTGTTTTGGGAGATAAAAGATGCCATCGTGGAGAATTTTCACGTTAGGTGGTTCTTGTACAATAAGGCTATCAATAATATCTTCTTTCGTGTAAGTTGTACCTTTGTATTTGATGTTGAAGAATCGTAATTGTGATTTTGGTATTGAATGTTTCAAATCAAAGTCAAGAATTTCTTCCAGATCTTCAGCTTTGATAGGGTAGTCATTATAGAGTACCTGTTTATATATATTTACAAGAATTAATAACAGAATTTCTTAGTTTTATTGGTACCTACCTGGAATTTAGTACTGGGAAAAGTCTGTTTATATTCCTCAGGAGTATATATCCTTTCCTTGTGTAAAATTTTCGAATTGTCTGGTTGTTGATTATACAACATGGTAACAACATCAAATGGAGTATAAGTCTTACCGTTGTAGAGTATGGGGTAAAATTCATCTTCCAAAATGGTTTCCAAATTCAACACTGTATTAATATCTTCGGGTTTCACTGGTTTTCCATCATAATAGACGACAAATTCAGGCACATTGTCTCCGTATAGTTCTTTGAAGCTAATTGGAGAACGGAATTGTCCACTGTCCAAAATAGCGAATTTATCTGGATTCTCCAAAATTGCAATAAGCACATCATCTTTGGTGTACATTTGCCCATTGTAAATCACATTCATAATTTTGTACGTTTTCAAGAATTGTGGTGTAAGATTAATGTCAAGTAGTTTAAAAATATCTGATATTGGAATATAAACTCCATTTTTCTCAAGAGTGAAATTGTTGGGAATTCCTTCTCGGTATAGATTGATAAACTGCTCTGGTGTATAAGAAGTATCATTGTAGAAAATCATTACATGTCTTGGTTTCTGCAGTGCCAAATTATATGCTAATTCGGAATAACGAAAAGCAACACCAGCCATACTAACGACGCTATGTTCAGGTGTTGTTAGCTTTGTTTCTTCAGGCAAGGTAGCCATCAAATTTTCGAGTTCTTTCATTGTTAGTATGCGTCCATTATAGCTGATAAAGTAGTATGTTGAAGTGCGCCCATAGGTATCCAGGAATGAATTAATGGTATAGTTGAAACCACCAGATGTAATCAGGTAATTTTCAAATTTTGGAAGTTTCTTCACATATGACATGTCACCAAATATTATATAACCATCAGAAAGCAAGAGGTCTGCAATGTTCTGGACTGTCAGAAGGGTCCCATTTTGAAATACTTGTATCAAATTTTGCTTAGGATCTTCATCTGGGTAAACATCATCAAGAAACAATTTCAATGATTTGATTTTACTTTTATATCCTGGTCGCCATGCTTTCAATCCTGGGACATTCTCCAAAGACTTTAGTGCATAGTAAGGCAATATCATTGTTTTTGGAAGCATGACATAATCCGCAATAGTATATTGCAAAGCTTTTCTGAAAACGTCGACCAAGTTATCAATTACATTCTCGTATTCCAATTGGAACATTCCGCGAAAGTTCGGATTCCATCTGATAAAGTCCAAAACAGTAAGTTTATGGTTTTGGTAAATCACTTTCAAATTGGGCACATGTGCGAGAACATAAATTATGACTTTCAATGGATATTTCATTCCGTTGACTTCCAACTGGGAAAAGTCATACACATAATTGCTCCGATGGAAGAGGATGTTGTAGAGTTGAGTAGTACTAACTCTATCGTTATCGTAGAAGATGTACTCATTGTTGTTACTATACTTTACGAAGAATCTGTTATTTATGTCCTTAGCGTAAATATCAATTATCTCTGACATTGTCATTTGTTCGCCATCAATAATCATATAAGACGGACGGATAAAGCTTACTTCTTTTACGTTTAATAAACTTGCTAAATCAAAGAGATTAAGGACTTGGTTGTCTTTTACTAGCCTGAATGATTTTGTTGGTTTGGAAAGAATGAAGTCCGTAAGACGTGATACTCCTTTCGACGAATGCACTTTAATGTTGTCTGATAATGGTGTTTTTACTAATTGTCTGATAACTTCCAAGCTTTTTTTTGGTTTTCCTTCAAAGAAGATGATGTCATTGGGTATAAATTCAGTTACGTTGGAATTAAAGACATTTGATTTCCGCGCTGTCTGCAGGGCGATGTTATTGAGGGTAGCATCTTTCAGAATAGTGGATTGTGATAAGGATATTGCCTAAAAATACAGAGAAATGTAGATTCAAGAGAAGGAATTAAGGTGATGTTTGTACCCAAATTAATAAAATCCATTGGAAAAACGCGCGCATTGCGTTCGCGTGGCACTAGTAAAATCGCAATATGCAAAGTAAAGAGTCAGCTCCGAAATGCGGAGGTTTTATATGATCTTTTGTCATTTGGCAAACCGTGGCCGGAAAATATTGCACGTGGGCACACCACTCGTAAACCCTTTTAACAAACAACCTCACACACGCACATCCGCTCAATACAATAATGAAAAAAGTCCCAATTTCAATAAGGATTATTAAAACGCGTTTTACTGCCGCGCAATATGCGCAATACGCATGCAATATATCTCGTTACCAATTGCGAGGGTGACACGTGTAATGAAAATGGCCATTGCAGCCCCTGCAACCATCATAATAATCATCCCGTCGCTAATTAAGAAACCAATCGATTACAATCAAAGAATGAGCGTGAAATTGCATCAATTACTTCAGATTGAGACATTGACGCTTGCTGATAACGCCGGCGTATTGCAACGCCAATCATTTGGAGCGATGAGTGCGTATATCTTAAGCTACACGCGGATCATAAGCCACACATATTGCCAATTACATGTGCGCTTTGTAATTGAATTATAAGCATGCGTGTTAACAACCATTGAAATTGGTCATTTCGTGCTCGATTACGTTTCAATTAACGCCAAAGTTTAGTTGTCTTCGATGAGGAATTGAATCTCTCATCTCGCATATATTTGCAATTTTGGATGATCTTGTAACCTCAAGAACTGGTTGCCATTAAAACAATTTCTGTGCATTATGGACCGGTTGTGGCTTCTTCAGGTTGCATTAATTGCAAGGAAATTACTGATAAATGCTGCAATTACTGCCAATTACTAACATAGTAATTGATTTTTCCTTGAGGACAAATCAATTTTCCAATATATAAATATCTGCACTTCTTGCAAGCAATATCAGTCTATGTTTTACACTTCATATCTGCAAGCTGCCATCTCATTAAGCAATATTTGCTAACAATGAGCAACTACGTAAGTTCTGATTACGCCGAGGCATTGTTTGTGCAAAGATATAAAACTCATTCCAGCAGATACATTGGTCGTGCATATTAATCGGCCTCATTGTTGCCAAAAATGTGACATGTTTGATGTATTCACATTTACGTTGATTCCAGGTAATCGCCTGCATGATGATGTTGCTTGTAATGGCCATTGGAGGCGTCAATGGTGCGCCTGCCCCCGAGCCAAAACCAACTGCTGCTGCCTCACCATCTGTAAGCAACACTATCTCAATTCACAATTAAAATTATAACTGCCAGTAATTTTATGCCACATCATAAATGTGCTATTTATTATCGCTTTTCACGACAGTTTTCACAGGCGTATCTTCCACGTCTATAAATCTTGCCAACTTTTCAGATTTACAAGTGTAAACCAACAAACGGACAGGGTATATGAAAAGATTGATTTACGCTTTTTTTTATTGAGTTTTGAGCATCACTTTGTTGCTTACAAAGCTACACTTATTTCAGTTAGTTTATATCAACTTACATTTTGAAGAGTGGTAGGTAGAAGAGTGCAGGTAAAAAGACTGCTTGAGGATTCGTTGACAACGTAATTCTTTATCTTTGGCAGGGACTTGCGTACGGACAGCGTGGTTATGGTGGATACGGAGGTTATGGAGGATATGGGGGTTATGGAGGATACGGGGGTTATGGAGGATACGGTGGATATGGTTGCTCAAGTTATTACAATTGCAGACCTTCTTATGGTGGTTATGGAGGTTATGGTGGATACGGAGGATATGGTGGAGTTGGTTACCTCGGATACTTCTAACCACATTTTCAGGTTACTCTATTTCCTACCCAATATACAAACAGATTTTACAAATGTAATTGTTAGTATAAAACCAAATAAAACTATGACAGACACATTTATTTGCCATTATATATGCGTAGCATATTTACAAATATATATTATTTGAGTAGATCCTCGCCGGTGTAATATCTTTTTCGGTGGAATAATTGATTTACCATCCGTTGTGGTCATGGTGGTATTGACCATCGTTACCATAAAGTCCCAAATATCCATCACCCAAAAGACCATCATCCAAATAACCCCAATGGCCACCATCGATATGTCCTCCGACGACGGCACCAGAGACGGAACCGCCATGCACAGGATGAGCGATGACCTTGCCAGCGCTGGCACCATGAGCACGGATATGGCTACCATCGGGGCCGTTCACGGCACCCGCGTGTTGGGGTCCGTTAATGACCAAACCGTGAGAGGAGGGTCCCACCAGAAGGCCACCATGCCATCCAGCGCTGGCCAAAGCCACCACGCTCAATAACAAAATCTAGAGAAGAGTAAAATTGTTCAGAGATTTAATTAGGTAGAACGAATTTGGTGCTTACAGTCTTGATCATGTTTTTACACTTTGATGAATACTTCTCAAGTGATACCTTTGCCTGCATCCACCCTGGATTTTATATGATTCGTTGACCTTGTTCTTGTACATTCTGTACATGGAGGCTACGCCTATTATCGCATGATTGTTCCAAACGGCGTTAGTATCATTAAGCGCATGGTAATTACCAGCGAAAGAAAGGCAACAAAGAAAACCGCCTGTTGCACAAGTTTCAAGAACAAGAGCAAGCTGTGATTGGAATGCTGTTGTGTGAAAAGGAGGAACATCGAGTAAAAGAGGAGAAAATATACTTCAATAGATACAAGTTGATAAATGAAATAATTGAATATCAAATACGTTGAGTTTGCATAACTGATTTGAATTCATTTACATCTTTTAGTAGATAGTTGTTTAGGTAATAAATGCTTTCAAACAAGGAACATTCAAATTCAAGATAGTGCAATATATTTAGCAATATATTGGGCCATTTAATTAATAAAATGAATTTGTTTGATAGGTTACTACACCTACACCAGGCAAATAATACTATATTGAACAAATATTCGATCGTTAAAGATGTAATAAAATAAGATAAGCAGAAAATATTCCAAATAATACAGGTTAGCTACAGTTTAATATTGAGCTGCTCACGGAACCAATGCGATAAGGTAAGATTATAATTTATCTGGAAAATGAAAAAAATCCAACTTATTTTAATGACTAGAATAAAGCAGGAATGATATAATTTAATACGTGGCATTGTTTTAAATGTCATAACATTTTACATTTCCAACATTTATTGAAATTAGAGAATTGAACCTAAAATGTATTATGATACACATAGAAGAATAAATGTTTAATGTTAACCAAGCCCGTTGTAATAATTATAATAATACATTGTTATTAGTATTGTAAAGAAGTTTCTTTCTGAAGATTTGTTTCTTGCTTAGATGTTTTGTTCACAACGTATGTGGGATTTCCCACTTTTCGTCACAAGTAAATTATTATCAGCATGCATTTTATGCGCATACCCAGAGGAAATAAGAAAATAACAAAGGAAAACTTGATTTTCAAGACAACAAACTAGCATTTTCACGCTCTGATTGCTACAGCTTACACGGATCTACCGCGCATGCAAATTGCATTTCGCATGCGTATTCAATACGCCTGATGTTGACATGTTATCAATAATTCAATCACGTCCAGCAAATAACAGCAATGAAGTTTTATTAGACGAGTAAAGCACAGTTATTGGCAATCTTAATATGTAAGATTTAAAACAATTTCAATTGATTTCCCGAACTGAGAAAACAAGTGCCTACTTATCCTAGGTGCTTATTAATTCCAGCAACTTCTTATCTTGTTCAACAACCATTCTAATTATGATTAGCTATACTAAAGCAGGTCCATAAAATATAAGCAATTACTTATTACGACACTCGGCTCTTAAGATTACTGAACACGCCCACATTCATTGACTCTCATTAAATTTGATTTCCTCCTGCTGGCTTTACAATGCACTTCATTGCTGCATGAAATAATGCAACAAGCGCAAGTGCTGCGTGGAATGCTTGTGCACACACCTTTGAGAAGTGTCTTGCGTTCAATTCACGGGTGAGTTGAGGCGACTGGTGCAATTTGAGTATGGAGCGGTATAAAGCGATCGGTTTGCACTTGAACGTGAAAAGGTCGCGACTTGCAACGCATAATGCAATTTCCTTCTCGACCATTATTTCCTCCCACTTGGAATTGAGTGCAGATTAGTCACAATCGCAGTAAATTGGTGCAATTAGTAAATAATTACTTTATCGATTGGATGATTATGTACATGTCAGTTTCAGATCAGTTTATAGTTCATGTTGTTGGAAGTTGATGCGTATGCTGAAATTGCAGAGAAACCAATTATGACATACTTACATCATTGAGTTGGATTGAATTGAATTGTTACTTTGTCCGGAATGCCGTATCAATTATAATTGTAGAATGTGTTACTATTGTTACAGATCAATTTTTATTGCAGATGAAGCAATTTCTAATGAGCATACATTAGTCATACATATATTTCCACACCCTTTTTTATTAGTTTATTAGTACTCACGTTAATGAATGATTAATGAGATCTTATAGATTGTCGTGTTCATTACAGTAAATTCATAGCGTGTTTATTATGCATGATTGTTAATTATTGTGAGTTTTATTTCTGCATTTGAATTGAATAGTTAGTAACAACTACATCAATCAGGCAAAACATTTCTTTAGATTTCCGCAATGAAAAGATATAATCAAACGAAATGAGGAGAATAAATAATACAGAGGAACATTTAAGATATGGTTTATTGCATTTTTGACGTCAAATTGCTTTAACTAAACATAAAATATAAATAAATAGAATAAACAAATTAATAATTCTCTTCGCCATCTTTTTGGTGTTGTTTTTCATTTAGTTTGCTTGGTATGAAGTAGAAATATCAATTCTAAGTGCCGTTGTGCAGTGACCATTATCCATAGCTGACTAGGTAAACCCAAGTAATCGGCAAACGCTATAAACCTAATAATTCGACTTATTTATATCAATGTCACGCAATTGGGATCAGAATACGTGTGGGTGTGGGACGTATGCTGGAGCATAATGTGGCAGGTGTAAGCTAGCTACTGCAAGTGGCAGTGGGTTGACCAAAACTGGCGCTGGAGCAAAGTGGGCGTGCCCAGCGTGGTTCAAACCGATGATTCCGCGATGCTCCACGGAAGATACAACTGGGTGAACATCCAAGAGAGGTGCTTTTGGGGCGTAGATTTTCTTGGTAATGATTGTGCCTGCACTTTCAACCACTGGGTGGACTGTAGGTAGTATAAGTGGAGCTACAATTGGAGTTGCTACTTTGGTAACAACAGCTGGAATAACTGGTTTGATCTCAGCTGTCTTTATGGTAACTTCTGGTTGCTTCTCAACTTCAGTAATAACGCCGTCGCCTTTGATTGTGATAGATGCTGGGCCGGATACTACGGCGTCTCCACCACGGATGGATATGGTGCCTGAAGGTCCAACAAGGTCACTGTCTTCTTCAACTTTCTTGGGAACAGAAATTATTTTATGCCCGACAATTACTTTTTCTTCGACAATTTTGGGATTATGGGTGACAACTATGTCAGGAACAATGATTGGGTCTTGGCGAAGAATGACTGAAGAGTGGATTGGAGTTGGAAGTGGGACAGGGGTATCAACATGAAGTACTCCTCCTGGAGAAGGTCCCACATTGATAGATCCAGCAGATACACCACTAGCGTGAATTACTCCAGGAGATACACCCGTTTCATGAATGGAACCAACTGAAGCTCCATCTACATGAATAGAACCTCCGGACACCGGGCTTACATGAAGTAAACTAGGATCTAAGTTAAATTCTCCGTCCAAATGCCCACCGTGTCCATCAACTTGAATAACTCCTGGTGCACCAAGCCCAGCATGAATGGAGCCGGTAGAAGCAGCACCCGCATGTATAATTCCAGCAGATTTACCTCCTGCGTGAATAGATCCAGCTGATGCACCGCTAGCATGAATTAAACCAGCAGAACTTCCACCAGCATGAATTGAACCTGCAGATGCCCCTCCGGCATGAATTGCTCCGGTTGAAACAGGACCAACATGAACCTCTCCAACTGACAAAACTCCGGTATCAACAAGTCCTAAACCATGTTCTAGCCCAATATCAAATCCATGCTCACCTCCAGGTCCATCAATAGCAATATAGCTACCACCTGAAGGTGCAACATTAATAGATCCATCACTCACCCCGCCAGCATGAATAGTTCCAGTTGATACTCCACTAGTGTGGATCACACCAGCCTGAGTCTCACCTACAATAACCTTGCCTGGTGTATGTTTGCTTTTAATTATGGCGCCATCTGGTCCTTTAATAATGGTGGCAGAGTCTGGTCCTTTGTAAATGCCTCCAATACCGCCAGGATTGACCACATAAGGAACGAGGCCATCGTCATAGAACCCACCATGATGATGACTAGCCGTAGCCAGTGCTACAGCGGACATGAGAACCTGTATAAAGAAAAACAACACATTCATCATTATTATCTTTATAGGTGGTCTGAATATAAATATAGTTAAATCTAGTGTTGGCTACTCACCAAGAACTGCATTGCTCTCAGGATTTACGCGATTTCGTCTTGGGTTGCCGTCCGCCGTGTGTTTTATAGCCAAGGCGACGTTGTTCTGTCATTCTGAGTAACCTTGTTCCTGGTACGGAACGCACCAAAGATCGGTTTTCTTGCGAGACATTGCACAATTGTGTAAAGACATGTGAAACGCCGATCAATCGCCACACCCATTTTCCCATCCACCTGCGCGTGTACTCGTGGTCAGCGCGTGTTTTACGCCATTTTTCTACATTTTTTGCAGGCTTACATGGTTTCCGTTGAGATTGCAAGATTGCGAAGGCATTAATCATGCAATTGTGGGGGCGCTTGTAACGTACAGAAAGCACATTGAGAGCATTTGTCATGTGCTTAAAGCACGTTGTGCAAGCAGGCGCTGCACGAGGCGAACAAACCCATTGTGCCCACAAACGACGTCTTTTGTTAAGCTGACTAGGAAAAATGGTGGTATGGCAATGAGTAGAAAACACAACGTGATTGGGTCGATTAATTTATTCATTAATTTTTTTCTGGAAAGGTCTTAATTTATTTGACACAAGAGCAATCAAATTGACATACAAGGAAGATAAGATTTATGGTTGTTACATAAGCATTTCCTATGGCACTTATTTTGGTTTCCTTGAATAATAATTTATGATTGGAATTACTCTAATGTTCGTGGTAATTATTATTTAAAATTAAGATTTAAAATAAAGATAAGTATAAAATGTCTTACATTCGTTAAAAATATTTTAGTGGCCAATCTTCTATATTATATATTAAGTTAAAATAAATTGGATGGGAGTAGGAAAATCAATACACAAATATTTCTTTATGAAAACTTTGCTAAATTTTATTGTGAATACTTTTTGACAAAACACACAATTGTTTACATATTTACAGAAAATCTAAAGATTTAATCAAAGAATATTCAGAAATAAGAGGGTCAAAGTACAAGCGCGTCTTTCTTTCAACTGGTTGGGCTCTGATCAACAGTTACATTAATTTCAGTACTGGCCCATTAGTTAGATGTTGTTGCTAGATGTTGAATGCAGCGATGATTTACCAGTGATGTCCGTGATGAGTGGGTCCCCAGAGACCGTCAGCGTGGACCTTGCCGGAGGGGCCGACAATGGTGGCTGGAACAGTTGGTGGTCCGTGGACAACAACACCGTGTCCGTGTCCATGAGCCCATCCATGGCCCCATCCGCCATTCCAACCATGTTGACCAGCTGGTCCAACAACGGCAGCGTGACCAGCGCTGGCTCCAACAAGGGTGGCACCGTTACCATGAACTACGTTAGAATGACCGCCCCAATGACCATCATCCCACCGTCCATCGTCCCAGTCTCCATCATCCCAATGGTCACCATGGTAGGAGCCATCGTCCCAGGGCTTGGCCGCGGCAAGGACGGCAAGGCAGGCAAAAACAGCAATAGTCTATTAAGAAAAAATATTAAGTAAGTAATTAAATGTAATTAAAAGGGTTACTATTGTTGGATATTGATTTAGATGAGATTGGAACGTTTAGATGTATAGGGCCTTCATAAATTATTGTTGTGTCTTACCAAAGTGTTCATTTTGTTGCTTTGTGAGTTGATTAGACCACAATGTCTTCAGGATGAGGACGCCAGATATTTATAGTAGGTTGATCTCTGCATATTTGCATGGTTTGTTCTAATGACCTTCAAAGTAAATTGCAGGAACAAGAAGTGCTTGGAGTAATCTACTTTTTCTTTGCTCCACCTAGAACTAATGAATTTATCATCGTAAATATTTCAATTATCATATAGAGTGCAAATGCGGCACAGATCGGACACAGAGAGCAGTAAAATAACAATTTTATATATTTCATATATTAACGTAATTTATTTAATTTATCTATTTCAATATAATTTAAAAATTACACAAAGCCTTAATAATATCACTAACTTTCATTTTCCTCTATATTTCCATAAAACATTTTACGTAACACATTCACAATCTGCATTTTAACATCAACTCTATAATATCTCATTAAATGCGCTATTAATCTACGAGAATGTTCCAGAAAATCTATAATTAAATCTCACAATACCAGCTGGGCGATATTTTATCATTTTTGAAAGAATTCGTGAAGTAGTTAAATAAATTTAATGAGATTATTTCGTCGGTGTGCAAATAAAGTGTTACATGATGCAGTATCAAATTTCTAGCTGATAAGGTGTGACAATAAGATTCAGAATAAATGTGTTTGTATATTACAATAAAACATGGTCATTTTATTATGGACACACTTGGAAGACATCAGAATAGTTAATAATTTCACGCCAGCCAGAATTATTGTAGATATGTTTTTATTATGTTACCACGAATTGCTTAATTGTAATATTTGTCGGATGAAACAAGTGATGAACGTGGGAATATTATGCAAACATTTATTGTATAATGGAAACCTAAAAAGTTCCATTTTGGGCAAAACATGACAACAGTGTATATTTCAATCGCTATTTATTTTATCGAACACTCGATGGTAGTGTTATCAATATTGCATTATATTACATTATATATGTACAAAGTAGTATTCCACACATTGCAAGACCCTTAGGGTGTTAAAAAGTGTGAAAATATTCTTCAGAATGTCATAATCGTAGCCATTGTTCGTATTATATCCCAACATACAGAAAGATTCATCACAGCCAAATATGAACCCAAGTTGTAGAAAATTAAAGTGTTGATGAAGTAAACACAAAGAAAATAAAGATATAAATATGCGAGACTAAAAAGAATGACTCGAAATAGAAGATGGCGGTTCTTTTGACAGCGATGAATCAATCAGCGGTTGATTGTAGTCAATTGTGTTCTATCTTCATTGTAGTTGGTAACATGTTATTTGGTAACATTTGGTGATATTGTTGGCTTATTGGCATATGGTTGGCTGGCAACTATTTACCAGTGGTGACCGTGGACGAGGGTTGGTCCCCAGAGACCATCAGCCTGCACTTTTCCAGCGGGGCCAACAATGGTAGCTGGAACAGTTGGGGGTCCCTTTACTACAACACCGTGGGCGGCATGACCGACCAATCCAGGTCCAACAACGACTCCATGGCCCAAACCACGAAGGCCAAGACCAAGACCAAGACCGTGTCCAACAGAAGAACCCAGAATGGCAGCGTGTCCAGCAGAGGGTCCAATGACGGCAGCAGATCCAGCGGATGGTCCGACAAGGGTAGCGTGTCCAGCGGATGGGCCAACAACGGCGGCGTGTCCACCAGCTGGGCCAACAACGGCGGCGTGTGCGGCAGCTGGGCCTACAATGGTAGCGTGTCCTCCAAGAGGTCCAACAAGGCCAGCACCAAGTCCAGCTACAACTCCATGTACTCCACCATCCCAACGTCCATCATCCCACTGGTCACCATGGTAGGAACCATCATCCCAGGATCCATCATCCCAACCATGTCCAATGGGGCCAATGGGGCCATGGCCGGTAACGACTCCAGATGGGCCGGAGACAACGACTCCAAGACCGGAGGGAGCAGCAACGGCAATGGCAGCCACGCAGGCAAAGGCAACAATAGTCTGAAAATAAAAATGCAAAATTTAACCAAATGCAAAAATATGATTGGGTGGCAGATGTTGGTAACTTACTAAAGCGTTCATTTCTCTGGAGATCTTGCTACGTCTTTGGCGGACTTAACAATATGACTTCCTCTGGATGATAACTGCGTATTTATACGTCCAAAACGACCTTCGTGAGAAGCCAGTACACGCGCATAGGCTCGATTTAATCGTTTTGTTCTGTCGCAATTCTTTCACGAACGCGATCATAACGAGGAAAGTGCATTGCAGTGCATTGGGAGTACACCCAATGGTAAACGAATCGGCGTGTTCGACCTCACCTATTTCAGAATTTTTACAAAACTTGTGTCCGTACCACGCCGCACGCCAAACACGTAATACCAACGTCTTTTCCATATTTGATATTTTCAGGATCGTAACTTTCATTGTGTCGATTTATTCAACAATATCTACTACCAACTCCATAAATATCCACTAAACAAATATAACAAAGTCATAGTAAATATCAAACTACACGAATACTCTAAGATAATTTATTGAAATAAAGAACGATATATTTCTCAATTATTTTATTTTTCCACAAACTAAATTAATACACATCTGACTTAATCCTGGGTGGGTTTTCTTCATTTTAAACAATCTACAGCAATGCAATTTATTCGTTTCAACGCAAAATCCAACCGGCAAATCAAAGGTAGACCGCGGATAATAACGAATGCTAGCAATTTAAGCATAAATTGGATTCTCTACCGCATTATTATATATGCAAATCTCTTAAACACAATAATTCATTTCGGTTTAGTCTAAATTTCAATCAGTATCTCCTGCAAACGTTGGAAACCTTTCAAAGCGCAGAAATGAAAAACATTTGTGGATTGCCAATCCGTTTGATATTTGCGGTCTACTTAGCTACAAAAGGGCACTTTGGAGTGCTACAATTTGTTAATAATTTTTGACATACACCTAAGTGCATGCACCAATAAAGAAACAAAGAGCACGGTTTCGTGTAGGTTCACTGGGTTTGGTTTCCGCCCAGTTTCTTGCCAATGCGTCATGCCGGTCACCAAATCGCCATGGAATAAGACACTTTTAACTCATAAATTTAACTCATAAATAAGTACTGATAATAAAGGTAATACTTTTGATTTTAATTACTGCTGTAACAAATCTACAATCAAGGTTTGGTTTCAGTTATTTGAAAACAATACTTGGTCGAGATAAGATTATTCTGAAACACGGAAATGTATTTTTTGTCAAGATTTAATGCATTCCATTTTGGTGTAAATTGTTTATGATTGTCCTACATCATAAATAATTTACCTTAAAATTAACCTTAAGATTGACTACGACTTCTTACTGAAAACTCAGATTTTATTGCATCTGCAAACAGTGTTTAATGTCAAGTCATGTCATGCATGAGCAACTTAACAAATTGCGCAACCTACAAATACAGCCTTAATAAATCGAACACTGCAATTATCATCCAGCCAAATAACAATAAAAAGGGCTGCAGTCTTAAACTTAGTATCAACAATTATATTTATTTAAATAAAGTACATAAATACAACTACATATATATCAAATGTTACATTACAATATGAATTAACTGCATTATTTATTAGAAAAACAATTGACAATTACTTTCCTTGCCCTTGGTTATTTAATGTTCACATGGTGACAATTTAAGGCTTTATTGCAAGAACGGGATCATACATTCTGTTGTCATTTGCTGCATAGATATCTAATTTCAACTATGATTTATACCTCTCAGTTATACGCCGCATAAAATTAAAACACTTTTTCCGCTACTCCTGCAACCGATACAATTACAGTAATTATTCCAGGTGCATTTGATACTTTTTACGCATTTCTCCGGTAACCAACGGCAAACATTAAATCGAAGGTTAATGCGTGGCAGCTTAATTATATCATGTATTAAACATTCGCACAGTGCATGATAAAACAGCGTCACGATAAGAAATCGTATTGCCAACAATCGTTATTTTTTTACATTTCTTGTACATGTTCACATATCTATTAACACCACAAACCGCGCGCGAACACAGCATGTGATTACGCTGGTCTAACAGAATTACCGTGACTCCTGCGAGCAACTTCTTGCACATATCTTGCATAAAACATGTATTATCCCAGATGCATGTTAATAACTTCTTGTTCAGGGCATTTTTCTAGCTGGCTCACGTTGCTTAATGACATTCAATAGGTTGTTAAGGTATTTGAACAATCTGATATTATTAAAGACCTGAGGCGTTCCATCTAAAGCATTATTAATTTGTTACGTTTGCAATCGGTTATTTCCAATTAGACCACAGTTATGGTACAGCTAATAATCGAATCTATACTTGTCATACAAATCATAAAATATTTTCCTTGAGTTAACTGATACCTTTAACTTGGAACAAAGTAGAAAAACTCCAGATATTTTACGATGCAATGAGTAGATCTCCTCGGGAGGAGGACAAAGTCGGTGAGCTAACATAGTAGGAACTAAGCGCTGGATTCTTTCAGTCGTACTTTGATTGCAGAAGTTAAATTCACCGGGACCACGGAATACTTCACCCAAGATCATCACAGCATCAACGTGAGCTTCTTCCATTAACTTGCTTTCGTAGCCAGTAAAGAAACCAAGTTCTCTTGAGTAAGTAAGAATTGTATTCCGGTCACCTTCAGCAGCAGCCTTGATGATCCTTACATAGTTATCGGTAAATTTCTTATTATAAGCACGACTTGCTCCAAAGTCTAATAATAATATCTGTTTTGTTTTAGGATTGTACAAAAAGTTTGCCCAGTTGGGATCGGTCTGCATGTACTGAAAATCCATAATCTCTCTCAAAATCAACTCCAGCATCTTTTCTCCGATAAATTTCCGATCAGCAAGTGGCATATTTATGCATTGATCTACGGGAATCCCATCAACAAGCTCTGTAGTGAAGACTTGTTCACTTAACAGGTCATCAACTACACCAGGTACATGATAATAAGGATATCTCTCGACTAATCCCTTAAATACTCTTGTACATTCAGCTTCCCGGTGATAATCTACTTCCCACGCTAATTCTCTTTTCGCAACAATCACGACATTGTCAACAAACATTCCAGGTGGGAAAATGTTCCATACTTTCATGATACCAATCAAATTATCAATATCAGACTCGATACTTTTAGCTACTCCCGGGTATTGAATTTTCACAGCAACTTGGCGTCCATCTATGCTGCATGCACGATGGACCTGTCCAATTGACGCTGCTGCAAACGGTTCCATTTCAAAGCTGGAAAATTTAGCGCGCCAGTTGGTACCGAGTTCTACGACAAGGACTCTTTCAAGTTGCCAAGTGGGCATAAAATCTGCGGATTTCCGAACGCGTTCTAGAGCTTTAGAAAGCTCTGGATCTACGATGGATTCGTCTTGAATTGAAAGAATTTGACCCAGTTTCAATGCAGCTCCTATTGGGAAAGATATCAAATGCTTTTGTTTAACCAGAAAAGTTAATAATGAGTACCCACCTCTTACTTTACATAAGGTATCCACAATTCGTTCCATGTTTGCTTTGTTCATGAAGACGTTACCATCAGTGTCCTTTTCAATGCCTAAAGTTCTCTTGGCATATTCAGTGATGGTGCCAAGTCCTAAACCAGCTGCTAATGTTCCAAATGACACCATTCTACCAACGCGTGATGAAGGAACTTTTCTTTGCTTAGAAGTACTCTGCAACTAAAAATTAATTCACAAATTAATTTATATGCAGTAAAAATACACAAATGTTTACTAACTGATTTTGGGTTTGGTACAACAGTAGGTTGTGCAGGATTCTGCGAAAAGTCTTGTTCATCCTCTCGAATCTTTGCAGCTACAAATTGCTTAATATGTTCGTTGTTTGAATCTTTTGCCATTTTCTCCCGATGCTCTTTATCTAGTTTCTTCAAGAGAGCTTTATCACTTGCAGTTAACTTAATTTCAAAATGTGGTTTTGACTTGGACGTGGTTTCCACTGATACTTTCTGTGTTGTAAAATCAACTTTAGCACCAACCTGTGGGGTTGTAGAATCCTTTGGAGTCTCTTGTCTTATTGGGGATTTATAGAAAACGTCAGCAGCCTTTGTATAGCCCTGATCTAAAACAAACAGATAATAAGTTATACACACCAATAATTAATAAAATGCTTGCAAGGTAGAAGTGTGTAAATGCAGTTAGTTGTGTTACAACTCACCTTGAGTTCTTTCATCTGCCTTTTTAGATTGTTGCTTATTAGAAACATTGTTATATCTTGCAAATTCAGATATTCCGCTGAAAACAGTGGACATGCGGCTCGTTGTATCCGCCGCAGACTCAACCACATCGCGAAGATTTAACGACTGTTCACGCATTTTACTTGAGCATTCTTCAAAAGCAGTGCGTACCGAAGAATTCGTCCAAATCGTGCGCATCTCAGCGCGTTGTAATGCCGCCCCAGCTTCAACAATTAACTGAAGACTTCTTAGCATCGCTACTATGTCACCAACCTTCGACATTTTCGACTTCTTGTCCTGACAAGGATTGTAAACTGTTATCAAAACTAATAGAATACCAAAAGAGTCTTAGAAACAACTTCAATCAAATTAAAATGACTACAGACTAAAACTAGTACAAACCAGGAAAAAAAAGTTTTTAAGAGTTTCTAAACCAATTTAATTTGAATCTATTTGGATAATTAATTAGATAAGATTTTGAACTTGGTCAACATGATAAAATCTGGAATTGGGTTACTCAATTGAGAGCAAAGTACACATCAGTATTTAGTTATTTAGCAATTTATTAACTATTTTATATTATAAATATAGCGATATTAATTATGTGAAACAAGAAGCAATTTTTAATACAAATGTAAACAAGCTTAGCTTTTTTGGAGATGAATCACTTTCCAAAACCAAAATTAATTATTCATACATTGTTAAAAGCATAGGACTGCGTGTAGTACTTACAAGAAAACCTTAAAATTGATCCAAAATCTATATTGTATCTTAAAATAATTTAAGAATGGTTGGAGTAATTCTCGTTCCACTTATCCTAATTTGTTCTCCTTGTAACTCTCGTGCCTTCAAGCAGGTTATGTCATAATTATGACGCAATTTTTTAAAAAATCAGCTGGTAATATGTATTTACATTACGCAAAAACCCAAGAAAACATTTAATTACAATTAATTTTATGTTTTATATAAAATTTAAAATAATTTTACTAAAAATTATTTGATCTTAATATTGAATTTTTATTATACATTTTGAATTGCACTAATTTCAGCGCCAGTTCCATTTGTGTTTGTTTGCAGAACAGTAGATGTCCCTGGTGAGGTGGGGATTGTCGGTGCTCTGAGTTTATTGATTGTGTATCTCGATTATCTTCTTTTTTCAACAACAAATACAAGTTCTTAATGTGGTAGTTACTACAAGTGATAATCTTGGATAGGAGGTAAAGTATCTGTAAGGTAGTATTCCTTTCTATTTCTTGATAATAATTCTGAACATATCTTATAACCTCCAAGCAGATCAATCTGAGCAATCGTTCGTTGCTGCCTGCTGCTGTTCACATCTACCACTTTTTCTGGTTTTACTATTAATGCAAATGGTTTGTCACAATATGGGTTTACCAGACCCACAGGATCCCGACACATCCTTCTCATCAAGTAGTGACATTATCATGCACAATGAAGATGACAATATTGAAGACTTGGATGACAACTATGATAACCGATATGAGGGCTATCATCAGCTAAATGGACTAGATAACATTCCAGCAAATGGTTCAGACACTGACACTGAGGAAGAAGAACACAAAGATAATGAATGTATGGATAGATCAAATGAACCACAATCTTCACATGGTGGAGACTTGCCACCTATTGATAAGGTGGAGAAAGCATTGCTAAAGGAAGTTTGGTCTGATTCAAAGAGTAAAGATATTGAAATGGATTCTGACAAAGTCAGAGAAGTAAAGAATGCAATGTTAAATTTTACGTTACCTGCCACCAGCATTCCAGATTGGGCGCGTAACATTCCTGAACAAGAGTGGAAAGATCATATGATGCAGAAGATACAACAAAAGGGGGTGAAGTAGGTGAGATGGGGTCTATGGTACTAATTCACTCAGAAATAATCAAGTGATATTATATTATGAATATTGATTGTCCATAATAGAGAAGTACATAAGATCAGTTAGCAAAATTGAAGAGAAATATTTCAATTCATTACATTTATTTATTCATATTCATTTACTCATTATAATATTTGTTTAAATGTTCATATCCACTCTTAAATCTTAAGTAGTATCGATATATTACAGCTTTACAATCATCTTAAATACAAGTGACTAGAATCTGACTCCAATGATTCATCGACATACTCGACTCAGCGAGAATCCGAATCCTCGAAAAACGCGTAAACCGAGCGAAAATATCACAAATTAAAAGGATTTTTATATAACTAGTCAACACCCTATTAATTATTATTGATACACTAACTACAACTACTCTTTCTGTACTTCTGATTTCAGTGTCTCCATTTTGTGTGCAAAAGTGGGCCAAAAAATGTGTCCTCGAGTGGCCTGTCGCTTTACATAAATTTTACAATAAATATTTGCAAGTCGTGCGCTTGATCAACAAGCCGCACACTTTGTAACGTTTCTGAACAACTTTCACAATTCTAAAAACACATTCAATAACGCAACCAATCCTGGATTACAATCAATCAACTAATAACAATGTGCCATAATTACTACAAGTCGTAACATTGGAACGCATGACATTTATATTGTAAGTCGTAAATTGGAATCGACTTACAGTTGCCGGGAATAAAATCGTCTTAAATACTTGATTTAATAATGGATTAGGATTAGTACATGATGAATACGAGTTAATTACATGTGATATTTATGCCAGAAGCTGCATTAACTGACTATGTCCCTTATGTTTCTATAGTATTTTTCAAACGTATAGTATTCATTCAGTGATAAATGGTTTTGTTCTTTTAATACAATTACTTACGTCACTATTATATTAGGTATATTAGATTTTCCTAGTTATTTATGTTATTCTTATGTCGTAGGTTTTTTTTTCATATTACTATTCTTTGGTTGGGCCTAGCTGTATACGCGTCGATTGTCGACTAGCAAGTCAACAATTGCGACATGAAAATCGGAAAACGAACGATAAGAATAAAGTTCACTATAATTAATTGCGTTTAGCACATTTACTAAAATCTAAACTAGTTACTCCAGAAGCAAATGAGTAAAAATCAGGCTTTGAGCATCTACAAGCACTACAATGATATGTAAATTGAACTACTGTAACATAAATCACATCTTCCATAGATGTTCTACACCTTGCTGATTGTTGGTAACCAGAAAACGTAAACTAACAAATGCGCTAATAACAATTTCAGTGCATTTGTACAACAATACTTATTAAATATTGTGTTCTTTTAACAATTTCTTCGAAGTTAAACAAATCGAGTGTAGTCGAAATCAAATATAATTTAGCTTGTAGGAATGGCATCTTATTTTCTACATATATTTAAACTCGTAGACTACATGTTACGCATATGTCTTTGGAACTACACTACTATATTGTCCGCTCGATTATTTTGTTCTTTTTGCGCCAAATAAGACAAATTGAGTGAAATTTCATAGCCCCTTGCAACGGCAAAGTATTCCATAACGTTTACATTAATAGCAACTATTGCCTCAAATATGTTTGCTTATTTTTAAAACATTCATTGCAAACCGTTTTACGACACCCACAGTTAGTTAATATTACAGTTTGTGTAAAAGCTTCAGCTACAGTTTTCCTACTCGTAATTTATGTACGTTCATCTCATCATTCATTGTTTCAAGCTAAATTTCTACTCAGTTTGTTTTTGGTTCAACACATTCTTCTAAATGATCCAAGTGACATTAGACTTAATTAATTATTACTGCGCGATCCGGACTTTTGGTTGGAAGCTTACTACATCTTCGTTATGTTATTATTTCATAAACGTTTTAAATATATGCTTGAATGGAATTATCGTGTCTAACGACTGGAATGCAATATATTAATACCTTCTCATTCACTGTCTGAACTTGACTCAGCCTCCGGAATTGGTTTGGGCTTCTCTTCCGGTGGTGGTTTTGTGACTTTCGTCGCCACTGCGTAAGCATTTGGATTAGCGCCTTCGGTGTGCTCAATTCCGACCCTAAAAATGATGAAAACCCAATATTTGCATACAAATAGCTTTGTTTTTGTTTGCTGACCTGTATTCGTGACGCGCTAGGTACCGCACGTATTTCTCAGGTGGTTCATCACTGTCCGAATTTTGCAAACTTACGCTTCGCACAGTTGTATGGCTGACTTGAGTTGCAGGCATTGTGAATTCGACGTAGCAGTATTCTGCTAATGATTCGGGCATTTGATCATAACTTGTCAATGAGAGGCGACACACCATGTTATGTGTTGTGTAGGCACCTAAAATATTCGTATTCTGTAGCTTCAAGGCCTCTTGTTGTTTGCTACTTACCTTGACCCTCTTTTGGTAACCTAGGACACCTCCAAACAATGGCCCTGTGTTGATGTTCGTATTTAGCTTGCCCTGAGGTGACTTCAATCAAACTCTCTTGGAGTTGATCCACTGTACCCAAAATACGCTCAATGCCTTTAATCTTTCCGGTTCTTCTATGGGCTGATTTGACAGACCCATAGCGAAAGTGTTTCTCTACTCTGAACATATAAATCCAGCACTCTGGTATTGGAAAGCGAATCATGACATCCTCACAAGGGACTTGTCCTAGTTTGCGGGAAGCAAATCCAGGTACCAGGACATCTGCTCGAAGTTCGATTTTGTAACCGGTTACGCAAATCTGCGCTTTTAACTGCAAAGGCAGCTCACGGTTCTTTGGAGGTCGTACTCGGAACCGCAACAATTCAATGTAGCAAGCATCCGGTGGCTTAAACTTGATGATGTGCGTCTCATTGTAGTCAGGTTGCTGCACACAATTGTGGAATTCAACGTTTTCTAAACGAATCCATTCTTCGGTCACAACTGGAATGATATCATGTCGACCCACAACTTCTTTACCTTGGCGTCGCATATCGTTTACTCCCAGTTCAATATCAGGCATTCCTGTAAGGAATCCTAGGAAGAAGAGGCGCACTCTTGCGATTTGTTTTTCAATATGTCCATCGGCATCTTGTTCAACGTATAATTCATCTACTGCGGTAACTTGGACTTCCTCCATTTTGTAGTTAAGGGCGCGGTCTCTATGTGCCTGCAACTTGAACAAAGCTTCCTCAATTGTGAACGAAAACTGTTTGAGATCTTCAAAATTCAAGGAACCAAGTTTCATCAATTGGGAGACTTGTGGAGCATGTTCCACAGGAAGGCCCAATTTCTTCAAATCACTACCGAATTCTTTACATCCCTCGTAATCTCCAGCAATCGCATACTGAGCGAATTTACTGAGACGATTTGTTATCCTCTCAGCTTTCTTTACTTGACCTGGTCTTACACCTGGGCGTTCTTTGTAGAAAATGTACTGCAGTTTCACGGTGAAGATCTTTCCGAAATTATCATATTGTTGTGCGCCAATCTCCGAAACAGAGTAACATGGTTGTAGAGGTAGTTCTTGGAATGGATCCTTATCATTTTGTTGATTAAATAGTTGCAGCAGGACACAGTCTGGTTGATACGCGAGTTTAACCCATATTTTCTTCCAGAAACGTTGACCTGTAATTTTCTTTTTATTAGGCTGACGAAGGTGCATTTCCCAACCTTCTCCAGCGTAGTCAAGTCGAGGGAAAGGTTCGAGTGGAACTGATGTATCTTCATCGAAAAGAGGAGTAGGTGGGGTCTCTCCGGATTCTGAGCGTTTCATCTCACCTAGAATTTTGAACAAAAATATAAACATTTATAATTATATTGTTGTATATGTATCCTTACCCATTGGCAAAGTAAAGTCAGGTTGTGCAGCAACAACATTTTCACTTTGATCGAACGGATTAATTCTTGATGGATCTCCAAATGCCAAGTTTGTTGTTGGTGGAGGAGGTGCCAAAATAGGACAGGCACCCCCAAAATTATCATCACCTTTGGGGCGAATGACAACTGTAAAATCTTTTTCTTCATCGGAATCTAATGAACTTGTTTTGTTGATTTTGTAAGGAGTACTTTGTGGCACAGATGGCGGTTCCTGCATTGCAAGGAAAGAATCAAACTGCTCTTCATTACCAAATCCTGTAGAACCAAACCCGTCACTATATTCATCACCTCCCCATGTTTCTCCTGCACTTCCAGCAAAAGCATCAAAAGCTCCATTGCGGTTTTCGTCTTTGGCAGATTCAAATTTAGCTGCAAATGCATCAAAATCATCTTCTTGTTGTGCACCATAAGCAGTGGAGTTTCCTGTGAATGTATTCAGATTAGAACTGAACGCGTCAACTTTAGATGTCACGAAAATATTTGTGTCTGCGGATTGTGTTACAGCTGTTGTAAAACTGCCGCTGTTAGTAGCAAAGATATTTGTAGAAGATGAATAGGTAACTTCCAGTGGAGAGGCCTGAAAAGAACTATTGTCTAAAGTCATTGGTGGTTGATAATTCTGATTTGTCTCCATTGGTGCAAAGTCCTCACTGGATAAATCTTGTGTCGGTATTGCGCTTGGATTGGTTGGACTTGTTTCTTCCACCGCTGCGAAAGGATTGAAAGTTGCGCTAGATACAGATTCTTTACTGTGGCTGTTGCTTGTATCCACCTGCATTTCTTGTTGTGGCGATAAGAAAGTAGAAGGTTGTTGTGGCGATATTGGCATATCTGCGTTATCTGTAACTTCAATTGGCGTATGTTCTTCAACCATATCAATATTTGCAATAGACTGTTGATTATGGATAACTGTATTATCTGAAGGAACCGAACTCTTCCTAGAGTTACTCTCACTCGATTCCTGGTCTGGTGGAGGCGCATCCAAGGTATCAGAAAGAAGATCTACTGTTGTTGGTTCCGGTTTATATAAATTCATAATGTCGGCTGCAGATTTTGGACCTGTTTGTGACGTACCAAACATATCCATAATAGCATCTTCTTTTTTAGGAGCAGGAGGCACAACAGGAGGTGGTGGTTTGGGTGGAGGAGCTGCTACTTGCGGCGTTGGAGGTTTTGGAGGTGGAATTGCAGCTTGAGCAATTACAGGTGGTGGTGGTTTTTGTGGTGGTGTTGGTCGTGGAGGAACTGGCCTTGACGGCGGAGCTGGCCTCGTTGGTACGATTGACTGTGGAGGGACTGCAGGTTGAGTAGGGAGAACAGGTTGTGGTGGTATGATAGGTGGCTGGGTTGGCATCACAGGTTGAGATGGGATAACAGGAGGTCGAGTGGGTATAACTGGTTGTGATGAGAGTACAGGTGGTTGGGTGGAAATTACAGATTGAGGTTGTATTAGCTGCGGTTGGAGCTGTGGTTGAAATGAAGCAACTGGTTGCGGTGGAACTGCAGGCTTTGAAGGATGTGCAACGCTCTGTTGTGGAGGAGACATTATGCTGGGCATTGTAAACTGTGCAGTCATAGGGGGCTGCTGATTAGCGGTATCATTTAAATCATCTGCCATCATCAATAAATCTTCTTGTAAAGCTGTAGGTTGATGTCCACCCATCGTTTCTGTTTTCGCATCGCTAACATCTAGCAAATCTCCAAATTGTGGTTCAGGTGTAGGACTTGGCGAATGTAAATCCCGAATTGAAACTGGACTAGGTGTCCTTGTCGGTGGTATTCGATCTAGGAGATGACTGCTAGCAGCGTCCATTTCTCCCATTACAGACATGAACAAATCTTGAGTTTCTTTTGATGGTGGTGGTCGTGGTGGTGGGGGTCGTTTTGGTTGCAATCCATTAACTTCCGCGTCTATGGCAACAGAATTCGTATATTTTAAATCTAACTCTGTTGGTTTTTGCGGCATTGCTACAGTTGTATCGATTAAAAAGTCATGCTGCGTATCACTGGTCTCTGTAAAGAAATTAGCAGTAGTTGCAGCATACGCCGGAGGTTGATCGAACATCATAGTTTGCGCTGGTTGCGCTTCAATGGGTTCCAAATCCATTGGATCAAAAGCAAATGGATTTGTGGCACCGCCGCTAGGTTCTTGGGCGGGTGCCATTGTTATTGCACTTTGTGACAAGAAAGGATTATCATTCATTCCAAATTGATTAGTGGCTGCATCCGGAAAACAATCATCGCTGATGAGGAATGGATTTGAGTTGCCCGCATTTGGCGAGACATACTCATCTTCAGTGAACAAGAAAGGATTTGCCGCCATTGTGCTTATCTTTTTCTCTTTAGATCAATTCTGACTCTAACAATTTTAATTCCGAAGGACCAGGAGCAATATTATTTGCTATGCTTGTATCAAACGGATCAATATCGTCCTCTTCGTCAAAACCAATGTCGAAACTAACTTTCCCCGTAATAGGAGTCAAGGGTTTGACGTTCGATATTCCAGTATCTGCTTCTAAAATATTAGCGTTATTTGAATTGGCAGAAGTAATTCTTGGATCAAAATCTGGATCTGTTAGATTTCTCTTAATAACTGTTTGAACCACTGGAACTACAGCCGGAGAATTCGTAATCAATTCCGATTCTAACAATCGCAGTTCGGTTTGACCCGGTAGTATATTACTTGCAATGGATGTGTCAAAAGGATCAATAGCGTCCTCAAAGCTATTATTTTCAGCGGATGGGGTTAAGACTTTTGCGCCAATATTGTTACCGAGGCCCAACAAATCAAGCGCTTCCGGCGTGGGTGGTTTTGATAATTGTGCTGCAGGCTGCAACGGTATAGAAGATTTCCTTGGTGCACGGATAATTTGTTCGATTTCCTCTTTAACTTTTGCTACTGCTATCTGTTTCTCGTCCCTTGGGTTAAAGTCGCAGACGGTCACTTCTGAATTTAAAAGTGCACTTTCAATCTGTTTCAATTCCGCTTGACCTGGCGCAATACTTTCAGCAAAAGTTGTATCAAACGGATCGATATCCTGTTCAGAAATTGAATCTTCTCGTATATAGTATGGTGTTAATGGCTTGGAAATTTTGGAATCTCCGTCTTCGTTGGCACAAAGTAGGTCAGTTTTATTTAATGGCAAATCGAATGAAACCTTGCGGCTGATAGTAGATTGTGGGCTTTCGAATAATCTCGGATCGAAATCGTCGTCGTTCTCAGAAAAACTAGGTGGCAACACTGGTGGTGTTGGCCGTGGTGGTACTTGAACCACTTGTTGGACCACTTGTTCACCTAGTAATTCGCGTTCCAAAAATTTGAGTTCAGTTGTTCCAAGAAGGGCAACAGCATCTACAGCAGATGTATCAAACGGATCTGAGTAGTCAAAGTCGTCGTCGTTGTCTTCTGGATTTTCTTTTGGTTGAATAGCCTCCCCAAGTTGAGATAAATCGGTATTAGATCCGCCAAGAAGGTCACGATGTGCAGTTTTTAGTGTGTTTAACTCATCTTCATGAACACGGTCCAATGAAGACAATGATTCTCGTTGGCCTCTTGGGTTTGTAAGTTGAATGCTTACACTAGAACGTCGGATGATTTCGGAGTAAACCTCATCAACACGAGGGTTAAAGTCCAAATCGTTTTCGGTATCCAAAATTTCTCTTTCAATTTGTTTAAGTTCTGCTTGTCCTGGAAGGATATTATCAGCAAAAGTTGTATCAAACGGATCGTCTTCTATAGGTTCTTCCTCGCTGACTTGGGGTTTTTCTTGTCCAAAAGCGTTCCAATTGTCAGAAGAAACGTGTTGTGATGGTTGTGTAGGAATTGTTTCTAGGACAACTGGTTGCTTTGGTTTGGAAATACTTTCAGCTGCTAGAAGAGCAAATTCAGCGTCATCTTCATCTTCTGGTGTTTCAACTTTTTGTAAAACTCCGAATTCTTCTAAAATGTCCCGTTCGGAACTGTTTGTGGATGATTTTTTCTTGGGTGGTGATTCGACTGGCGCAGAAATTGGTGCTACTATAACTTTGGCAAGATCAATAGGTTCACCAGCTAAATCATCAGGTGCGTCGTCGTCGAGAAGACTTGGCTTTGCTGAATCAAGAGGTATATCAACTGAAATTTTCATTTTCTTATAATATTGGGCGAAAATAATGAAAAAATGTTTAAAATTGTACCTTTAGCACCTTCGGTAGGTTGCTGATCTGCATCAAAACTACCCAATAAGAGATTTTGCTCTTGGAATACTTGTCTTCGTGTGGTTGGACGTTTAACGGTGATACAGCTTGGTGCCTGGACTCTTCCGGTCAAAATCTCAACAGCTGATCCAAGTGGAACTAGTTTCTTACCTTTGCGTTCTGAATTGGGTCCTAGGATAGCCTTTTCAGCGTAAGAAGTATCAAAGATGTCGTCGTCAAAAGTTTCAGTCGGCGACTCTGTTAATAAATAATTATTTATTTTTGATATATTAGGAAGGTGATAAATTTGTCTACCTGGAATATACGCAAGTTTGACTTCTCCAGAAGCTACAGCATCGATGTATGCTGTATCAAAGATATCTTCTTCATCCTCTTCTTCACTCTCAGATTCAGAGACTTGAACGATGGCAGCCTCGGCAGCAGCAATTAGTCGTTTTTCCTCTTCTTTGGCCTCCTCTTCAGCACGCACCTCAGCTTCTTTCTCCTCTTCTTGTTTTCGTACTTCGCTTGGTGGAGGGACGCGCTGATAGAACGAGGAGCTCTTGATGCGATCTAAATCGTCCTGGGTCTTTTTTAAAACGACGTCTACATCAGATGTTAGTGAAAGGAATTTACGCCACTCTTCGTTCTCGCCAGTACCGGCTGGTTTATCGACAGTGGTGCTCGATGCCGTTGGCGGTTCTTCGCCGCCTGTGTCAGTCTCTTGGTGGTAATGCTCCTTGGCGTGTTCCCGGCGATACGCTTCGAGCTCCTCAGGTGTGAAGAGCTCCTCGTCCTTACGCTTGGATTTCTTTCCTTTTTTCTTCTTTTTCAAGCCCTTGGGTAACTTGAGCATATTCTATGCTAACTTTCATCGAGGCTTCTGAAACATCCACAATATTACAAAATGTTGCTTACTTGGAAAATTCTCATTAATTAAGGACCAATTATTTCTAGTTGACTAATTGTGCGCTTACTACACTAGCTCTATCTAGTTTGTGCGTCCACCGACACGGTTTGGCACTGACCCACCCAAGGACCAAAAATTTCGGATCGCGGCTGATTCATCACAATTGGTCGACGTGCCAAAAAACCTAATGCTTCTTACGTCTTGCAATCGATAACGTGGCAAACTCGGTGGTGACGAGCGACTGCTGAAGTGTATAGCCAAATCGTATCGGGGACGTACATAGGGACGGATTACCTCCGATAGGGTGGCTATGCCTAGGACGCCTATGGTGAGAATGGTGCAGGATTCGTGCAGGAGGTAGTCGAGCAAGTACCGTGCAGCGCACTGATGCCGATCACGAAAGAGGCACGAAGCGCGCTTGTCGCCGCCGTCGTCGTGACTCACTTGCGTTGAGAGCGTCGCGACGCCACGCTCTCGTATTGATCCATCGTGGCGCACGTCACACGCTCACACGCCTACGATACCGCACACATTGGCATGTATCAACGAAAATCCGACAAACCAAAAGATAAATTAAGAATTTCATAAACAGTAAACAAGTCTATATGCAGATTAATTGGTACGTTGATAGTTGAAATAATAAGTCTACTTAAATCAACAGTGTAAGTCAAGAAATATTTTAACTTACTTCTTATGCCTCATATTTTCTAGTGTAGGGATAATAGTCCTCCACCTCGCAGCTGTATTAAATCACTAAAGTTAACAATAGTCCCGGAATTATTAACAGGAATTTTATTTTTCGCCCAAACGAGTACAAGAATTGTTGCGCAGTGTTGGATTTCACAACCCCAATCATCCCATACCGCAGTAGGATACTAATATAGTGGATGAGGTGCAATTTAGGCAACCAGTATTGATTATGCGCAGGATAAGGGACGCTATACACTGGGAATAGCTGTCCTATCCTTAAATAGCGTAACAACGACATCTTTTGGTTCTAAATACTAAATTAGCTACTCACAGATTTTTGTTTTGTATTGTTTTTTATTCGCTATAGGGATGTCATTTTTGCAGGCTAACATAGATTCGGAGCGTGCAGTTTGCATTATTCATTGTGATATTGATTAGGAAGAAGTGCTAGAGTAGGCACCAAAACTGAACAGGTAGAATACAACATAGCCAAGTCCGTTGAGCAGGGTTCTAAGTAACGATCCAAGACCCACTCCAAGACCAGTGTACTCAAAAAGTTGGACAAGTCCCGATGGGCTCAGCAGAAGCTGAACAACCCCTGTCAAGCCAGCTACAATTAACGTAACTACACCGTAGTCTCCAGCAACTAGTTGATAGAGTCCGTTAGGAAGAATGCTCAAGAGACTCCAAACACTTGAGACAATGTTGGTAAGACCGGACCCGATTTGGATGATACCATTTGAGTTAGTGGTATCTTGTGCCAACGCGACAGATGCAAGAACCAACGTGGTGAGGACAAGAAAGAATTTAGCCTGCAGTAGAAATATTTAGTATTGTTTATGAAGATTTACAAAGTAAACTCTTACCATTATAATGGTGGTAGTTGCTACTGTTTTCAGAATGATTCAACTGGAACATCGATATTCTTTTATAGTAAGTTTGGATTCGAACTAAGTGCGTACTAGATTGATAAGCAAATTAACAAATCATAAAATATTCACTTGACTTTGCATGGGATTGAAAATTGAATATATTAAATTATTTTAGCAATAATAGTATAATGTGTTTGTGTGACAGTTAAAACATAATTTATTTTAAGTTGATGGATATATCTGAAACTCAAAGGCATCACACGTAAAAATTAATTTTTTAACAAAATAATATTATGGTGTATTGATTTTCAAACAATCAATTATAAAACCTAGGAACATTGACTGCAGTAAATTATCTTTTTATATCTCAAAGAAGCATAATTTTTAGAGATTTATTTTATAATATCAAACGTCATTTTATTGAAGTATTTTTCCTGGGGTTTTTGTGCAACAAAACGTTGATACTACATCTTTCAAATTCGATATTATTTGCAGTTACAATACAAACTGGATATGTATCTATCAAGAGTCAATTTATAAAACCAATTTGATATAATTTCTTTTGCTGGGATGAAATTAATGATGCAATTACAAGATCTGCGCTTACATCTATTATAATTTACTATGTCAATATGGCTTGTGCCAAAATGTTGGGTTCTTAGTAAAGCATCTGGTATAACATAAAAAAGAATCAAAACTATGAAGGTCAAAAAAATTCCAATTTTTAAAATAATTTATAAGCATTTGGAAGATTTCAGAAGGCGCAATCGATTGTCACCAATTCCTTGCTTTCAACTTTTAAAACATCAATGTAATAGGCACGAAAAAACCAAAGTTACAATTTTTTTTAAATGAAATCATACAAAAGTGTTGTATTTAAACATTATAGTTTGCGCAAATGATTCTAGCAAGTGTCTTAATGCCTATTAACCTCCGACATTTTAATAGCCGTCCACCCTTGGAGTTTGTAGTCATAAATTGTAGATAAATTTTAATTTCGATAAAAACAAATTTTTTTGTTATGTTTATATTTTATTTTATTATTTGCTTGTATCTTATATGAATATTTGAAAAACATTGAACAAAGCTTAAACTATATTTCTAGTATAATTATTGAGTGGTTGTGGCTCTGCCAGGAAAGAAATTAACCAGGAATCCCAAGAGATACATCACTCCATTCAGAGTTGTACCAAGTAATGTTCCCAGACCTACTCCAAGACTAGTGTTCTGGAAAAGTTGCACAAGGCCTGATGGACTTATCAATAACTGAACAAGTCCATTCGAACCAGCGATAATCAAGGTAACTAGACCGTAGTCACCAGTGAGAAGTTGATAGAGTCCGCTGGGAAGACCGCTCAAGAGATTCCAAAAACATAAAACAATGTTGCTAAGAGGCCAGATCCGATTTTAATGAAACCATTTGGGTTGGTGGTTTCTTGTGCCAAGGCAGTGGATGTAAGGACCAACGTCGCAAGGACAACACAGAATTTTGACTGCAGTAGAAATATTTAGTACTATTCATAGAATTTTTAGGGAAAAAAACTTGATACCATTTTAATGGTTGTAATTGCTATTGGATTTTGGGTGATTTAACTGGAATATCAATATTCTTTTATAGTTTTGATTATATCTATTTGCGCATTAGACTGATAAGCAAATTAACAAACATTAAATTATATCTGTGATATTACGATAAAAAATTGAATATATTAGATTATTTTAATTAATATACATATATTATTAAATCTAACAATTTTTATATCAGAGATGGTATTTGTACAACACGAATGGTGTATCATTTTATAGATGATAATTGTTAGCTTATCAATAGTATATCAGTTAATTTACATTGACGTGCACAAATTATTTGAAATTCAAATAGAAACACTTATCTGGCATAGATACGAAAGGAAATGTGTCCATAGGAATTGTTATATTTAGTAATAATTGGACAAGGTTTAGGAATATTTATTTACGATTTTTGAATAGGAAATTGCAAAATATATATTTCCATCAGTTAAAATTTAAATTTCTAATAATTTGCATTTTACCATAGGCAACTTTATGCGCATGAATTGCAACGAGGTTTTGCTTATTTTGTGGGATTAGCTTACGCTCTCTGCTAATGTTTGTTTACGTGCTGCTGAAATGCAGTAGCTACTTTCATATGGTCAAGTTTTCTTTATAGACCAAAGATAATAAAAGGCAGAAAGTAGTCTACGTGAGCTTCTGCAAAGTTTCGATTACTGTTTATTCGGAGCGTGGCAGCATGGCGCCAATAAAATTGCAGAATCCGCCACCTGCGGCAGATGAATCCGATGGAGAAATTTCTGGCGGAGACAGTGATCGCTCCAACACATCCCGAGAAAACGACGGCGGCAGAGACTCCAGCGATGGCGACGAGGACTCCGAAGATAGCTCTGAGATGGACGAAAAGGAGTGCGATACTCGACGCACAGAATGCATGGATAACCTCACAGACCTAGAGGGCCAATTTCAAGTATTACGCGAGCAACTATATCGTGAGCGTATTGCTCAAATTCAGTTCCAGCTTGAGGAAATTCGTAATGAAAGGTCACAGGAATATCTAGCTCCTTTAGCAGAACTTAAAGAGAATATGAAGATTCGTCATGAAGTAGCTGGCATCTTAAGAGAGTTTAACGTAGCTAATATAGAACACAAGTTTAATTCTGAAGAGCAAGCAGCTGCACAGAACTTCAAAAGTGAAAAGGATTTGGCATGGGATTATTATTATGAAGATCTAATTGAGAAGATCAGGCGATTAGAGGAAGATAGGCATAATGTTGAAATTAGTTGGAGTGAAGGTGGGGAATGGGGTGCAAGATCAAGATCTAAAGCAAGAAGGAAAGCAGTGACTGTATCAGGACCTTATATTGTGTACATGCTCAAACCACAGGACATTATTGAAGATTGGACAATAATCAAGAAAGCTTTGAAGAGGACACCTTGATGTGAGTGACACCAGTGGTTCATCACATTATGAAAATCATTAACAAAGGTGGGCCATGTACAGGTTGAAACACAAATGATCATGGTCTGCTAAAAAGTTCAACTTTAGATATTTATTCTTCAATCTTTTTATAACAATTGCTACAAATATACAACAAATTGAAAAATTCCTGCGCCAGAAGCAAACAAAAACTTATAGAGGTACATCATCTGAAATCATTCTGCATAATAAATTAACAATATAACAGAGGCAAGTATTATATAAGAAGACCAAGGACACAATAATATTATAAATGTAAGTCGTTACTTCATCAGTGCATGAACAACGGCTTTCACGTTGAGGGCCTTTAAATCGGTATATGTTTGACCTGTTCCCACGAAAACAATCGGCTGACCAGTGATGTAAGTCATTGATATTGCTGCACCAACCTATTATACATGGATAATTCATGTTAGCCTTTAATCCGTGCGAACGAATGGGAAGAATATTACCTTGTCATCGATTGTATCGAACTTGGTGAGGACGATTCCATCAATGATGTGCGGATCGGTATTTGATGAGTGATCAGCCATAGCTTGATTGAATTTCACTAGCTGGTCCACTGCTTCATTGCCGACGAGTGCTTCGCCAACAAAAAGTACGAGATCCGGTTCGTTTACTTTGATAAGTTTAGTGAGAGCTCTCATTAAAGGTTCGTTATCCTAAACATGCGCAAAATCGATTTTAAAGTCCCGCAATATTTTCATTTAACGATCATTACCTGCATACGTCCAGCTGTATCAATCAAAACAATATCAATCTTTGAATCTCTGGCAAATCTTATTGCTTCCATGGCAATGCCGGCTGCATCCTTTCCGTAACCTTTTTCATAAAGCTGTACCATAGTTCTGCCGCCATGCCTCTCAGGAGGGTGCAGTGCATTCAAATGTTTCATATGCGTACGTAATTGTTCAACAGCTCCAGCTCTGAATGTATCACACGCGGCAATCAACACACGCATGTTATTTTCAATTAACCAGAAGCAGATCTTTGCTAAGTTTGTACTCTTCCCAACACCATTTACTCCACAGAAAGACATAACATACGGTCTTCCTTGTTTCTGCGCTTCTAGACAGTCACGCAGAATATCCACACGTCTCCTAGGGCTAAGAATCTGAACCAAACTTTCAGTCAAAGTGGATTTAACGGTATTAGCCACACTATCAAATGTTCCCAAAACTTTGCCTTCTAGTTTGGCTGCCACAGATTCACACAACTTCTCTGCAATATCCGAAGCAACATTTTTGGCGATTAGATGATCTTTCATTTTATCCAAAACAGATTGCATGTCAACTCGTGTTAAGTTTTTGGAGCCGACTAGACCTTTGAAAATAGAAAACATTCCCCGAGATGGAGCTATGCGGTTCGCCGGTCTTTGAGATTGTACTTCTTCGTCGTCAGTGTCGTTTTCTTCCTCTGATGAAGATTCGACCTCGATGTCCTTTATAACACCTGCCATTTTTCCCACAATCTAAAAAAAAATTAGCTCATTTCTTAGGCTTTAACCATATTTCAAATGGATACTTCTTCATCAGCAGTAAAATGACTCTTCATATCCTCTGGCCTGTCTGTAGTTCTCTCCAAAGTTTCTAGGTCTTTGTTAGTACCACCCAACTCCCACACTCTCGGCTTTTTACCCGCTTTTTCACTTGGACTTTTAGGACTCTTTGGGCTTTTAACTTTTTCTGTAGTTTTCTTAGTTCTGCTCATTTTAGCAGCAAACTTTGCTCTATTTGCAGCTAATGTTCCCTCATCTATTAATCCATTTTCTGATTGTGGGGATGATTTTGGAGAAACATTCTTGTTTGCTAAAAGATTAAACCTCTATCTATGGTACATACATAAAAAGCTCTCACTTATACCTTCTTCCCTAAAATTAACTTCTTTCTTCTTATTTTTCTCATCACCTTT
Source organism: Ecitoglossa quadriceps (assembly GCA_027574925.1). Classification (NCBI taxonomy): domain Eukaryota; kingdom Metazoa; phylum Arthropoda; class Insecta; order Coleoptera; family Staphylinidae; genus Ecitoglossa; species Ecitoglossa quadriceps. The sequence goes on along the minus strand of JAODGC010000012.1, from coordinate 1,963,503 downwards.
TCGCTCTATCATGGAAGCTACTGTCTTCTTACTCTTAACACTTTCTTGGAAAGACTTCATTTGCTTTGGCACTTTGGCCTGAGTCTTACTCCACTCTTCTGCCCATCTGAGAGTGTTATTGTAGACATCCATGAAATCGAAATCTTGAAAATACCTCCCACCAGCCAGATCATTTTTATATTTATCCCGGAATTCAAGTTGTATATCATTAAGGAACTTGTCAACATAGGATAATTGTAGAATTTTCTGATAAGCAACAACAAATACAAGTTCAAACTCATTATCAAGCTTGTACTGCAATTGTAAGCCATTATGTTCAAATAAGTTACTGCCACCACGTTCCTAAAAATTCGTTATTAATATTAAGGAACATTATCAATTTTAATAAATATAACCAAATATAATATCGCACAACATAAATTAGGTCCTGTAATTCTTATATTGTTAAATTGAAAAAACTTACCTGTAAAATTACAGTTTTAATCAAGGCATTCACGGAAGGCGTAAATAATTGCGAAGTACCCTGGAAGCACCACAGGACAATACCACCCTTGCTGAATATAGAAAATAAATCCAACATATTTTCAGACACGTACCACCAACTTGTCTGTAAATTTTGTTTTCTACTACCTGTTTTTACAAATGTCACGCATTTAAGGAACACGTTTCACAGCACTTCATACGTGTCAGTTGTATAAACCATGCTGCCCACAGAGGACGCCAAAAATTATTGCAATGGCTGAGATGGGAATAAAATAATTTTTGTACATTTCTCGCGATTTAACCAAGAGAAGATTTAGTCAATGCAAGACATGAGACAACTTTTTTCAAGTGTACAAATTATTAAAAATGCGAAAAAAGGCACAAATTGTTTCTTAGTTTAAAATGCAAGGACATAAAATATAAATTTTAAATAAGCTCAGTACCTAGTGTGTTCGCGAGGCCATTTATCATGTCAAAAGGTGTGGAATCATTTCTTTTAGTATAATCTAGTATTTATATAATTTAGGATTATAAACTAAATATAATTAGCAGGGAAACTTTTGGTTGCATGAGGATATTTCAAACATCAAAGACGCAGAATCATTTCTTTATATATGTGTTTTAGCTAAATTAATTTTTTGCAGAAATTTAAAAATATATTAAAATTCTTCTCAAAGTGCATGCCTTGAAATCTATTTTAGCGTTAAAAATCTATGGATATGCTATGGTAAAATATGTTAAATCAACGTTATAAAAATAGTCAATAGTAAATTACAATATTTGACTATTAGTTTATGACAGTTATTGTAATTAGCTTCAGCCCAACTGACACAGGGCTTTTGCAAAATCCACAAGATCGTGCCCTGAAGATATCGAGGTCTAATGGCTACAAATCCAAGAAACATAGATATTGGGGATTTTCATATACTATTAGAACTACTAATTTGATGCGTCATCAGCAGCAATATAAATCCTAAGCTGCAGATACAATACAAAAATATATACCAATAAAACCACAGTTCAACTTCTTATTATAAATGCCGATAATACAATATATCACAAATAAAACCACTGATTTCATACAATTTCTATATCCCAATCAAACTAGCTCTTAAATTATTATTTCAATTTCTCTAATTTCTAAATGTTCTATTAAAACTTGTTATCACTTTCTAACGCAGCGCCGGCGTCGTGAGTAAAACAGAGTCAATTCGTTTGGTGGAACGCAAGTCTGGTGAAGACATCTTTGGTTCATATGAATATAATTTTTAAAATATAAAACTCTTAGATATCTAGAAAACAAAGAGTAATCTATGCAACGGTAGACATCTGCAAAGGCAGCAAAAACTGCGCTATTTCTTATCCTGCGAATGAAAAAGGTTTACTTCCAACAAAGTTAGAGGCCCACACCTGACGAGCGTTCCAATAACATCCAAATTCTATTTCCCTCTCAGTTGTACTCATACTCTTCAGATATCCCATAACATTAAGTGGAACATCAAAAACGTACATATAATTATACCATAAGAACTTAATCTCTGCAAAAACTAATTTATTTAACCAAATTTCTTTTTATCTTTTTATGAAAAGATTACTATAAACATAAACGTAAGTATTTGTCTTGAAATCCTTGCAATATATGGACATTTAGGCCTATTCTGGTTAATTTCTTTAGTTTGTCCCATTACTCGATATATTTCATATACGCACATACATGTGGTTCCCACAGACCTTTTAATATGGACTCAATACAAGCCGGTAGCGCATTAGCCAGGGATTAGATAAAGCCGCTAGGGTTAATTAAGGGTTAATCGCTACTGTACCGCATTCCATCAAATTAATGCAGTCAATGTGTCTGTTCCTGCTTCGCTAGGTTCTAAAAAATGTATAATATACATTCGTATAATAAAATGTACATTTGTAAAAACAAATTCAGTGAAATTTAAAAGCGTAGTGTAAATCATTGAACATAATACAGGCAAAGTAGTAGAAATAAAGAAATCAAATAGAAATGCCTAATACTAGCCAACTTATTATTAAATTAAGTGTTTTATTGATCTTGGCTACAAAATGTTTCATATTCAATGTATAGAGATAAGTATACTTCGACACTTACTTAAAAAGACGTCTTCGGCATGTTGTCTTCTTCAGTCTCATAATTAATTTATTTCATACAACTTTCAACCAAATAAACATCACAATTTATATAATTCCGTTTAATTTTCAAATTGTGCAAACAGAGAAATGAGATTTACTATGTCCAGTTGACATTTTATTATATGCAATCAAATCAATTTAATCGATGTAAATCAAATACAAGAATGCACAATTAACTACTTAATTCTCAGAAACATAAGTAAGCATATAGAGCGTGTGTGTCTACCTGGCTGAAACTACACTTTCATGCAATTTCCACTTTACCTTTAAAATATTGACAAGATAAGCACTTTCTCCGTACTTCCGATTATTTTTAATTATAATACGAATATATTTATCAATAAATTCAATCTAATTAGCTCTTATATTAATATTGCAGTTTTCTAAATGGGGAATATTATTGTTCCAATAATCATGTTGTACCTATCTTGCACAACACCAGCGCCGCAAGGAGAACAGAGTCAAATCGTTTAGTGGAACAGAAGTCTGGTGTAGACATCTTTGGTTCATATGAATATAATATATAAATTATAATTTTCCGAGATTTCTAGAAAACAAAAAGTAATCTACAAAGTTGTAGACATCCGTAAAACCTGTAAATCTGTGCTATTTCTTATCCTGCCATTAATAAAAGTTTACTTACCTCAAATTTAGAGGCCCACACCTAACGAGCGTTCCACCAACAGCCAAATTCTATTGCCCTCTCAGTTGTACTCATATTCTTCGAATATCCCAAAACAAGTAGTGGAACATCAAAAATGTACATATAATTATACCATAAGAACTTAATCTCTGCAAAAACTATTCTTATTCAACCGAATTTCTACTTAATACTATTTTTTATGAAAATAGTACTATAAATGTCTGATCCATTACTGGCTATATTTCTTATACGCATATACATGTCGTTTTCCCATACGAAGCATCTGATATTTTTGGATTAAGTTTATCTTACCTTCACTTTTAACTGAAGAAGACAACATGTCGAAAACGTTATTTTAACAACAAATATTTCGTAAGTGTGAAAGTAAGTAGCGTTAGTTTAGCGGGCATAGTCGAACAAGATTAATTATTATGCAGAACAATTTCTTTTAATGTATTCTAGCTTCATTAAATTCATACATCGCATTGGTAATATGTTAAAATTAGTCCAAACGCTATACCGTACGCAATACTATACTACAATAATTTCATCAGCGTTAAAAATCCTCGAACTGCTAAAAGAAAAAAAGAGTCGCACGTGAGTTGAACGGAGTGAATACTATGCGTTGTGTTTAGTGTTAGGGCGAACACGCAATCGACAAGTCGGCAAGTTTTGGCCTGCGCGAATCGCCAGGTATCGAACGAGGTGTCCGGTGTGTGTTGTTTACATTGCGCTCAACCATTGCGATTTGTTTTCGTTGCGCTTACCAGTTGCAACTCGCCCGTCCGAAAGTAGATACACAGATCTATTGTTTACTTCTATTTTATTGGAAAGTTTTGTGTGTTCTGTTACGTGTTAGTAGTCAAAGTGCAGAACTCTGCTCAAGCATGCGGTGACGAGAAACAAAGGTGCATTAATGAACTGGCCTTAATTATCTCACTGTGATTAATTTCTAGATGTAGATCTTGTTGATTAATCATAAATTGCAGTAGACAATGGTCACTAAAAGGGACGGAACAATGAGAACTTTCTACTTGCATTGAAACAACCATTAGATTTGTGCTTCTATTGTTTATTACGCGCATATCAAACACCGTGAAAGAATAGATTCATGTCACGATTAGTTAACTAATTTATTTGTAATGGAGTTGATTATACGCGAAGAGAAGCATGTGCATCTTCCTACTTCTGAAATGCAACTGATAGGCGCCATAGAAACGTATCGCAATGGTTGCGCCCAATGTAAACAAGAACATACCCCCCTCGATACCTGTATTCATGGCCACATGCGGGCCAAAACTTACCGTCTTTATAATGCACATCTATTGTATTGTAAACATTCCGTGCCACTCGCAACCTGATAAACTTTTAGGACTGCCAAACTTTAAACTTTAAAAAGGCTCTGTTTGTGCTGTCTCCGTCCACGTTGCATAGAAATGCTGCAAAATGTTTCAGTGCCCGTCCAAGATGACTCTAATGTACACTGTCGTGTTAGAGGTATAGACCATCACGTAGTTATTTTTTATCTACCTGGCCCAACCCACTTTATATTTGCATTCGCGACTGATGCATTTAGGCAAGGTAATGTGTTAGTCCATCATAATATTGTATGATAGCTTGTGATCTAAGATGCAATATGGGAAAGCCCATTCTTCATTTTTTAAGAATGTAATTTCTCTGCGTAATACTTCTGCTTTAATCTTCGATGCCACTTTCGAAGTCAGATATCCTAATTTTTACTATAAATATACTTGGTTATTATTCCACTAATTTCAGAATATTTCTCGATAATGCGTGCGCCAAAACGGCCTTAAACTCTAGAAGGATCATATATTTAGTAGGAGCATAGCTAAATTAGAGAAATACTAGCAGTGCGTAATCCTAGGCTGATTCAGTATAGGTAACCAATGATGGTGTAAATATTCACCTTTCCTCAATCTTGCTGAACCATTCCACTATACGCATATGCCCAAGGACTTTTAAGTATTGGAATAGGCCTGCAGCGACTTGAACAACAACAACATCTCACTACCCGCATAATTGTTTATATTCATGATGCTAGAGAATATCCCTACCAAATAATCCTACTACCGCATTCTAACCTATCACTAATCTGATATTTTGCTTACGGCATCTTCTAATAAACACGTGCAACTATTGCAATGCATTCAATGAAATGATGACCTTTATTAAAAATAAATTCGATATGAACATATTTTATTCAGTAGTTTACTCAGTACTGGTTAATACAATGGACATCCCTTTTCTGGTAGTTTAAATTACCCCGATTATAGTTAAGGAGGATGACATTAAATAGAATATCAGAGACATAAGAAGTTTTTGCAATGCATAGAGATTTATTTGATTGTACCATAATTTTAAAAACTATACAAAAAATATACAAAACATATGTGGTATAATTTTGGAGAATTGTACGTTGAAACATATTCTGGCGCGCCTAAAGTGTAGTTATTATGTAAACTAATCACTCCATATCCATGTAGATTATTTCATTTGATCACTAAAAGATCCGACGTTGTAAGGTTAACCGTAAACACTAATAAACACAAATAAGAATAGAATCAACCAGACTTTTGGAACATCTCGAGCACCGCAATATAATGTAATTATAGAAATTGAAGGTATATTCTTGAATTTATTAATTATTTCTGGGCATTATGCAAATACTTTCATCAGTTAATTCTGTCTAAACTGTGTAACATTAATATCTCAGAGTCATTAATACAGTCACTTAATGTTCCATCACACATGTTGTCACTTTCGAATGGCAGACGTGTAAGAGCGTAAGAAATAGTATGATGGAATACGTAACAGGTAGAGACCTCTTGAAGTCCCTATGCATAGGTAGATTTCTCTTATTCCTAGAACTCTGCAAAACTGTGAATAACTGCAAAATCTGCAATTGATTTATCCGGCGATTGAATTGTCTTTATCTTCGCTAATTGTAGAGGCCAGCAATATTAGTGCCACAACAAACGTTCCACTAAACGCATAAATATTTTGTGGATCATTAACAATGCATATAAAAAAACGAACTAATTAATTTCTGGCAGGTCCTACTTCCTTCTGAATAAAACACCAAGTATTAATTAAAACACAAGATATACAAATCGCTATAATTTATGCTGTAATAATATAACCTATCCATATATTTGCGTTTTCCATGGTGGCTTTGAAAATGTAAATGTTAATCCCTCCTGCCGTCCGGAATAAGTCGTAACGGTAGTAAGGATTTACTAGGTTTAACCACGCTATTCCAATTGGAACTTCTCACAAGAGAATATACACATTATATCTACAAATATTCGCAAATAAACAAAGACAATCAATTACCTTGAGAATAAAATAAGTACTGTAGATTATTCAACATAATAACTTCAAATCTCCCCTTATTGTTCCTCAAGTTCTTGAAAACTAGCTACTTTGCATCGTATTGTTTGTCGCCAATAAACTTAAATATGTGATTGTTACATAATAGTTTATTGAAAGAAATGAAGATTCAATATTAATATACATTTATAATAAATGCAAATATTTCATAGTTGGTGACTATTTTTACAGCTTTGTATTTATTCGAAATCCAAACGATTAAAAGTAACTTAATAGTTTGTATCATCGTACAATTTAACGGGCCAAAAATTTATATTTGCATCAGTCATTAAGTGTTCTCTATAAAAATCCAAAATTAACAATGAATGTGTTGATAATTTAAGTGAATGGAATCCACCATCCTTGAGATAGAAATAAAAGATCATTGTAACTTACACAAACGTTCACCGACAGAAATAAAAAGCGATTCATATCGTTTGTCATAACTTAACAAGAACATTAGGACAGTTTTCACATAATACTGCTTTACAAATATAATAATCGATATTACCATGTTTTGTTTGCTAGTTATCACAAATATTTTGGAAATTAATCTTAACCCTTTGAATTTCCCCATAGCGATTCTGTACAAATGGACATTTATGCAGTGTTGTTTGTAGAAAAAGCGAAGGTAAAATTAAAAATCCATGATATTTATTTGACAAGAAGAACAATCTTCAAATCATTTGCTTCCAAAAAGTAACTTCCAAACCAGCCTAGTTTAATATTCTTTCCTCTCGTTATCTTAAAAGCTTCGTTTTACACTAATGTAAATAATATAAAAATAACAATTAGGCTTCTTTGTTTACCTATTATTTGTTTCATATTCATCTATCATTACTTTTTGTACACTTTCCATTTAATTAACTCATAATTTTTGCAATGTTTCACGTCATTTGCTTGTTATAGATATATGTATAGTTAAAAACGTTTTAATTTACACAATTCAGGGATGTTGGGTGATCAGAAAGGAAAAGTTAATTGTATATGGTTGATTGGGCATCATCACTAGACGTCCATTAACAATTCACTCATGGTTTATTACACACGCGTCACCTTCGATTCGAGCAGTCATTCATATCGTAGAGCACTTGTGCTATTGTCCTGGATGATTCTACGTTGCTTAATGCTACATTTGCCAAATGAGGTTCATAGGACTTTAAGTACCTGAAACAAATATTAATTTCATAATGACAGTTTTAATATTAATCAAACAATCGCACACCCACCTTCTACAATTGTTGCTGTAGATAACGAGATTTCTTAATATAAGAGAAGCGGTCAATCGAATGCTCTTTGTGACTGGTCCTTCATTGTCATCCTGAAAGCAAACCGCGTTTTATTGGTATACTTCATATTCATAAATCAATCAAAACTGCATGATTAACCAATGAAAACAATAAAGTAAATGGTAGAAGGAAAATCATGTGCAAAAATAAGATATAACCAATCCAAGCAAACTCTAACTGAGGACACACAACACTCCCTCACCTGATCGGAAGCGGTGCCCACTCGAGGTAGTGCATTCGCACCCTGCTTTACGATACTTCTCTGCGCAAACAACATACAAGCATATTGTAATATACACATCCATACTTTTTTATATTGAATCAAGAAGATAAGCTTATGACATTCGCAGATAGTTTTAGCGTACGAGAAATTGTTTCGCTTTTGGATACTTACTTGCAATTCCTTGGGATTGACAAATTCGAGGGCATGTCGTTTAATGGCATGGAAAGCGGCGTCTGGTGCATATCCTGGATGTTGCGTTGTCTGCGGCGGTGGCGGGGGTTCCACCTTACCCGTTTGCTGGATGTGCTTGCGTTTTATTTGCGCTGATTTCATCGACTACGAAAAACAACAATTTAAAAAAAACGGTATAAATAGAAAAATGGAAAGAAAATACTCACATCCAAATTACAATGTTTATCATTGATATGTGTCATGAGAGAGAACCGCTTCCTCCTCATATTATCACAGCGTTCCCATTGGCACAGCAACTCTTCATTTGTTTCGGGAATATGAACTTGGCATACGTGCATATAAACTTGATTGGCGGACTTGAATTTTGTTTCACTGTGTGCAATTAAAAAAACGTTAATTTTCAAGAAGTATTCAACTAGAATTATAACTTACATGTGACAGTCACCCCATTCACAAACAAACAACGAATTCATCTCTCGAGGACTTTTCGTTTTTGACTTTGCTGCAGTCATAGACGACGTTGTCGTGGTAGCAGTTGTAAATGAAGAAACCACCGTTTTCGGTGTAATTTCTACTTCAATCTTGGGTTCAATGATAGTTTGTTTTTTAATATCAGCCTGCTGTGACGCTACACCATTCGCCGTTGTTGTTGTTATCCTTACTGTCGACGAAGGTACAATCGTGCTCACAGAACTCTGTTGCACCACTGGTCGTTGCACTTGTGTCACTACCATCTGCTGAACTTTTTGATGATGACTCGCAGTTCCAGAATTGGGCTGAAGAATTATAATAGTCTTTGGGCCCGAGGTTTGCTGCTGTTGGCCCTGTGTTAGAAGCACATGTTGCCCCGTAGAGTTTCCATGTTGTGCCACCACAAATCCTTGAGGACCAGCTGCTTGCAAAACAAATTGTCCGGGTTGCCCACTAGGTACTAACTGTACTTGTCCTTGCAATCCCTGAAGTCCTTGAAGTCCTTGAGATAAGATAATGGGACCCATTCCAGACTGTACAATTGGAGGACGCTGCGGTGCTGTATTTTGTACAATCACAGTTTGTCCTGTAGGTTTAGTTTGCACTACTTGTCCTGTTGAAGCTTGGGAAACGATGATTTGCCGAGGCTGGGTCATAATAACCTAAGTAAAATATGTTCAAGAACTCAATTTTATATTTTAAATTTATTTTATACTTACGGGTGTTTGCTGAACCACTGATGCTTGCGATGTCTGGACATTCTGTGCAATAACCTGAGAAGTCGAAGCCTCTTCTACTTGTTGCTCCATTTCTTCTTCATCCTCATCCTCTAGAATATCGGCAGCCAAATCCGCAAACAACTTCGCAGCTGCCGTGGACGCAGTCGCAGGTTCATCTCCATTGGACGAAGACACAGAATCGGGTGCTGGGGAGCCAACACTAACATTGCCATTCAAATTATTTATCAAATGCGGTCGTTTAGCTTCTATTTCCTCAAGCAAAGAATTCGCAGGACGTTTAACACCAGTCTTTTCCTCTATAGAGACCGAATTCAAATCTATTCCTGTATTATTCACTTCAACGTTATTAACAACTTTTTCGACACTTAATTTATCAACATGATTTTCTTCCAGTGATCTTCCAACTTTATCAAACACCTCCAACTTCTCCACAAGTTCTAGGCCTTTATCGCCAATTCTTAGTTCTTTTCCCATCACACCATTCAAAATTGGCGGATCTTTATCCACCTTCTTTTCCAATAAATCGACCAACATAAGCGGCTTCTTAATAACGGAGCTCTTTGTGGAATCTTTGGAATTGCTGTCGTTAGTATCATCATTGATAGCTGTCATAGTCGGTGCGCCATTCAGTAGACCTTCAAAACTATTCACAGAATTTTCACCATCACCATCCTCGGTGGATGAAACACCTCCTACGCCTATGTTACCAACGCCTGTGCTCGACGCGACTGAATTATTTTCAGTCGAATCACTATCTTCGTTGTCAATTTTTGCTTTATTTTTGTTATTGCTTAGTGGGGCAAGTGGTGGCGGTGGCTGAGGTGGCTCGCGCCGCGTTTTTGCGTTTAAACTCTGTGTTGTCGATGATACGGCAGAATCTGCGACGTCGTTATCAAGAAACAATTGCCTTGCACCATTAAGACGAACGTTTTTAATACCTTCTACTTTTAGAACATTTTTGGTCTCTGTCTGTTGCTGATTTTGTTGTGCCAACAAACGTTGTTGTTGTTGTCTTGCGGCAACCTATACAAATACCACCTCAGTTAGTTGGGCAACCCATGACAATCCACACAGTTAAATTAATATCACAACGTATTACTTGTTACTTAATTAAATCAATCAAAAAAAAATGAAAGATGCACACAACATAAACACAGGCATATGTAACATTAACTAGAATTTATACAATATACCTAAACTGACTGCAAAACAACATTTTCAACACAACATTCAAATTGTGAATTATACGCTCACTTATAATTGTTACAGATTAGTGTTATTGTTAGTGTGTTACCTGAGCTACTGATTGGCAGTCTGTCCTCATGCTCACGACCGGTGCAGTCATGCAATCGTTTACCTTAGTGGCCAGCAAGCTCTTAATGAGCGATGTGCTGCTCTGACCTTCTTTTGTTCCCGTTGTCACAGTGCCACTGGACCCGGTGGTCGCATTCGCACAACCGCTGCCCAATAGTGCTTGACTCAAGTGCGGATGCGCCATCACCTTTAAAGCACATAAAACACCAAATCACAAAAGGGAATAACCAAATTTCTTGAACAAAATTGTTTAGAACTAATAGAATTTCCCAACTACCCCAAGTAAAATGCGAATTACAATAACAGCGCCAAATATTAATTAAACAGTGATAGAAACGAACGACACATGAATGTGGGACGAAAAAAGGATGAGACAACAAAAAATAGGCAAAGATACAAGACCGCGCGTGCGTGCGTATGTATGAAGACAAGATTAGAGTAAAGAAGTGTCTCGCATTTACCTGACTCTTCGCGACGTCCGCTTTGGTCGAGACCGCGGCGCAATCGCGTGGTTTAGGAGGCGCACTCAGTTGTGCTTTGAGGATAGACGCCGGTGTGGCCATCGAGGCCGTCGGCGGGGAAGTGTCGGCGTCGGGAAGCGAGGACGGGGGCATGCGGCGCGCGGCCTCGGCCACCGCTGCAGCCTCATTGGCGCATGTGGTGGCCGCTGCCGGCGTGGTAGCCGTGTGGGTTGTTACTTGGGTAGTTGACGACTGAACATTTAACACCAGAGGTTGAGCGCGCACCTTTATACCCTCGTAGAATTGAGGTTCATTGTTGACGGGCTTCTCTGGATTGGGTCCCACACTACCACCAAAAACGGACCTGAACAACAATTCCAAAATAAGCAACAAGAAGTAACCAAAAGCCATCGTATATTATTACCTAACACATCGTGGAAAATGCAGTGGGGCAATTACCCCACGACGTCCAATCTTGGCACATGAGTTGATGTAATGCTTGTATAATTCCTGATGATCCATCTTTCCCGATGGGCAGAGTTCGTACGTTGCCCTTATCCATGTGAGAGCAAACTGTTCGTTTTCCTGAAAAGTCTGCTGATGAGCAAACTTTTGCTGAAGGGGAATAGGTGCAACTTGTGATGTCGTTGTTGTTGCTATAAAATGTTGATTCGTTGAAAACTGAACAATTGAGATTAATATAGTTTGTAACTTACCGTGTGCCGCAGGTGACGCTGTAATCAATCGTTGCGGTGCAATCGGCACCTGCCTCACCGGTGTTGAGGGCGCGTTAACTTTCGCAGGCGTCGCAGCCGCACTCGTTGTGGGTACAGGAACAGCTGCGGGCGCACTCGGAGAAGCAATAGAGGCCGTGACGCTCACAGGAGCAGCTGTACTCGTCATCACTTGGGGCACAGTGCCCTGAACTTGCGGTTGTGCATTCTGCACTCCGGTAACTGTCTCAACCAATTTCATACCGATACACGCTTTGGGACCATAACTCTTTCCTTCTACTGTGACCAATGACACAAGAGTATCCACTGCGCCGTAGATATTTACAATATAGTTACATGCGCGCTCTCCCAAGGAAGACAACGAATACAAACACTCCAATGTATAAATCAACAGCATAACATCATGTATTGTAAGAAAGGAACACACCCGTTCGTAAACACTTGCCTCAAGGCCTCTCAACAATGCATCCTCGTTGGCTTCATTCTGCGACAATTTATTCAGAACCTCCAACCCGGTAATGCACCAATTTCTATCGTCTGTGCGCAATCCCCGAGTCACAATCTTCATCAAGGTAGCCGAAATGCGGTTTTGTTCCACGTCGCGCACGAGATATTCCGCGGCAAGATTCCCTAGCATTTCCAGTCCTAAGTTCATCAACTGATTCCACTTTGAACACGCGCACAGAAGGGTAAACCGCACAAATGTTGTGTTCCGCGCCAACAACGGCACATTTTCCTCGAAGAAACTTAAATTGCGTAAAATTGTTGCCACTTGTAATACTCGCTGTCCCATGTAATCCCGCGTGCCCAAATTACGTCCAAGATTGAACAGCTCACGATCGTTCGAGTCTGTGCTCAGTTTTAGTTTCACCCGCTTGTTCTTCGCACTTGAACCTACACCAACACTAGATCCGCTGGCAATACCGTTGGTACACTCGTCACTCACGCCACTGTTCGTCCGCGAAGTTGTCGCCGCGTGTTGCTCATGAAACAAGTCCACTTCTATGATATCTCGTAGAGGGTCAGCAAAGTCCAACACAAGGTCAACGTTATCGCAGGGGAAATCTTGAAAACGGGTAAGATCCACAATCGGCACGATGTCTTTGTGGCGATGCCGCGAATCGCGAAGATATAGATTCTCGTTGGTGAGATCCAGAAACTCCTCAGTGTCCAGTGTCTCCTTCCAGAAACCGGAAATGTTTTGTTTGCGTATATTGCCGTAACTATCCGCAAGAACATTTCTTAGAGAGCCTATGAGATAATATTAGTGTTAAAACAAATTCTCGGAAGTAAAATAAACAACAAAAAACTTACTATGATTAAAAACCCCGGCATGTGCGAGAAGGTAATCCAATAGAATGGGATGCTTTTCAAGTTTCAGCGTATGCTTTCCGTCATTAGAAAGAAGAGTACACACATTGATGGCAAAGTCCTGCTCGTTAGGTAAAGGAGAAAGCAGGGACAATCCAAGCCTATCATAATCCGATGATTTGTACAAATTTGTTGAGAGGTTATTGAATTCTCTCGCTGACTCTAAATAAATGTGTGGAAAAATAAATTAGTACTGAACATAAATATGATATATCATCAATTCCTATCATTATGTTAAATTAAAGAGACCATCAATTAAATCTCCTCCCCGCCGGCGCATTCATCGAGATTACACATATAAATATTGAATCATATGAGCATCATAACGCAGCAGACCACCAGCGCAAAACATCACGGTGACGGCAGGCGCCGGTGACAAATGTAATCGACGCGTGCCGCTCGTAATCAATAGCCGCGCACGGAGGCGGCAGCCGCAGTCGCAATCCGCACTCATGGCACATCGCTCAACACGCCCACGCTCGCCACCACCGCCGCACACACAGGTGCACGTTGTTGCACTGCATTCTGCACGCTTGCTTCCCTAGTTTGCCCTATTTATGTTTCCGCCGCCGTCTGCGATATCATAATCCATCCAGCTGCCCAAGGGCGCAACAGCGAGCTCTGGAAAAAATCCAGGCGAACACATATTGATCCGAGCGGACACTAGTCGGGGATTGACAGGCGACGGTAGGCGTTAAATCCTCGCTTGCGAGTTTTCCCATCACGCGAAGTGGTGATGAGTGAAATATTTTATGGTATTTCTATGGGAACGTATGCAGCGAGTGGTGTTGAGTATACATGCCCGCGGTAACCGCAGCATGAACAGTTATTTATAACCAAGTGTTAAATTTAAAATACGAAAATGTTCATGTGCTATCGTGTGAGCTTTATGAAGATAATTTATGAAGTAAACACGTTTAACATACTTCTACAAATTGATTTGGATCTATTTTCAATACAGGCGTCACGTCAGTCTGTCATATATTTCGATTAGATTTTCTCCTTCTCTATTTTGGTTCATTATCATTGTCTTACTACTATTTGGAAGATTTTATGTTCCTGCGCATCGCGTTCACCGCCTTGAGGAAACACAAGTTATTGATTTTACTCGTGCTCAAATAAACAGCCTGCAATTCAGCATTTCATAAACCATTACTCTTCTTGTTGAGTTCTCATTACTTGAAAGTTTCTATTGTGTGCAGAATAGTAACGTCGACGACAGGACTATAGGAAAACTTCGCGGCTCTGCCAACATGTCACCACTTTCCAAACAATATTTAACTTCGGCTTTAAATTGCAGATTTTTGTAAAATTTTTATGTACCAGAAATATTGTGCTGATGATAATTATAATGCCCAGGAACTGCATGGAGTAGCTTTGTAGAACCTCTCTTGTGCCGGGATTCTTCATCATCATCGCTGGCCCGGTCGCCTTCCTCCCCAAGAAAGTGCACTTTCTCCCATTTTGCGAGGTACCTGCAATCAATAAAAGAACCAACAATCAGCAACACCTGGTCCCAAAATCAAAATCAACTCCTTTGAAAGATCAGGATTCATAGGGGAGCAAGGGATTAATCAGTAGCGATAGGTAGGGTGCGTTGGCGCGACACTGACCTAGAGAACCGCGAGTGCCGCGCCGGCCCACCCAAAAGGCACGTGATAGCAGCCGACGACGCAGCCACGGTGCTCTCCACGTGGTTGTTGTGTTCCGCCCCTCCGCGCACGACGGTCTTACACATTTTGCTATGCCGCCGGTGCGACGACGACGACGAGCGGCGCTCTCACGAGTCGCACGCGTGCTCATGCCGGTGCCGTCCCGTCATCCTGGCCGGTGTGCAGTGCATGCAGTGGAGAGCGTGGTGTGGTGCGCGCATTGCTTCATTCATTGCAATCGCACCGAGCGCGGTGAATGAGCGGAGAGGACCTCATTCGGCAGCGGGCGCCAGGAGGAGGCGGTGGGGTGCGACGTGCGTATGCCGCGACGAGCGGCAAACAAGCGCGCGGTACGGAAGAGACCACCCGGCGCCAAAAATTGACGCTTGTAGCACGTGGAGAACAATAATAGATTTTGGAGATGGGGACTCCCCAATAGGAGGGGGGAGGAAATATTGAAGTCAACTGTTGGGGACCCTTCATGCTAAGTGTCAAAAGGACTATATAGGAAGAAGTGCTTTGACCGAGACGTACCTTAAATATATTTGTTTCAATGCAATGCTGGCATTAACGCAGCTTTCTGGTATCTCCAAGGACTCAAAGAATTCATTCCACGTATTCCTCGAATTCACCTGCAAAGAAGATTGTAATTAATATATTTGAAATAGCAATTACTTCGTTTAAATGCATAGGATTGCGCATTATCCGCCACGTTGTCTGCTTTATAAAAGTTAATTCCAATAACTTTTATGGTAGAAAATATATATTTTCAAACAACTTGTTTTGTCAATATATTTCAAGACAGGGCCAAGACCATACACATTAAAACTACATAAGCACAATTAAACCCTAATTAAAAGCGTATCCAATAAAAATCCTTTCCATAGACATTCCGACCTTGACGCTTGCAACGCGGTGATAATACGAAGAGTCGCGCAGTGCAACAAATCGCCCGGTCAGCGTATACACGCCGAGCGTCATCATCGCTTTCCACCGCGACACTCAGGCAGTAAGCGAGCAGGAGAACAATATCCGCACTGTCTGCTAAGTGCTGCATCAGCGGATAGCCGCGAGAAAGCGGCGCAGCAAACGAAGTTAACGCCGTAAATGAATAATAGCAAACCAAACTGAGCCTCAACGGTGAACGGCATACGCCGCCTCCAACTGGAATGAGAGTTCGGGACGCCCAATGCCACAAGCTCACACTCCTGCGGCAGGCCTCTCCCAGTCTCGTACACTTGTATCTTACTCCTCTTCTGCACATCCAACACGAATCTGCGGCCCACACCGACCGCGATTTCAACATGCCGCAAAATAAACCCGCAAGAGAGTTTCATATAGTGCCATATCGAGTTATTGTTACAAGTCTGCAATCGTGTTATAATCTGGTGTTATAAACATAAATCCAGAATTAATCTGCAAAATAAAATGAAATTATGGTCTTAGCTTGGTTTTCGAGCAAAACAAATAGATTTAATCCTAAACAAGCACTTCGTGATGAAGCTGAATTTATTTAGTCCTATGCAGTTTGTAACCGAATACGAAACTTTAAGATGAGTTCACCGACCGAGTTGCAGGAGTATCAGCAAAGAACAAAACCAGAAGACTTGCAAGCCCGCTTCGGCGAAGAAACCCGTTTGGGGCCAACTGCACGCTGCCTGCAACATTCTCTCGGCGCTCTTTCTGGAAGCAACAATGCGCGCATCGCTCTTGCGCGACATTATAACCGCATCACGAAACACGACGTGTCTCATTATAGCCAAACCAAATCCTTTGTCCTACCGTAAGCATCACCATCAGCAAAAAAAGAAGATAAATCTAGCAAAATATATGAGCAAATCCCAAGATAGAAATGCGCCACAATACAAATGCTAATGAAGTAAATAAAACAAATCACTTGCGACAAAACATTACAGCCATCAATAAAGTATAGCATCAAAAGTATCGTTTCACGGACTACCTCCCCCGTATCTCGCAAACCGCGCTAGCTTTTGCTCCAGCAGGTTTCACAGACCAGAAGCATCTCGCTACCGGGCACGGGGCGCCGCGCGTACTCGTGCGAGGACACCACAAACGAGACTCTCTGGCCGGGTGCGCCCACGACATCGCACGTTGGACTAGGTCAGGGTCTCGAAGCTTTCCGCCGCATACGCCGACACGCGCGGCGGCATGGTGCGGCGTGTTGTCGCCTCATGGTGATTCCCGGCGTCTCCCCACCGCAAACGAGCAGCCGCTGCCGACACACGGAAGCCAGGCGTGAGAACAAGAAATTACTTCCGCGGTTACCGTGCACTCGCGGGCTGAGGCGAAAGATGCACCGCAAACCTACCGCCTAGGATTGAAATAAAACAAACACTGAGCTTCCAAACAAATTTAATTACGCAAAGAATTACTCTCTAATCAAATTGTTAATTATTTCAGAAGTTCTTTATTAATCCGACCACATTTGCTCGAATTCATGTACATCTACAACTCAAAGAATGACCGCAATTAGGAATAAATTAATATAATGTTAACGTAAATATCCAAGTACACTTCCCTGGTATCCTTGGACATTTACACTGCTACAATATTTACTCCAAAGTTCACTTACAATTTAAAAAATGCAACAAAGAAGCTATACCTCCACTTAACTTAAACTATGGATTAAATCTAATATTTGCAATGTTGGTTGTTCTAGTCCTTACATAATTTTTGCTATGCCACTGGTATCGTCACAAAATGCCGTGACAACACAAAGCATATACATGGGAAATACGTAAGAATTTAACAGCCAGTGAAATTCCATCCATTCCACCATAATAATAACAAAATATTAATATTTCATATACAAGTTGGTGGGGTGCGCTCGCGAGCGCCGGGTAATGAGTTTCAGTCATATAGCAAATTGCGCGCTGGGGGTGTGCCAGTGTTTGTGATATGATGCGCTTCATAAAATCAATATCATATTATATTTATGTTTCTGGTAGACTAGCAATAACTACTGGCAATAAAAGTACACTCTGTAATGGTTGCTTATTTTAATTGAGTTACTTTATTAGTGCATCGTGAAATAAAGAAAGTTGTTAACAAGGTGGGCACACTGAGAAAGTTCTAACAATCAACATAACTTCTAAAATTGGCATTTTGTTCAAACGGAGAGATAACTAGAAGAAAGTCTCCATTAAAATACAAATCGCACAATAAAAGTGTGAATACAGGTATTTGCATTGAGCAAATAAGTGAAATCTGTGCGTCATCCAAAGACCATTTCCACAAGCATTTCATCTACGAAACTAGGAAGGAAGTAAAGTAGGAATATGAAAGTGCAGCCTCGAAATGTAAGACTTCTAGAATGATCTCTATATTTCGTCAAATCAAGTAAGTTGCCTGCATAAAGTAACAGGCAAAACTCCCTAATCATCACCACTTACTAGATGAGCTTGCAGTTCATCTCCCGCACGTGCTGCACGCAGGCCGGCGGCGAGAGGCGGAGCCGTCGCACTGATAACGACTTAACCATGACCTTGCGCTCGCCTGGCGCACACTGCACCTTCCGCATGCGGGCACGGACCGGCGAGCACATGGCATGCCCTGTCTCGCGACTTCGAACTGTTTCACAATTTACGCGCGGGACGACGGCGAAAGTGAGCGTCGCGGCGTGCAGCGCGTAAACAAACAAAGCGCTAACGCATCGCGATTGTGTGCTACCCAACGGTTATTGCAGTGCGTAAAAACGACATCAAAAATTTGCATTGACGCTCATAATGTTCTTTAATCACATTGGGCATTTGATGGACGAGTTGTGAACCTTAATTGTGTCTTTTTATGTGTCCATCAAGGTCATGTACAAGTTGCTGAGTGTTGTGTCAACGTAGTCGAGTGGGAGTAAAATGATAAAGTACCTTTATCCATCCGCCCTGTTCGGTGCAAAGGGTGTATAACAAGTAGAGATCCACTTCGCGTCCATTCAACTTGGGCAGATGACGAAACGGCGTCCTAAAAGTGGAAATATGCATAAATTTACATGTAACGTGTATGTTATGTATAAATAGACTCTTTTGTTTTTGGTTATTTCTGATGTGAGTGGAGTTGAATTATGAAAGTTGGCAGGAGTGATGTGTGGAGCAAGCAGATCTGGTTTGGCTTACCCTTTTGTGTCGTGGAAATGCCGGAGGTCCCGAAGGAAGCCGTCGCGTTCGATGCGATAGCCCACGGGTTGTTCGGCCATGGCGATGCTGGTAGAGAGGCAAATCCTAGTAGCGCGCACGTGATGTCGACGCGCCGTTGACGCTCGCTGGTGAGGCCCTCGATAGCTTCGACGCCGGCGTCGGCGTCACCATGGCCTCGGAGGCCGCCGGCTGCGCGCGATCTTGGCGCTCACGGAACGCTGCTGGCGCGCGGACACGCTCGAAACGGGACGCGCGACACGAATGCACTGCTGCTGCTACCGCTGCTGCCCTCGCGAGGGATGCTGCCGCGCGATGCACCTGGACGGGTGGCGCACTCACTGCTTGACGACTCCCTGCTGCTGCCGTGTGCCGGGCCGGCCGCCGCTCGCGGTATCTCAAATGCGCAGAAACGCGCCCGAACGCGCTGCTCGCAGAATCGCCTTGGCGCCTGGCTCGCGCCGCTGCACGCTCCGCACACGCACACTCCTCGCACGCCGCCGCTGGTCGCACGGGCCCTGCTCTCTTCGGGTGTGCGGGTGATTACGCGGTGGCGCGCCGCGAATGCACTGTAACGAACTTACGCACGGCAGACGCAACAGCGCGCTCTCGATTAGCCCATGATGCCTCCTGACGACGGTGATGATTAAACATGGCTGCCCAGCCGCTCGACGTTTCGTCCGCAAACAGCGCGCGAACGCACCGCGCGCATTTGTTTACGGTCGGCGCTGGTCGTCGTCCTCGTCAGCGATGCCGCCGGTTTTACCGTTGAGCGCACGTCGAGTCCAGCGCGTTATCTACCTGGATTTAAAACTGCACTACACCCATAACACGATCGGAAAAATTTTCTTATTTTGACAACACAAACACAGTTCAAAGCGATCTGGCTGGCGCAGTCGAGCGCGCCTCCATGAACGAACCAAAGAATTTTCGTTTCATTGTGCGCGGTGCCATCTGCGCGTCGGCGACCTGCACCACAAAGCACCATCTTTAATCAACGAGATTAACTCGATTAAATAAATTAGACAATATTTTATGGTAAATAAATATATATTTGCACTTACATTCCTTGCATAAAATTTGATTATTGTTTAATTATTGTTGCACAGTTGTTGACTATATAATAACTCCATTACAAAACGCATACATTTAAAATTATTGCAACTGACTCACCTAGTTTGATGATTAAAAGTAGACAACCAAATAGTCTCACGCCTCTTGCATGTAATTGCAAACTGCGCATATCAATCCCTTCGGCCTCGTGTTCTTTTCCCACAATATCTGAGTTTATCTACCCAAAAGAAAGTTAAGTAAATATGGTTTACAAACGAAAAAAGTATCACTATGGTGACACTCACTTAAAGCGTCGTTGGCGCACCAAAAATCGCAAGAAGGACTTGGATGAGGTATGTTTGCACATCAAAGTTGTTTGCACCTTCAATTTTTTCTGTTTCAGATTAATGTTGATATCCAACCAGAGAAAATCGACTCTCTTTTGAACCAAGAAGTAGACCTCGACAGGCCTGGTGCAGCACAGCATTACTGCGTGCACTGCGCACGGTACTTCATCGACGACCACGCTTTACAGGATCATTTCCACACAAAAGTCCACAAAAGACGATTGAAAGCTCTTGAAATTGAACCCTATACCATTGAGGAATCTGAAAGAGCTGCAGGTCAAGGCTCTTACAAAGCACCTATTAAGCGTAAGATAGAAACACAAACAGCTATAGATCCTGAGGTATCAGAATCTGCTAAGAAGTTAAGAATTGATGACCAGTAAACTTTCTTTAACCAATAAAATGTTCACAAGAGTGCCTAGTATTTTAAAATGCCTAGAACAAACAATTAAAATTAACACAAAAATTCCTGTGAGGAACTCAGGTTCTGCTCTATATATAACTGGAAATAGAGCTCATAATAACTTTGCAGTGCTCACTCCTTATATAGATGTTATTGAACGTTTTGATAATCGCGAAAAACTCGAGTCAGATATAAAAGCCAGAGGAAAGTATGTTGATCTTGATGGCATTTGTAATCGCTGGGCCTTCTATCAGGATTTAGTAGAGAAAAAGGTGATTCTTGAGATCACAAAGGCTGAAATAGCAAAACGAATTTCAAATTTAATGAAGCAAGAAAAGCCTGATGATGATGCTATTACACATATGAAAACACAGATGACAATTATAAAAGACGAATATTCAACGTTACGAACTTTTCTTTATGGTGTCGAAGAGTCAGCTGCACTTAAAGCCCTCTCATTGCCAAATTTTCTTCATGAACGAACTCAAAACGGACCTGTTGTAATTTTTGAAAACCTAGAAAAACCAGAGCGGGGAGCAGAAAACGTTCCGTCACATATATCAATTGGCACTAAAGAAAACCTCATTGAAGTTTACGATAATACATTTGCTTTCTTAATTAATGACGCCGCTCTTTTTGAAATTGCTGTGTTAAATAACTTCCATGAAAAGTTGACCGAAAGTGGTCGTATTCAATTCTCTAATACTGACTTTGCAAAAAGCATTATCATTGAGGGTTGCGGGAGTGATTATGAAAAGAATGACATTATCACACTTGATGGTGGTGGCGATCACCTAATCAACAGACTGCATTTGACTGGTGGAGCGAGTCATTACGCTTTCATGGCACACTTTACTAAACATGTAGTCCAAGATAATCAACTTCCTTTGAATTACTTTGCAATTGGTCGAAAGTATCAACAGGCAATTAAAGATGATGAAGTTAGTCTCTTTAATTTGGTGCAACAAAGCGCAATTGAGATATTCTCAGCATGTAAAACAACGGAAGAAATGAACCAATCTTTAGATGATATGATTATAACTATACAGAATATTTACAAAGGTTTAGGCTGTCACTTTAGATTAAGTTATGCTAAAGCAAGCGAACTTAAAGATTTCGAGTGTTTAAGAGTGGCAATTGAGATGTTTTCAAACAATCACAATGGTTACGTGGAAATTGGCAGCATTTCAGTACTTGATGACTATTTAAGTAAACGATTATTGTTTACAATTAGCCAAGGCAAGGAAAAGACATTTGCTAAAGTTATTGTCGGTAATATTCTGAATGTCCAGAAGATGTTAGCTTGTGTTTTAGAGAATAATTACCAAGACGGACAACTCGGCAGTATTATCAATGAGAAGCTAAAGCATTATATTCCTTGATTGTAGAATTTCATACATTTTATAAAAGTTGCTATGAATTGTGTTATAGTTCATTATAAAGACATTGAAAAAAAATAAATTATATAAATACATCAAAATAGATCAATTTCAGTAGTCGAGAGCACAAAACAGCGCCACTCCTCTTTTGATCCAATGGTTTTCGGGTTTCTTACTAGGTATTTCACAGGCGATCACATAATTTGTTGAATGTCCTGTGGTGGATAATACTCCAGCTCGTGTTAGAGTTTTATATACAGGACATTCATAGACACCGCCAGGTTTTACATGATTTTCCTCCGGCACCATTAAAATAGGTGACATTTCTGTATATAATTCTTTAGCTTTCGATTCATCTAAAAGATGTAATGCTGCATTCCATCTGCATCCTTCCAAAAATAGTCCAAATATAACGCAACCATCTTGAGGTCTCCTTGAGGGATTACCTTCAAGGACTTTGTAACCAAATCCAATTGTATCAATCGATACAACATACTTTCTTGCGTAATTCTGTAAAGTACCTGTTAGAAAAGCTTGGGGAAAGTAGAATCCTGATATCCAAAAAGCATTGGGTATTCCTTTCTCAACCCATTGTTGTAGAAATTCTATCCGCCTATTTAAGTCCTCCACCCAAGCTCCAAGAGGTTTCAGGGATGGATACGCTTTAGCTGCCCACATATCAGGCACCATGTTTGTGAATAAAGACGAAGACATTTTTTCTAGCGCTTCTGACATAACAACTAGCCCTTTTAAGGCTTTCAAAAGATCAGACAAACTTGTTGTGATTACTTTAAGAAGACGGTTGTAACGAATTGCTTCTTGGACAATTACGGTATTCAGAGACTCTTCATACAAAACGGGATATTTTACCAAGATGTCATCTACATCAAATATTGGTGGAACTTGTGCTAATATTGCATTTGCCATATTCGCAGTTTCATCATCTTGGTTTGTAGCAGTAGCTCCAACTTCTTTAGGTTGAAGAGTTAACAATGTCGCTAACGTACTATAGGCAGTTGCTTGTGCGCAAGTTATGTTCGCGTTGTCATGCAGGCCAAACAATGAGGGATCGTCATTTAACGGGAGTGTCTTCAAATAGTCCATGTAATCCAATAAAATAGTGTCACCTGGTAATTGATGATAACATTCATCCTTGTCAAATATATATGAATCGGTCAACACCTCGGGCTTGTAGTAATCAGCCAAAATATTCATGAGACATCTCCTGTCCCAATCATCCGTTACCCGACCACCATAATTGATATGGCCTGTAGTGTACGTCAGGACTTTGAATGGAACATCGTCATATTCTAGTAAGAACATGTATAGCTGAGAAATCGATATCTTCAGATCGCCATCAGTAAATTCATAGGGAATATTAAAACCTAAGGGACCAAATTTCCTTCTCTCCAGCAAACAACCATGGAATACGCATAGAGCGAAGAAGAGCCACTTGAAACTAACTACTTTAGGATGTTCAGAATGGAAGAAGTCATTTAGATCAGTTAATTGATTTCCGTAGGCTCTCATCATATTAGCTTTCAATCCTTTAGGTGGCTCCACGGTCATTTTACTTCCGTTTTGTAGAATAGCGACAGGGAAATGAGGTGACGGGGTTGATGTTAACCAAATTCTGAATTCTTTATGGCATGCTTCGGGTTCTATTTCATCGATCACACGTTCTAAACGGGGCATAAAACTTGGTGCCAAGTGACAATTCTAAAAGAGACAGAAATGTTAGTAGATGCGCTATATTCGTTACCAAGATATATGATATGGCTAGATGTATTTATGTGGTAAACAAATGAAACCTGAAAGAAGACCCAGTTTCCAATTTCAACACCCTCTCTAATCAGCTCCTCTGCACGCGGTCCTTGACCTTGGCCCAAAGAAATAGCAAATGTCCTCTTTGCCATTTTCATTTTATCAGAAAATCTGAATAAATCATATGCTGGATCTGTGCCAGTTGATAGAACAAAAATAAGTGGTATTGTAGGTGCGGATTCTTTATACATGGCTGATAAATCAGTGGTAATGGGCTCAATATATTGTTGTCCCATTTCCGCAATTAGGAAATCCTGCATTGCATTTGTGATCTTATCAGGACGGAGTGCCTTGATTACGATTAACTTTTCAAACAAATTCAATTCCTTATTAAGTTCTTCAGGAAGAAGCTCCCTAAAATATGGAATTATATTATACATTAAATTATAATTTAAATATCACCTGTGTGGTTGGGCGGATTCAAAAATATTTTTATAAATTTGGTGATATTTTTCAAAAGTGGCAACAAACTTCTTAAACTTGGGAAGTAAATCTAAAGATAGTATCTCTTTCCATGCTTTTTCCATTAACCAATCCTCGCATGGATTTCGCTTGTCTACAGCTGGCGAAGCACCGGCTAAGAACATCATCCACTCTCTAGGATCAATCTTGTTCTCGCTCATCATGATCCTAACACACAACAAGAATGCAAATAGGAGCTTATCTTTTGCGAACAAACTTCTGCACACATTTGCATATAAACTATATGTAAAATAATCGTTGATAATCTGAACTCGTTCGTTCAGGTTGTCAGTTTTTTCTGTTTCAGACATGCTGTTAATAAATGTGTTGATAAACCACTCTAAAGAATACTGATACATAGGATCCACGTTCGATAGATCGGCGACACAGAAGAACAAAATCTGTCCACGATTCGCAACTGGCACATACTGCATTCTGGTATTGTCAATATCAAGTTGAGTAATTTCCGCAGCTTCCACTTTGCTTTTGATGTCCTCAGACTTAATTTTAGAAGCTTCTAGAGTGGTAATAAAATCAATATCATCTAAGGGGGATCCTTCAGATGTAGACAGTTTCATTAGTATACGATCTTCAATTTCCTTTAATTCTTGTTTCATTTGTGCACTGCTAATTACAATCAGGCTGCGTTGTTCTTCAAGATCAGGACGTTCTTGC
Source organism: Ecitoglossa quadriceps (assembly GCA_027574925.1). Taxonomy (NCBI): domain Eukaryota; kingdom Metazoa; phylum Arthropoda; class Insecta; order Coleoptera; family Staphylinidae; genus Ecitoglossa; species Ecitoglossa quadriceps. The sequence goes on along the minus strand of JAODGC010000012.1, from coordinate 1,938,092 downwards.
ATTACTACAAGGGCCAGGAGTTGATCTTGCAAACCTCTAAGAAAATAATCGATTATGAATAGAATAGAATACTTGGATATGCTACACATACGTTGGTACCACAGTAAAATTGACCAGTTGTACTTTTATTGAAATTTCTGGAGTGTAATGTGGATTATTCAACTTGGTTGTGATGAATAGATGGAAGTCATCGTTGTATGGAACAATTGAGTCTCCTAATTTCAACATCATTTGCCCTCCTTGCAAAAAGAGGGATTTGTAAAGAACTGGATCGATTGAAGGATCTAGTTCAGTTCCAACGTTTTCAATTAAAACTGGTTTACCAAATCTGATAGCAAGTTCCAAGGTTCTGACTAAATCTTTATCTGCTAGTTTACATATTGTTAAGCCATTTGGCTTTTCCTAAAAATGTGAAATAATTAATAAAAATAGCAGTACAAAATGTTGACCTTATTAACGTACCATATTCCTAATCCATTTATTTGCTTGTCCCTGTGGATCAATAAACAATGGCCATCTCTTTGAGCAGGAAACTAAGACCGCGTTCTCAGTGCTCAAAGCATCCCGAGGCAACCCATCTATTTGCCATGATCGAATTACTACTGGTTCACCCAAGACAGTAACTGGATCACATTTTTCGGAATGTGGAACCTGAACATCTGTTAATAGCTGAAGCCATTTCGAGAACAACACTTTCCTGTAACTGTCCGTGAATGGCGTAAGATACGCCACAGCTCCAGAACAAATTAAAATATCTCCAGTTACATTAACAGTACTTGCTTCAATGGTAGCAATTGTTTGCATCCATCTTACACGTTCATCAGCCAACCCACTTATCAATCTAACAGCTCTGTTCATTCTTTCTTGGCACATATTAATACTGGCTTCCTTTTCAGCTTTGAAGTCCATCTTTGCTTGGAGTTGTGTGTTGAGAATTTCTAATCCATCCAGAATTACTTTCATCTGAGCCCTTGCTTTAGCCAAGGCTTCTTCTGTAATCTTCAATTCTTCGTTGGCTTGTTTAAGGGCGGCTTTCTTTGGAGCTACTTGTAGATTGACAAAATAATATTTGTACATTGCATGGACCCACATACAAAGTGATGTACAAGCTTTCGATACTTTGATGATTTTAGCTGGTTGGAAATTAGGGTCATTTACGTACTTATCCAACTTTTGGATCATCTCGTCTGTAATACTGTCTTTATCAAAATTCATCAGAGACTGCAAAAAGAGTCCAGGATCTGAAAGCATCGCTCTGCCTGGTTCCCAATAATCTAACAATTTTTCTCCAGGTTTTAAACCCGGTATCTTATTAGGTTTTACTCCTTTTACAATGCAAATGCTTTCAATGACAAAGATAACTCCAACTGGAGGACGTTTCATAGCCCTTACTTCAGTGATGTCATTCTTGTTCAAAGATTGTAAACTCTTTTCAGCTGCCAACAACGCAGGCATTGCTTCCTCCAAGTCTCTAGCAGCATCTTCAGCAATTGCCTGTGTATCAATAGCTTTTTTGGCGGCCTCCTCTTCTTCCTTCTCGACAATTTCACGCGTCTTTTCTGCAATCTTAGTATCAGCTGCAATTTTCGTAATCATAACTTCTGCATCCGCAGCAGCTATTTCCAATGCAGGCTTCATAAGTGTTAGTTGTTCCTGCAAATCTTTTACTTCCTCTGAAGTATTTTGCAATTTGAAGAGGCCAGTTTTAAGTCGTCCCACTCCTTCAGTAAGCCCACCTTTCCTTTTGTTCATGAGTTGAGTGTAGCTAGAAAGAAGCTGCAGGTAGGAAGTAGGTGTAACATAGTTGTGACGAGATAGCTCTGCTAGAAATTGTTCACTCGCTGCCACCACACTGGCGTGCATGAACTGGCATACTTGTACAATGCCTTCAAGTACAGTGTCAGAGACTTGAAGTTCAGGAATTTCAAGGAGGTACTGTTTTGCCACCGACTGTAGAAATATGAATTACATAGTATATAGGGGTCCAAGTATGATTACTTACTTGTAACGCTGTGTCTGGCCAAGCTGAGAACCAATCAATGGTGCAGCAGTTGACCAATGCGGGGAATTGCCTTAAACGTGCTCGGAATATTTCACCGATGGGACTAGAAATAAATAAATAGCATTCCTAATAACAAAACTTTACAAAACTCTGGATTAGTTAGTTAGTAGTAGTAAAGCTAATCATATCGTTTTTTTGACTTTATTCTAAAGCTGCCCGGATTGAAAGAGTTAAGCTGGGAAAAGGATTTTACTACCAAGGCCTCAGCTCTGAACAGAGGTGTTCTACGGGTACCACAAATGAGGTTTATAGATTTCTTTAGTACTTGAGTGTGAATGCACTTGCCGCTAAATAAAGAACTTTGTTTCATTACTAAATTACCAGGTGTTACCAGTGGAATATTGCCAGCAACAACAAACAACCAGCGTGTTCCCAACTCAGAATTAATTAATCTAATTAAACTCGGGCTTAACTCTCAATTTTCAATGTTGTTAAACGTTTCTTTTCATCAGGCGAGCATATGCAGAGAGAGACTGTATTCAGAGTGTTTGCTTGACAGAAAGCAACTCAGCAGAAATTTTAAGCCACGGTTGGTCTCTGCTGACTTTCTGTTGCTCTGAGAGCAAAACATAAAATGCCAACATAAATCGCTAAGAAAACTACGTTGAAAGAACACATATCTAAAGAGACGGTTTTATTTGTTGTTGATTGTTGTTGATTTGTTTATTTTGTTTATAAGTAGGCAAAAGGGCATTCGTGATGCACGTACGGTCGGTTAAATGGATTCTATTATTAGGATCCCAGCAGGTGCAAAAAGTAACAGTTAAGCACAGTTGAGACGAGTGTTGAACAAGTTGAGCGTGTTGTGGATTGAGAACTTTAAGCATTTGGTAAGGACATGGTTCAAACGAGTTCATACCCACTCCTACTAGTGAGTAACGAGCATAATAATTTCGTTGGCTCTAGCTTTATACTATTCATATTCTCCTGATACAAGCTACGCGACTTGTAGCCCAAAAGAGACGTCGCTCCACAGGTTTTTTTAGTTTGTTTTGCTTTATTTCGCTTCTTTACCAACTCCCCACCACTCGATTTAACTTGTTCCATTCCCAACCACCACCTATTATTACTTTCAACATGACTGTACTAAGGCTACAAGTAACCTTCGTTGAAATCTGTGTGCTTGGTAAGAAATTTATAATTTGCCAATGGTAAATTGAATGTCATTCGGGTGAAGTGCATCTCAAACAAAATGTGTCCTTTGTGCCTCATTCCAAGGTATTCCGCGTTACAAATCCACTTGCGTAATGTTCAGAAATCCTTGCAAAAAGTGACTCGCAAATATCGACAGTAGATTTATTTGCGAGGATGACGCAGTGTGTGGAATTTCGGCAGAACCTTCACGAACACATTTTGTACGTCATATTTCTATGTAAACCGTTATCTTGATAAACAAGCGAGTGAGTGAATGATGACTGAAGCCTACACAGGTTTAGTTAGTTACCAATACATGATCGAAACATGTACATTGAAGTGTGTGGAGTAGCCATGAGCTATTATTGTTGTTATTCTATCTTATTGCTTTACAAGTAGTACGGATTAAAACGCGGAAGTTATATATAAGGTAACAAACAAACAAACAAAGTGATAAAAAAGTATTCAAGTTGTTTTCTTACCTCATTGCAATGACTGTATGCAAATTCATTCGAACTTTTTTTTGATATACAGCGAACAAATTACTTTTGGTAGCAGCAAGCCCCATTTCTGTTAACACACCCTTCATACCTTGATAAATTTTGTCCATGTCTTCTGGGGGGTAACAATTCGGCACATCGCCCGAGTTAAGCATATTGTTTAAGTCTTCCAAAAACAAGTCACTCTTAATCTGTGTATCAGAGAACAGGAAGACATTCTCTTTCATTAGGAGCCCACTTTTTAACATAATATTTTTAACATCTTCTCGCCATTCAGTGACGCCGTATGCTTTGGACAATTCGATTTGAAAACAGAAGAAATCAGATATGTGTGAGGCAAGACGAGTTAAACTTTGACGTCCTTAAAATGTATTTATTCGTAATTATTTTTGGATTTGTTGAAAACAAGCTTTCTTACCAGATCCTCCCATGCCTAATAAAAGGGCATTGCCCATAGGTTGTTTAATTATGCGACAAATTCGACAGACATGTTGTATTGCATCTGTAAACAATACCAACTTCATTGGTGATGTTGTCTGAGAGTTGTAGTCATCCAAATAATTGTTCAAAACGTTTGATAGATCCTGAAAGATGGTGATTTGACGATAAGGCCTTAAATCAGATTGCTCCATAAAGTCTCCATAATAGACAATTTCCTTTCCTAAGCAAGCTTCTACAGAGTATTTTAATTCAACGATTTTCTTCTTGAGTAGACTATCGAACCAATTTCGATCTTCATTGTTTACGAGACGATCTTGATAAACACGGCAATTTTCATGATACCATAGTCTTAATATTTGTTCAACCGACTACAAATAAAGATTCTGAACTACAATGATTCTTTTATGAGTGTCTTTTACCTGAATTGCCTCCGGATCAAACATTAAAACCCCTTGAAATACTTTACTTAGATCTCTTAAATTAAAAGTATAGTGAGTCTTTGCAGGCGTTGGCAGTAATTCTTTGCAAATAGTGTTATAAACATTTAAAGACGTCTTTAATATTTTCCCGCTAACATCTGGAAATTTTGTGCGTTTTATCCAAAAGTCTAAAATATGGCCGAAAATCTCCGATTTGACCACATCTTCAAACTCTAAGAAGGTTAGATAGTGAAAATGTCTCAAAAGTCGAGAGGTAACTGGATTTCTTCCACCTCCAGGTGGGCCCATTGCAACAGCAAAGTTAATATCAATAATTAGCCGGAAGTCACCAATGTTTTTCCGATCATACCAACCGGAAAAGTCCATCCATTGACGGATCAATTCAATTGGCGGTTGGGCTCCGTAAACTTCTAAAGCAGGCATGTTGAAATCATCGATAAAGAACACTTGCCTTTTGAGAATGGGTGGACCAAAGACTCCTTTTCGACGACGATCAAGTTTGGAATCAATTAAGTCTTGGGTTTGATTAGACGATGTCCTTGCAGAGAAATTAATAAAATCACAAATAAATTTCTTATGCATATTCTGCGACAATTTTCTTATTATAGTGAGAGTTTTTCCGGTTCCCGTGGGACCGACACAAAGAACATTCTTTTCATTTAGTAGAATGATGCCAATAAGTTCAGAGTTTCTAACATTGTCAATCGTGGGAATCTCAATTTCGGAATATTTCATGTCCACGGTTATCTTAAATGCTTCAGTTTCCGCCATCCAGTGAACCCAAGCTGGTGCTTTAGGGTTACCATCTGCAGTTGCGTCAGTAAAACCACCATCATGTAATCTAAATACAATCATCAATTAACCAATGTGAAAAAAACCACAAGAGAAACAAATTACTTATAATCATAGACCAATCCTTTTTCAGGAAGCAAAGGTTTGTGTTTATTCCCCACCATTTTAGCTCTTAACCATTCATTAAATTTTATTCTTCCCTCATTATCACAAGTACAACCAATACTCCAAATCAAGGAGAAGATTATCCAAGGTACCAATAGCTCGGCTATCAAACAAAATGTGATTAGTTATTTAAAGTAAACAGAAATTTGTCATGATAACTTACGCATCAACTTGAGAAATTGGGACGCTGGTGGGGGCCTATTATCTTTTCCTGTCAAGGGTAGCATTCTATAATCCATCATATGTAAAAATGTGGTAACCAATGCTGAATCAATTGAGGTTAAAATCTCCCTCAGATTGTTTCTAACCAAGTCCAATGCAGAGTATAAGTAAATATTGATCAAACTACGCAAGTGATCTGCATAATCCATTGCTAGTTGTGGTAGTCTTTTAAGCCAACAATTAATATATGGTTCCAAACCAAGAACCCCTGGTTCAATGTAAACCATTCCACATCGACTTACAGTAGCTGGCGAAGCTACCGCTAAATCAGCAACTTCGAAAATCATTGTTTGAGTATCTCGCAATTTAATGATCTCCCCACTGCTAAGACATAGCTTTTTATTGTCGTCTAGGACTGAGTTCATATTTTCTATCCAAACAGCATCGACAGGGCCGTCAAAAACGTACCAACATTTGTCGTCAAGTGTGGATGCCACTCCTATACGAACTAAGGAGGGTAAAATACCATCAGTCCTGGAAAGAACATTGTTGTAGAATTGGCAATTGAAAGAAGTAATTTTGATTTAGGTACCATTCATGAGTTTGCAGATCAAATTCTCCATAAAGTTGTCCCATTGTAATTGATTTTGGGTTCAGCACATATGTGAACACTTTACAAAATGGCGATCCAGCTGGTGTTATTTTGCCCCTTTCAGAAAGACTAGTCATTGCATTCTTTAAT